>OX465247.1:2958806-3558806 GCA_949987775.1 Aproaerema taeniolella | reverse complement strand
AGTTTTTGCTTTTCTGACCACCAAAACAAATCTAATCGAATATCATTATTGTAATTAAGTATTTTAAAACGCTTACCATTCGCGCCGAACATTTTTATAGTCATGCGGATTTGGCCAGGCCTGCATTTGTGCCGCCCGCAACCTATGATTTCATGCCCGCGTGCGTGCGTGCGCGTTTAAAAAGAAAAACATGTACGACTATGAAACAATAGGTTATGGGCGGCACGCATGTGGGCCTGGCTAGCGCGCGGAATCAAATCCGCACTGTGGTAAAAAAGCCATAAGATCGATAAATTTTTCCTTTGATTTATGGATATATCCTTGCTATACGTAGTGTGTGTGTGTGTGTGTGTGTGTAGTTTTATTAGTAAAATAGTAAGACCAGCTCGCATTGGGCCAGCCTGGTGTGTAGCGTTTATAAGTATTATTTATATGTCGAAGGGAGGCACGTGCCCCTCAGTAAGCATTTATATGGGATAGTAAAAAAAAGTAACTTTGCCAAAATTAAATACTAATTTATAGTTTTTGCAGAAAAAATATTGCCCCAGCAAATTATTGAACTGCATTACATTTCTCCAGGTATTGCTAAGCCAGATATAGGAACAATACACGTTATGGGCGTAGATTTATCGTGTGGAAGAAACCTGCTTACAGAGCAACTAATGATGGGGTATTTGGACAACACGGCCTTCCTCATCCCAGAACTTACTGTTGAAGAACATCTGGTTTTATTCATTGAAGTAAGTTGAGCAGCGAGTTCTAGAATGGAGACGGCAAACGTAACGTAAGGCGCCCTGTAACTAGGTGGGGTGACGATATTCGTACGGTAGCGGGCAGTGGTTGGAGGAGGAGAGCTGATGGCGTGAAGAGAGGATTATGTCCAGCAGTGGACTGACACAGGGTGATTATGATAATGATGAGCAGTGAGCTGTGTCATTGTAGTTAATATGTGTGGTCCAGTAGCGACTGTAATAATAATAAATAATAATAATAAATTTATTCATAAACAGGAAATTTTAAGCCTAATATAAAGTCAGCTAAATAGGTAATATATTTAAGAAATTTGGCTTATAAGTATACATAACTTTCTCTGACCTTCAAGCTAGGATATCCCTGTCTTTTGAAAGTCAGTTGATTCGGCTCGAATATAAGAGAAGTATAGTGCCTAGGAGTACGTACAAGTAGGCTTAACTAAATAACAATAATACTTAAAGCAATTCTTAGTTATAATATATTAAATTGTTGTTCGTTAGTCTCGCTAAAACTCGAGAACGGCTGAACCGATTTGGCTAATTTTAGTCTTGAAATATTCGTGGAAGTCCATGGAAGGTTTAAAAGGTGAGAAAATATGGAAAAAAGGCGTTACCAAGTTGGCCGGGTCAGCTAGTAGTGAATAAAAGATTTAAGGAAAGCCTTGCATACATTACAGAAATGGCAAAGACGGTGACAAAGATGGTGCCTGTACGCCCTACGGTGACATAAATTCCTTGGGAACTTATGTTATAGATAACATTACCGTGCTCTGGCGTTGTCAATGTTGATATTTTGACATAGGAACGCCGGGCATCACGCGCGCTGTCACCATCGTGCTACTTTTGTTAAATACATATTACTTTTTTGTAAGGGCTATTGGTTTTCCAAACGTTACCTAAATAAATAACCTGTGGGCTTTGTTTCATATAAGTGGTATCGTTTACTCATGACATTCATCCTTATAATAGTTGTCCTTGTGGAATGAGTCCAGTCATATCATCTGGGAGTACACGCAGATCCGCGTGGGCCCACTCTTGAAGGAATGTGATTTGGTGAAAGTCAAGGATAAGAGGATCTCCAGACTTGGGGTTTACTATTTGGCTCAGCTGTGCTGGGCTATTGCTATCCTACTAGAACCTAAGGTAAGTATTTTTTTTTCTGGATAAGGCCAGGATAGAATATTAGCTGCTGAGGTTGTGCCACGGCAACACGTTGAGTCCTGGACTGATTTGCTACTTTTTTAAAATTGTTAATTTAAGTAACCAATTGTGGCAAATAAAACGTTTTTAATTTTATTTTATTTTAATTCTTGGGCCTCACATTGGAAGAGATCCCTTCAGGGATAAGTCCACTAGAAATATAGAATTGCATTTCTATATTTCTTTTGTGTTAGGCTGCAAGATTGTGCAATAAAGAATCTTCATACTTTTCAAACATACATACATTCACTATATCACTATGTTGGATCATTAAAAACGACAGGAGCTTCAGAGTGAGCTGAGCTCTTATTTTGTTTTTTATTTGTGACTTTATTACTAGGTGCTATGGTTATAATTAGGTTGAAATATTTTATATTTACAAAACTTATTCATGCCGATAGTATTTGGCTTTGATTTTGTACGTGACCCGTTATCTAGTTGAAGCATTGTTCAACCGAAGAATAGAATAGAAAAAAATCTTTATTTTGTAGGACATTCAGGATTCCACTAAAGACAAGTCAAGATTACAATGAAATACATACAAACATACATTAAACGATTTAAATACATACATACGCATACATACGTAAGGGTAAACGATTCCTGAATGATCTCAGCCTGAATATGCAAGTTTTTTCACGTCGCTTGTGTAGAACTAGTGCCTAGTGGAGGCATATCCTAATCTAATTGTGTTGTTTTAATGTTGACAGATAGTAATTATGCCCTATTTTGTCGAAAGCTCAGCTTTTAGAGCTGTTCTTAAGGACAAAGTTTTGGTACGTGTTCCACCTTACTATATTCCTTCTTACTTTACGTATCCATACTGTTATTTGATACTTCTTATAAACATTTTCTCATCATATCATTATTGTTGTCCTATAAGAAATATTGTTAATTAAAGCACAAATTTTAATATTACTAACCCATGATACCGAAGATACAAGTAAACATTTTACTTAGTTTAGGTATCATAATATAGCATACCTGACCTACTAACCATTTTGTAATAATAATTCAGTATGTAGCATTATTTAATAAGCATTTGTACTACTTAATTAAGTTGATAATTTAAAAATTTGTTCATTATACATTTTTGTATTTAGTCTTAAGCTTTTTATGGAATAAAATATCTTATCTTATACTTCATATCATATCATACTATATTATAAAACAAAATCCCCTGTTACCTCTGTCTGTCTGTCTGAATGCGATAAACGCAAAAACTACTGAACGGATTTTTATACGGTTTTCACCAATGGATGGAGCGATCCAAGAGGAAGGCATGTGTTATTAATTTCCAAAATTCCCACGGGAACGAAATCCTGGGCGAGAAGCTAGTTAAGTGTATAATAATAATAATTGTATCTAAATCACAGTTAAAAACTAAGGGCTACATGTAAAATTTAAAAAATAAAAATCTACCTGAAATAAGTAAATTAATATTAGTACCTGAATCTGAGGCGTATCTGAGTACTCACTTATACTTCTGACTGTATGTACTACTCGACTAAGCTAAGTTTGTACCTCGTGTCGATTTTACATTTTTTTAATTTTTTTGTTTGTTAAAAACATGGACCTTAAAAAATTAAAAAATAAAAATTATATAAAATCGACGCGAGTTGCAAACTTAGCTTGGTCGAGTAGTATACATAGCTAGTTTTAGGTTTGGCTTGGCTCACATTTCCACATGTATGTTTTTGATGGGATAATAATTTTCAGTAATATTTCTATCTTTGAGCGTGGTCCTACTCTTTGCCTTTCCGCCTTACTTTAAGGCATATATTAAACAATTTACTTTTTCCAGATGTACCACAAATCCCTAACGATAGTGAAGTTGACCCGTTCTAGTGGTAATATAGAACACAGTGACCGGATTTTTGTGTTGGATCACAAAGTGCTGGCTTTTGGTGGCACGCCTGCCTATATGTTCTTCAAATATGGTTAGAAAAATGTTAAATTTACCAACCGTTACCCCATTTTAGTATTAATCATCGATACTCTGTCTTATGTCATTGTCCCTTTCTCTCACTATCAAAATGATAAGAAGACTACTCAAGTATAGATCAAAGTCTGAGTCGCATTCTGTAATACGAACTTTAGAGAACATCCATACGAATGGCCCATGGCTTGAGTTGCTGCCTGTCAGTCAATTGTTCCCGAATCTCGAATATACTAATATATCGAATTAATATTCGATGCCAGCAACTCGCATAGAGCCGAACGGCCAGTGACGATTGTGGATGCAGTCTCACCACGGAAGAGAATGCATATGCATAACATAATACCTACGTAAAAATGAAGGATTCTTTAAAATTATAAAAATACCTTGGTTATACCGCTATTCCTCTCCTGTAATAATATCTGTATATATATATATATATATATATATATATATATATATATATTTATGTATTTATTTAAATATTTTTGTATACTACATATAATATTCAATACATATTCCATCTTTATCTTTATAATTCTCCTTTTGTACGCCTACGTATCATTATTTATCTCGCTCTCTCGTAGATTGACTGGAAGAGATCCCCATGTATATAAGTCCGCCTTTGTACCTTGAATTTATGTAATATTGATAACCCTCTTGATTCCAATATACTTATTTTATTTTATTTGCAATGAAGGATTTTACAATACAGTACAATAAATTATCTTTTCTTTGGATCCCAACAGGTAGAGAATATCGCTTTCGACTAACCTTGAAGGTTGGTACCAATAAACAGGACACTAAGGAGCTGGTGTCTGTGTTAGAGAAAGTGGGAGCCCATGTAAGAGCTCATCTCGGATCCCTCCTCCTCTTCAGGATACCCACCAACCCATCACACCTGGTGGCGTCTCTCGTGAAGCATATTGAAAAGAATACACAAAAATATGGCGTAATTTCTATGAACATCAGTCTTCCGGACCCTGAAGAGATTTTTAGACGGTTAGTTAGCCTACTGTCTATGAAGGCTCTTTCTTTTATTTTCAACAAAATAGCTTTAGTATTTTGAAGAAAACAAATATCAATGTAAGCAGGCCTAGGGCGCGAGGATCGGGGGGGGGGGGGCGCGATAAAATCATGTCTTCGCATGCACAAATCTAGCATCATTGCATCTACCCTACATACATACATTATATCTTATAATGCGTGAGGTACTTTGCCTTTATGTACGGTCAGCTTTAAAAATGGTTTGCCACCCTAAGGTCGAATGTCATGCAGATTAAAGGACAACTGGCGGAGGCGCGTCCTCGTAATTAGCCTAGGGCGGTCAGTCTCTTGATCAGTCGCTGAATGTAAGTAGAACAGGCATAAATCACAGATTATAAAAATAAGAAAATGTAGACCGTAACACCAACTTAAAAATTTATGATAACAAACAATGCAACTATCGGCAAAACTTTTAAAATACAAAAAATTAAAAAAATGCCAAAAAGGGGTATGATTGGCTAGCTAATGAACATAGCTACTCGACCTAGTCGTTTATCACACGCTGTTCCTAACACTCTGTATATTAATTGAAAAAATAAAAAACCGACCCCATATTAGGACGCCGGATTTTTGATGGGTCCCGACTGTTAAAATCTTTGTTATTCAATAATATTCAATAACAAAAGTCTCGACTACTGAACTTACTTGTTTTTTCTTTTCAGTTTTTACTACGCAGTCGGGATTTTATTTTTTAAATTAATTTATTTTATTTTACACTTTTTAGTCAGGGTCAGATATTTATATTTGTTTATTTATTTTCTCATTGGTTGTATATAATATAATTATCTCACTTGCATAGAAATTGAACAATTTCCGCATTAAAAGCCTATATTTAAGTGAAAATCGTTACTAACAAACTTCAAATCGTCATAGATCCTAAATGATAGTTCTGATTGAAAAACGATATGAAAAACCTATAAATGATTTTTAAATACCTATTCAACGATACCCCACTTGACATAGTTCGTCGACTTCCATTTTTTTCTTTTTCACATTATGGCGTCCAAAATCGGCCATTTTCACTTTTCAAATTTTTTATACTTTCTATGACGAATCCAACGACGTATCATTTATCAAAATCGGCCCACGCGTTTGGTCTAAATAGTGCCACAAAGTTACAAACATACATACATATACAGGGTGTCCCAGAAAATAGTGTCAAGCGGAAGTCCTGAGATAGAACACCCCTTGGCGCATCCGAAACACCCCCATATATGTTCCGCGATTTTTTATAGTTTTCGAGTTATAATTTTTTTACTGAAATTTTGAGAATAATTGACCTAAACAACTTAAAAAATTATAAAAAAAAAGTATAAGACATTTTTGAGATATTTTTTTTGCAACTCAATTTTAATGAATTGTACTTTAATGCTTAAAACATTCGTATTCGTATCTTAGATGGAAGTTTTAAAAATGTTGGTACAAAGTGAAAAAATACGCTTAGTGAATTATGTCTTAAATTTTCAACTTTAAATTTAAAATCTTAATAGGTAGTTTCATGGCTCCTAAGTTAATCTAAAAACTGCGCCAGACTCTAAGCTTCCATAATAATTTAAAAAAAGTTGTACTTAACAGTCTACTTTTGCTAAAATCTGACTTCAAAGACAGAGTGGTGGAAAACTTGAAAATTTGCCATCTGCTAACGAAGTTTTTTTTGGGCATTTTATCATTCCTAGAATTATTTAGATTGTTCAGTAACCGAAAATAATTACAAAAAAGTTAGGATTGCCATTTGAAAGATTATTTTTTAAAATCTTTGAACTATTGTGCGATACTTAAAAATTTCATTAAATTACAAAAACACAGTAAAAGAGGAAGCTTAAATAAAACGAAAAATAACTGTTATTAATTGTTTATTACAAAAAGTTTTCAAAATGTCTCCCTTCCTGCTCAATGCAAATCCTGCACCTTCTGAAAAAGTTCTCTTTTAATCGAATAAACGCTATTCTGTTGTTTTTTATTGTTTCTTCTGCGTTTCGCAATTTTGTTCGTAATTCTTGTACGTTTCTTATTTCTTTAGCGTAGACTAATTCTTTGTAATAACCCCAGACAAAGAAATCAATAGGGTTTAAGTCTGGGGACCGTGGGGGCCACGCAATGGGCCCTCCTCGCCCGATCCACTTGTCTCGAAACCTTTCATTTTAATGTTGTCTCACAATGCTCGCGTAATGACATGGAGCGCCATCGTTTTGAAAAAAACATGTTCCTCCGCGTTAATAGGTCTACATCTTCCAGTAAGTTGTGGAGTTCTTCTGTTAAAAATTCCAAATAGGACTCGCCGTTCAATCGGCTAGGTAGCTCGAACGGACCAATTAGCTGTCCGTTTATTATGCCCGACCACAAATTCACACTGAATTGTTCTTGGAAATTTGAGTCACGAGTCACGTGTGGATTTTCTATGTTCCAAGAGTGATAATTGTGAATGTTAAAAATACCACACCTTTTGAAGTGAGATTCATCGGTCCACAAGATACTTTTGAAAAAATCTTCATTTTCAGCTTGACGACGCAACATTTCTTGACAAAATGCCACTCTTCTTGGGTAATCTTCGGGCTTGAGCTGGTGCACTCTTTGAATATGGTATGGGTGAAAACCCTCTTTCTGGAGTATTCGATGTGCCTGTGATTTAGGGATTCCAGTTCGGTGTTCTATAGTCCTCACACTAACTGACGGATCTCTAACCACTTCTTCGAGCACGGATTCGACGGTATCAGGGTCGTGCATTTCACGTGGACGTCCGGGTCTTGTGCCTGGTTGACTCCCTTCCATGTAAGAATTATGGACTCTTAAAATCATGCGATGATCAGGCCAAGTCTCAGGCTGAGGTCCACCTCCATTTTGTACATACTCTTTGAACAGCCTGGCTGCTTCAGAAGCGTTCCCTCTTGCATAGCCATAATAATAATGCATAAGAGCATAATCTCGTGACGAAATAGACATAGCTGAACTAATGAGCTCAAAAAGTCCGTTGAGAAAGATAAAGTCGTCGGATTCCGTATAACAAAACCAAATCGTAATCGCACTCAAAGTCCGTTGTAAAAGCCAAAGTAGTCGAAGTCCGTGTCACAAAACCAAATCGTAATCGCACTCGAAGTCCGTAAAGAAAGCAAAGTTCATCAAGAGATCACAAAAAAGGAGCTTATCGTACACAATATCGTAACGCGCAAAGGCAGGCGAACGACTGGACGAACGCAGGCACTATCACACTTTTCAAATTAACACTTTGAAAAAGGAATGGTTTTGTTTTTGAAGTTTTCTTTCAGCCAATTCTTAAAAGAAGGTTACCGACTATAAAGTTTTTATGTACAAAATTAAATTCTCTTTGGAGTTCTTTTTCGTTACCAGATAGCAAATTTTCAAGTTTTCCACCACTCTGTCTTTGAAGTCAGATTTTCGCAAAAGTAGACTGTTAAGTACAACTTTTTTTAAATTATTATGGAAGCTTAGAGTCTGGCGCAGTTTTTAGATTAACTTAGGAGCCATGAAACTACCTATTAAGATTTTAAATTTAAAGTTGAAAATTTAAGACATAATTCACTAAGCGTATTTTTTCACTTTGTACCAACATTTTTAAAACTTCCATCTAAGATACGAATACGAATGTTTTAAGCATTAAAGTACAATTCATTAAAATTGAGTTGCAAAAAAAATATCTCAAAAATGTCTTATACTTTTTTTTTATAATTTTTTAAGTTGTTTAGGTCAATTATTCTCAAAATTTCAGTAAAAAAATCATAACTCGAAAACTATAAAAAATCGCGGAACATATATGGGGGTGTTTCGGATGCGCCAAGGGGTGTTCTATCTCAGGACTTCCGCTTGACACTATTTTCTGGGACATCCTGTATAAGCTGATAAACACATTACCCTCCTTTGCGTCGCGCAGTCGGGTAAAAATTCAACAGTTATATTGTCCGTTTCATAACAGAGAACACACATTACTTTAGAACACCGCGTATGACACTATGAGGTTATATTCACAAAGAATTATAAGAAAGACAAATTGTTCGGCGCACACGACAAATTATGCTTAGTAAGGGAATGATAAGTACATTTCGCCACTTGACTTAAAGGCGAGATAGCTCAGTTGGTTAGAACACCAGGAGATGCTGGGGTCGTTGGTTCAAGTTTCTCTTTGTCTAAAAATTCTTTGTGAAATTTCTTGGCAAAAATCTCAACTTTTCGAATACTGGTCGGCTTTAAATTGGCAATAAGAATGTGCATCAGCCCCTAAACTAAATAACTTTCCCAAAAGAACATAGGACAAAATATATACATCAACGCGGTCTAGGGATATTGCACGATTTTTTATACAAAAGACGTCTGTTTGAGAAGCTATAAAAGCATACTCGAGATACATGGAGGGCTATAATTTTCAGACGAGAAAGTGCTAACCCTGAATTTTCAATTCTAGTTAATAAATTTTGTTTTACTTGAAATTTATGAAAACGTGACGGAAACGAAAACGAAAACGCACTTTTTGCCTGCTTTTTGTATGAAAATAGTCGAATTTACGCAATTTCTTTTTTCATTTTCGTCACGTTTTCACAAAATTTATTGATTAGAATTGAAAATTCAGGTTTAGCACTTGCTCGTCTCAAAATTATAGCGCTCCATGTATCTCGAGTATGCTTTTGTAGCTGCATAAACAGACCTCTTTTGTATGAAAAACCGTGCAATATCCCTAGACCGTGTTGATGTGTATATTTGAAAAAAAAATCGCTTCTACATACAACTAGAGCCATCTGCTAATGCTTCAGTACGAGAATTCGAAATTTCTTTTTGAGAATTTCAAATGGGATTCTCCATATAAAACTGAACAACTTTCTTGGAGAATCCTTACTAATATTATTAATGCGAAAGTAACTCTGTCTGTGTGTCTGTCCGTCTTTCATCCCTAAACTACTAAACCGATTTTGATGTCATTTGGTACAGAGATAGGTTAGAGCCTGGGGTAAGGACATAAGCTACATTTTATACCACAGTTGGGCACAATATAACATGTAGTCCACGCGGGCGGAAAGCTAGTCACCCCATAAAGTTTCGCTCATTTATTTAAACCAGTATAAGTTTAAACATTCGAACATATTCTTAGCGTAATAATGATCTATTAACGGATCTATATTTAGTCGCATAACAATTTTTGTAATCATTTAATTAGGCATAACGTTTCTAGGACTAATGATATTTTACCATAACAACTAAACGCATAACTGTTTTCGCATAATTTTACTAGCATAAAACCTAACCTAACATAACCTAACCACAGACCGGTATGCTTAAAAATCAATGCCAAAAACGATTATGCAAATGTTTCATTATGACAGTATAAATTATGCTACATTCATTATGCAAAAGTAAATTAGGAAGAAAATATTATGCGAAAAAAATATACACATCAACACGGTCTAGGGATATTGCACGATTTTTCATACAAAAGAGGTCTGTTTGAGAAGCTATAATAGCTTACTCGAGATACGAGACACAAAAAGTTGGCAAAAAGTGCATACGAAATGTATGAAAATGGACAAATTTACGCATTTTTTTTTCATTTTCGTCACGTTTTCACAAAACGCGTTGATGTGTGTATTATGCGAAATTTTTTCATCCCCTATTAACAGGTCAATAAATGAGTCAAGAACAACTTCCTTGGTGGAGTCCGAGTCGGTGATTGAAAGGTCACAAGCAGCATTGGAGAAGCTTTCACGTAAGTATGTCGTTTTGTTGCTGTCAAGTTATAAGTTTGACGTGTGTATGTGTGCCTATATGTGGCATCGTAGCTCCTAAACGAATAGACCAATTTCGATGCGGATTTTTTTGTTTGAAAGCTGACGTAAGCGTTATGGTTTTTAATTATATTTTATAAAAATTGGTTCAACTGTTCCAAAGTTATAAGCCATCAAATGTCGGGGGTAATATAATTATTTTAATGAAATTAAAAATATATACAAGAGTTATACAAGAAGTTAATCCTATTTTTCTTTGTCGTCATACTCTTGGCAGAGTGGTTGTGGTTGGGGTGGTAGCAAGTTTCTTAATCCGTCACCATTCTTCCTATACTAGCCCTTCTTTTACATTCGTGAGTAGACCATTTGGTCGTCCAATGACTTGGTGACTTGCCGCTCGCTCTTGTGCCTTCAACTTTTGGTCGCTCCACAGATGTGTCTTCTCCACTTGTGATTTCAACAATCTATATTCTTTATTTGCCTAAAACATAGTACAGATGGTCAGCTTAAATATCTAAACACAGTCATATTTTGCTGATAGAGCGTCGGTGGTCTAACGGCTAGTGGGTCGGACTCGTAAGTGAGAGGTACCGAGTTCGATCCCCAGTGCCGCCATGTAGCAATGACTCATTTTCTGAGTTATGTACATTAGTTGCACACTAACCGATGCTCTTACGGTGAGGAAAAACATCGTGAAGAAACCTGCATATTCAGAAGACTGAATGTGTAACCATGATCCAATCCGGTCAGCTTCCCCTGTTATCAGGGTCACGGAGGTCAGATGGCAGACGCTCCACTGTAATGACTTGACCTGCCAAAGCCTGGATCATGGTCAAGCGTACCCCGAATGAGAATCGGGACTATGCGCTAGGAAGAAGAAGAAATCATATTTTGCTGATCTAATAATCATATAAAAAAAAATAACTGATTATAAATTGTATACACATATACATACATATCAAAATAATTTAAATAATAATCATAATACTCATGTACTAACTGGGGGTTATCTTTGGGTGCATTTCTATTAGTGCATACAGAGATAACTGCATATTAGTGTCAGATTACTAAATTAAATTGTCTAACGGGCCTCGACGTGTTGGCTTCGGGTCCACGTATGCCTCGGATTCCGGGCAATAACGTCCCAAAGGTCCGGGACGTAACTGCCCGGGATTCAAGGAATATAGACAAACATAATAATAAAATAATCACACGTATATTTAAGACATGCAGACTAAAAATTAAATTTTCCTTTCAGAACCAAAGAAATATGTAATCAAAAAGACACGATTTTTCCATTATACACATTTGCGAGTGGTGGCATGGAAGTATTTGACATTCTACGTACATTATAGATTTTATGCTATAATTGCAGTGAGTATTTAATACTTAACTTTCCGCCCGCGTGTTCGTTCGCAGGGAGAAAAAGCCTATCACTTTTAGGCCTCTAATTATACCAATATAAAAAAATTCGTCTATCAGTTGTTCTGTATAAAACAAACAAACAAACAAACGCACTTTCACATATAGGTACGTCTACACTAATAATATAAAGAGGAAATTTTTGGATTTTGGTATGTTTATGACGAATAAATTCAAAAACTACTAAACCGATTTAAAAAATATTTTACCATTACAAAGCTACATTGTCCTTGAGTAATATAGTCAGATTGTAACATATCCAGATTTTCGAACAATAAAAATTTATGAAATGCGTCCCAATTACTCGATAATTAATCGTACTTTCATATTAATCGAAAAATTTGTTTCGTACAGTTTTTTTTTTAAATTGGCTTTGATCTGACGGGTGTTTTAATAACTCTATCGGCCTCCTATTTTTTTTTTTTTTAAACCCACAGCAATACAGAAGTGCTTATAACTATAATTTTATCCTAAATTTACTGCCAGTTACGGATTTTACTTTGTGCACTAAACAAATAAATAATGGTTTAAACTCTGGGTGAAAAAAAAAAAACAAATTTGAAACAAAAAAAGAATTGAAAAATTCTGTAGTTAAATGTTGCCAGTGCAGTGTGCAAAAAACAAGCGTTTGTGTGTGTGAAGAATATATTGTTTTTTTTTTAATGTTTTGTGTTTGCGTAGCATGTGTTTGTTCCTACTTGTAGACCTCTTAAAGCCTTATGCTGGTTTTCAGGTGCTTTCTGCTATAGTGGCTGGAGTATTTATAGGGTTGTCCCTAGCATCGATGTTCCGAGACGATCTGATAACATCAACCGGATCAGATCGTCCTAATTTCGAAGGAGAGGTAAGTGCTCTATAGACAAAATATAGTCCCAAAATAAGTAAGTACACTCTTTACTTGGATGTACAAGACAAAAAGAAAGCATGTACACATTTTTATCCAAAGCTTAGCCTCATAGATACAAAGTATTGGGCGCCGATGTATTTTTTACAAGATGCAAATTGGGAAGTGTGCTCAGAAGTTGCATGACCTCATTCCGCTTGCCCCTTTCTTCTATCCGCCGTTTCCTCATGGCCAAACTCTTTCGCCATACTGATTTGGCCACGAGGAATTTAATTTCCTTGTGGCCAAATTCGTTTCAAAATAGGCAAAAGTACAATTAGCTACAAACAAAAAAGTCAATTTGATTAAGTCTTATTCGCACCAATCGGATAAAGAGTTTAAAAAGAAATTAATTATTATCTGAGTTTTTTCAAAAAATGATGTCCGAAGCTAATTTTATTTTGTAGAAGCTGCAATTGACAGTTAAGAATGAATTCATCTTTTTCAGTGTATTCCTTTACCCGTGGTGACGAAACCGTTATATCCTCTTCCATTTCACAAATAATATTAATAAACTCAACAATGTCTAGGGCCGCCTTTTCTTCGTTTCTTTATTGAGCAAACCGTTCCAGTTCTCAACAACATTGTTAGTCCGGTGCCGCTCCTGGTATACACACCATTCTGCGATGAAATCGTCGGTTTTGAGCAAAGTTTTGTCTATATAGTTACTTCATCAGCCCATATATGTCCCCACTGCTGGGGCACGGGCCTCCCTCAATAACATGAGGGGTAAATGCCATACTCACCACGCTTGGCAGACGGGTTGGCGAGGGTTTTGATATAATTGCAGAGTTTTCCTTCTCTGTGTGCAGATGAACTTGCTTGCATATTTACCTTAGTCGCCTTGTACCACACCTCGGTAAGAAAGAGGGTGGCTCTATTCTACTCTGCCGGGGACTCACACGTCTATATAGTTATGATATTTTATTCATATTTATCTTTTCGGACTTCCTTTTTTAATATATTCATAAACCTTTTTAATAAAAAATTTGCCAACACATACTTGTTGGCTAAGCCTAGTGACAGAGTTTTAAAACCGCACAATGACCTCTGACTTAGATTTAATGACTGTAGTCAAGCGACAACAGCCGGGAACGACGACAGCTTAACGTGCCCTTCAAAGCACGGAAACGCTCGTGATAAATTTCCACTTTGGTCACCCATCAAGTACTTGCACCTTGACGAGATCCTTCTTCTTTCATATTCTGTACTGCTTAGAGATGAAATGAATCTCCGCGCTCATTTAACTCGGATCTCTTTAAAGTTCGAGTGAATAGTCTGCTGCGTGAGTTTCCTACATGATCCACCATAACTTTGACTATGAACTAGTTTGTGGTCAACAGTAAACCCATTCTGTATTAAAAAAATCTTCATCATCTTTATCGACCCATAGGGACCTCGTCGACAAGTCGTAGCCTAGTTGCTACGAACGAGCATTCGGCTATTTAATTTTATTAAATGCTCATAGTTTAATAGCGCACATAATTATAAGGATATGGGGGCAGTGCACTTTGAAAAAATCAACCTTTTTCCAGGCCTACACCTTAGCCATCTTTCTAGGCCCAACCTCCAAGAGTTTGGGATGGGCGTTGAGTCTATCAGGTCACTTTTTATTTTATTTTTCGTGCCTACTAAGCCCCAAAACAAAATTACTAAGATGTGTAGACTATACCTTTCTCTGGCGTTTCATAAAGCGCACTACACACCAAAGCCGTCGGCTTTACTGGGGCGGGCTAAGGCTGCCTGTCTTGTTTCTTGTGATCATCGTGCCAAAGCCGACGGCCCGGCGGCGTCTTTACCCAGCGAGTTAGGCCGCTGGGCTTGTTTTGCACGATTATCACAAGAAACAAGCCAGGCAGCCTAGCTCGTCAGGTAAGGCCGCCGCCGGGCAATCGGCTTTGGTGTGTAGTGCGCTTAACTGGCTGCCTAAGAATTTTTTTTCGTAACCGTTTACAAATTAGAATTTGACAGCCATACTGATTTTTTGTACCGAACGAATACTTTCCTGTCTGTTTGCCCTATAATTTTATCATGATTAAAGGTGTTGACCGTGGAGGCAAGGAATGCACATACCATACTGGCAATGCGACTGGACAACACCACCCAAGCGATAAAATTGGCAGAAGGGTGAGAGAACGTTCCAATCATAGGATGATAGTGATTCGTCTATACAGGGTTTAAGGGACAGCTTACCAATTACTTTAATGGTGGAAACCACCCTTATGATGGGTTACAAGTAATTATTTTTTCCCGGAAATGTCAAATTAAGGATTTTTCGTTGTTTACGAAATGTACCGCAAAATCGGTTTAAGATAGCGTACACAAGATGGAATTTTTGGTTTTTGGGTATGCCCTTATATAGAGCGCAATTAATATAAAAACGAAATAGATAGTTCTCCTTTAGTTTATGAAATAAACACCATTGTCGGTGTGTATACGCTGGCTTGACGTCAAGCTTGCGTGCACATGACCGTTCTCAAAAACGGCTAATACTACAGCACAGAAAGTTACGCCAAAAAACTACGCATAAATGAAGAGACTGCTGTGCAAAATTTCATAAAGATTGCTCGTTAACTAACGGAGATATGAAATAACTCTATCGAGGCCGCCAAGCTAGCGTTCACATAATTAGTGCACATAGTAGGCCGCCTTTTCTGGTTATATTTGCTATGTAGATAAATAGTTCGTCATATTCCGACTCCGTCTGTGCCATTTTTTTTCTGAAAATTCACAGTGGAACAGTATGAAAAAACCATGTCAAGTTCTAAGTAAGTAGTTATAGTTTAAACAACATTGTTTCAGTAGAATCGTCCTAAAATTATGTTGTTTCTTTCAGTTACGTTATGTCACACACTAATGCAAATAAAACAGCAGTGGAAAAAATGGAATACATGGCTCTTGCACAAACAGAGGTAATCTAAGATTTTCAGTAACCCTAGACCTAGGGAAAACTTATTTTATTTATTTATTTAAACATATTAAAAGAAGTTCGATCTCCAGTGCCACTATGTACCAATGACTCGTTTTCTGAGTTATATACATTAGTTGCACACTAACCGATGCTCTTACAGTGAGGGAAAACATCGTGAAGAAACCTTCACATTCAGAAGACTGAATGTGTAACCATGATCCAATCCGGTCAGGTTCCTCTGTTAACAGGGTCACGGAGGGCAGATGGAAGTCGCTCCACTGTAATGACTTGACCTGCCAAATCCTGGATCATTCTCAAGCGTACCCCGAATGAGAAACGGAACTAAGCGCTAGGAAGAAGAGAAGAAACATATTAAGGCGACTACAGCACCTAAATTACGATTTTATGATGCGTAGATAAGCATGACGCACTGCATTAAATCGAAGAAAAAATACTACGGTAACATTCAGGACATAAACTAGATAAGTAGTTTGCTGAAAACATGATTCAGCACTTTTGGTTCAATAGAAAAAGCTCACAAAGTCACCTCTAAATACCCAATATTGTGTATCTTTTAAGCTGTAAAAAGATAGTGAAATGCACACAGGAACTTGAATTTGCTATCAAAATGTTCATGATTGAACACTCTCGATAAGTAGTTAACGCATTTTTCGATTTAACCTTTCCATAAATCTAATTTTTCTACCCTTCGAACATGTTTTTACGCACGCACTCTTTCATAGTCCGTAAACTTCGTGTATCGACACTGTTCGCACTGCCGGCCCAGGCCTGTTGAGAGACGGAGATGGCACTATTCCTATGTGTGCTGCCTTTATCGGGTGCTGTAGTCGCCTTAAAAGAAATAGCAATTGCTTAACCTAATGATCTAACATAAACCACAAATAAGGTTTGTCAGCAGCCGTTAGGGTAGGAAAGTCCTCGGTCGCCATTCGAGTACTTTTCTGCCCCAGCGGCCATCAGTCCTACAAGCATTGCCACTTATTTATCTACTTATATTAGTAGGATGACTTAAAATTAGTGAGCGAAAATTAAGGATGTAACGAGTGCGCGGAATTTATCAACTTTCCCTGAGGAACATGGGTCGGAGTATGAAAAAAATTTCGCCTTTTCATACAATTTGTGCGATCAGCTGATTAACCATTATGGAAAAAAAATTTTTTTGTTGACAAATTCATATACAGAGTGACTTTTTAATCAGTACGCAAATTTTTCCTACGGTATCAGTAACGTTGATAGAACATGAATAAGGAGGAATTTCAGATTTTGATACCCCTTTTTAACGTTTCAGAGGATGAACTTTGTAAAACGCAGAAACACGGGTGTCTTCTATTAACAAGTTTCAAGTCAATTGGACGATGTTAATTTGTTTTCTATACAAAAATGTTGATTTATAATTTCATGCTTCAGACGATCTAGCTTGAAATTTTGATATGAAACAATATAAAACAAAAAAATACGGGCCTGTTTAATTTTCATGAAGTTTACGTACAATAAATTTGCGTACTGTTAAAAAAATAATGTGGTATATTATGTCGTATCGCTAGGGGCAAGTTGCATTTGCATGGGGAGGATCACAATAAAATTTATTAAAACGAGTCTAAATTCGCGTATATGTATATGATTATTTACCTATTTCCCGACGTTTCGACGCGGTTGCACGCGCCGTGGTCACGGGTAGACTGTTGTTGTCTCAGCAAGCTATCATCGGAGTGGTGAATCTACCCTCAGCGGAATTAAATTCACTGCGGTTCGGGAAATAGGTAAAGCCTAAACGGCTAAAACGTAGGCACTTGAAATTTGGAAGGTACGTAGCTTAGGTACCGTAGAGGTGCACTAAGAAAGGAATTCCCGAAATTCCCACGGGAACGGGAATTAGCGGGAAAATCCTTTTGTATGAAAAATCTAAACCGCTTAAGTTAGACGCTTGAAATTTGGCATGCAGGTACCTTAGTAAACTTAAAGCTTAGTTGCAACAGGATATTGCAAAATTCCCACGAGAACGGGAGTTAGCGGGAATTTTTTTTTGTAATCTGTTCCAAAGAAAAAATTAACACGCAAACGAAGTTGCGGGCATCAGCTAGTAAATGTATATACGCGAATTTAGACGCGTTTTGCAATTTAATTATTGATTGCAGAACCTGAGAGAGTACCTAGTGACCCGTGCTATTGACTCTCCTGTGGAATTCGTGGAATTCTACGCGTATGGCATGGAAATACAAACTAATGAGGACCAAACCTTCACTGTAAAGTTTTTTTCCAATTTAACTAATATTATAAATGTGAATGGATGTTTGCTACACAATAACGTCAAAACTGCTGTACAGATATCGATGAGGCATAGAGATATAGATTATAGTCTGCAGTAGCACATAGGTTAAATAATTTTCCCAAATTCAACATCGGAACGAAGTCCCGGGCGGAAAGCTAGTATAACATAAACATGGTAGCAGAGCAGTTATCTGACTACTATCAGGGGAAATGGGTTATCAAATAATGAATATTAGCATATTTTTTTTATTAAGACAGTCATAACCTACACAACAGATCTTGATGCGGTTAATCGAGATGGTTCTTAACTACATTTTTTTTATTGGTTAAGCCGTAAAAGTTATAAGCAATCGAATACTGGGAGTGATACAACATTTGAGGAGTGTCTTTTCAAAAGAGCTTATTTCCAGTTTGAGTCTTTTTTAATCTGACAATTCCATTTGATTCTCCATACAATTATACGTAACTGACTTTTACTTATCTTTTTCAATATGTCTTACTTCATTATGAAACTTGACCATCAAAAGCGGCTTCCGAATCAAAACTGCTCATTTTCCATATATATATTTACCCATAATGAGTTTTTGTGTAAAGAGTTTATCGCTATTTCTGAAAAAAATGACTAAATTGAAATAAGCCCTTTGTAAATACACTCCTCATTTTTAATTTTAGAGTTATACAGGATGGTCCAGCGGGTGACGTCTAAAACAAAAATTTGGATGCCCCGTGTCAGGGGGCATTTAAATCACCCCCATGTATATTTCGCGATTTGTTATAGTTTAGAAGTTATTACACATTTAGGCCCGTGTTCACCAAAAATATAACCAACGGTTAAACAGCGGTTAGAAGCTAATCAGACAAAATTTCAAAAAAAAGTATGAAAATGACATTGTCAAATCTCTGGTTAGCTGCTAATCGTTGGTTAAATTTTTGGTGAACACTGGCCTTAATGAATTATTCGAATCTTTTTACCCAGCATCGATTTTTATTTTTTTATTAGGGTTAGGAACGATCGATGACTGAAAGAAAAAGCAAAAGTTTGTGCCCCCTACCCACAAGGGATGTAGCGTGAAGATTGAGTAATCGTTATAATTTGTCTAAGGTTCATCTTACAAGCGTGTTAACAACTTTTTGGGCATGTCTGTGGTATTTTCAGAAATAATATGTTCTATGTTATTAGTTATTACTGCTAGGAAACCGCCTACGATGGTCCCTGCTTAACTTTAAACGCGAATTACTCGTAAAAAAGCCGGATTAAGTGCTGTTTTTTTTTGTATTGCATGTCTCGTAAAGCGGAATATCTTCCAAAGTTTTTAAAAGCAGTTTAAAATCGTCAGGTCCATCTCAATTATTTTTTTATCAACTTGAAGTTTTGAAAAGACTTCGCTGAAGTGCCAATTTTAACTTTTAAGTTTAATTTAATTAAACCATGTTCCTTATGGAAAATCATTGTCGTCATTATTGACGACAAGGGACATCCAACTTTTTAAAATGGTAGCTGATATTTCCTCATTATTTATCACAAATATTTTTTTTTTTAATAATCTTAAACGTAAAGAGAAAAACATAAAAATCGATGCTGGGTAAAAATTTTCGATAAATTAATTAAATGTGAAATAACTTCTAAACTACGAAAAATCGTGATCTGAATGCCCCCTGACACAGAGCATCCAAATTTTTCTTTTGGACGTGGGCCCGCTGGGCCACCCTGTATGTGTCCTGAGAGTCGTAGACAATTGGAACTTTGAGCGTGACTTATTATTGAAATGAAAACTTCTTTAGCGGTGTTGGGCACTTTTTAGTATGGGAAAAAATGTTAAACTCGCGTCAGATGTCACGTGACCCTGATCGAAAATGCGTAGCATAACCCTAGGCAACCCTGCCACCTTTTTTAAAATGAACACTTTAGCAGCGTTGTACACTTTGAAGTATGGGTGGAAACCCGGACGGATGGCAGCCCTATGGTAAAATTATCTCTGTGACAAATGTCAACGATTAGGTATTCGCACATAGCGCGCAAATAAATTGAAAGTATAGTCAGTTTGATCGAGTGGAAAAGTTGCCAGATTGTAAGCAACAGGTCGAGAGTTCGAAACCACGAAGTGAACTCAAGAAAGTATTTTTGTATTTTTGGCCGAGTGGTGAAGTTCGAGGCGTCGTCGAAGGATCGAATCCTGAGAGAATAACGGACTCTTTTTGTGTATTTTGTTTTATTTCCATATTAATGCACAACGTTAATGTTCAAGTTTTCACTTCTGCCGGCACTCACGAAGTGCAACCCGTTGTTTTTTTTTTCAGATACAAGCTCTATACAGTCCTATGCACAGAGATGCGTATGCAGCTGCGAGGTCACTAGCCCGAGTATACATGGCCCTAATGCGGTACTACACGGGCAAACTCGATGCTTCCTTAGAAATCGTGGATGTGCCACTTGTCATGGATCTTTTTCCCGTAAGCATGTATTTGTTTCAACAGATATGAAGCAGATCAATCTTGACCATAAAGGTCAAAGATGAGGTCGACGATGGAGCGAGTTAACCCAGAAAATGCCTATAAAGGCACTGGTACTCCCGCGCACCGACGGAACACAGCAAGTTGTTTGGCGTCGGACTTCAGTAGGAGGGTGGTCGCAAACCAGACGGCCCTTTACAGAGCCTACCACACCGCATGAGATCAAGGACGCCACATCAGATTCAGAAAAAATTAAGTGTCGTTGCCTGGGATAGATTACTAGAAGGCAGTTCTCATTTGTGTTTCCTTAGACGCCTCTTACGACACCCACGGAAAGAGATGGGGTGGTGTTATTCTCAACTGATCATCACACGGCAAAAAATTTTGAAATGTTTTAGATAGACTCACTTCTTCTTCTTAATTTACGAACTGTTGTAGGTGGAGTAAACACCACACACATCTATCCTCCATTAGTGAATGTACCATACCTTCCAGAATGACATCGCAAATTGGCGGTAAATCACCGTCATCATCATCATTGGCCAGCTGCCAACTCTTCCCAGGCACACTGTAGGAGTCAGTAAATGAGAAACTAGGGTTTTGCTGTATCGTGGGTGAAAGGCTGACAACCTGTCACCATTATTCTCATGTTCCGTCTACTTACCCTCAGACTGATTGTCAATGTGGCGTCACGTGGTTCTGAACCACCGGTGCTCTGCCTACCCCATATGGGATTACAGGCGTGAGCGTATTTATGTATGTATATTCCATTCTAAACTAAATATCCAGGTTAACATACCAACATTTCTGTTACTTCTTAAAATTGTCCCGTAAAAAACCGTTCATATAACTGCATTATTAAGCTTCACAAGCGGTGAGAGCCCAGTTGGTAATGAGCCAGACTTGTACTCGGAAGGTTGCGGGTTCAAACCCTGGTGCGGGCCTGTACCACTAAATTCGTCTTTTCGAATTTATGTACGGATTTCTAATTATCACTTGCTCAACGGGTTGCATTGGGCCAGCGTGGTGGACTATGGCCTAAATCCCCTTCGTGTTTCTAAGGGAGATGGACTATGGCCCTCGGTGGGGACTTATATGGAATGGTAAAGAAAAAAAAAGTTTGTGTAACAAACCAATTTCCGCGTTCCGTTCAATGCAAGTCAATGCATATTTACTCGTATATAAACCTAGTTTCGTACTGTCTTCATGGGACAGTTGGTTTTAAATGAATATTATATTTACTGGAATCGCTCCTAACCCACGGTCTCCCTTCAATCCACTTACTATTTCAATTTTCATATTGTTCAGGATTTCATTCAGTATTCATTCGACTCAACGAAAAAGGGTGTGATAAACGCTACACACTCGAACTGTTGTAGGTGGAGTTTTTAAGGTTTTCCCTTGGGTCCCTTGGAACATACATAAAGAAAAACACGAACACCCATGACCCGAGAACAAACATCTGCTTTTTACACAAATATTTGCCCCGACTGGGGATCAAACCCAGGATCCGCCGATCAAGAGGCAGCGCCACTACCACTCGATCAAACCGGCCGTGTAATAAAATCAAATGATTTGTTGCAGTGGGCTCAAAACTTTGGTAAAGCTCCCTTGCTTATACAGTTCCTACTGGTTCTTACAATCTCTCATATTGTGCTCCTACCCTCCAAAGAGGCCGGATTCATAAGACACAACCAAGTAAGTAATAAGAGAATAATTTTCCACGCTAAAAAAGTATGAGACACCGACTTCAATCTCATAGTTCGCACAAAGTAGATAACTAGTGTCAAAAAAGGAATAAAATAAAGTTTCAATAGTTTCAGGATTGTGTAGGGGTAAGTCCTCTGAAGAAGTCACCTTACTACAATCTATCTGCCTACTACACACATCAACACGGTCTAGGGATATTACACGATTTTTCATACAAAAGAGGTCTGTTTGAGAAGCTATAATAGCATACTCGAGATACATGGAGGGCTATAATTTTCAGACAAGCAAGTGATAAACCTGAATTTTAAATTTTAGTTAATAAATTTTGTTTTACTTGAAATGTGTGAAAATGTGACGAATATGAAAAAAAATGCGTAAATTCGACCATTTTCATACAAAAAGCAGGCAAAAAGTGTATTTTCGTTTTCGTTTCCGTCACGTTTTCACAAATTTCAAGTAAAACAAAATTTATTGACTAGAATTGAAAATTCAAGTTTAGCACTTGCTCGTCTGAAAATTATAGCCGTAGAGTATGCTTTTATAGCTTATAATCACCTATAATCGAGAGGACTTGGGGAGCTTCATAATCGTGCAACTTTTGAAACTATTCTTCATTTCCTCAGTTTTACTTTTTTTCGCGGACTACAATGCCTATTAGCAGATACCTAACCACAAACGAAAATGTCATTCATTTAGTTAGATGATGTTCTGGTTTGTTAGTTTTTTTTTGTAGATTGTTTTAAAAGTGCTGCTTCATCTATATATATATATATATATATATATATATATAAATGGAACCCGATTTTCGTTGTCACGACATCACGCGTGAACGGCTGGACCGATTTGGATGATTCTTTTTTTGTTGTGTTCCTTATTGTCAGGAGAAGGTTCTTATGAAAGAAAAAACTAAAAAAGTGCCACGGGAACGAAGTCCCGGGCGGAAAGCTAGTTTTCGATAAAATGTATATGGGGCCACTTCAGAAGTATACTCATTCGATAAAAAATAATTTTGAAAATCGGCCAACAGTTGGCGGAGTTATCGCGAAACAAACATACAATCGGATTGAGAAGTTGAGAGCCTTCTTCTTTTTTGAAGTCGGTTGAAAATTTTTACTACAGTTTACACCAAACGCATCGGAGCGGATTTTACAGTTTTTAACCGTCTTTAAAAAAGGAGGAGGTTCTAACGTGGACAATAAAATATCGAAAACAAACATTCTATTTCCGATTGCAGAAACATGCATACAACTTCTCCCCTGCTTGCTACTGGTTTTTACTTGCTGTATGTGACTTTGTCTTCTATTGGTTGCTGACGCTGTTAATGGCAGGTTTCGCCTGCTTGATTGTTTTTCTCACCATAAGCCGAACGAAGACATTTGGAGACTTTAGTTAGTATTTTTTTTCAATTATTACAGTTAATCATGCTTCCACAGACTTGATGTCCGTAACGTGCCTTTGTCTTCTTTTTACCAGCCCATATAAGTTCTCACCGAGGCACGGACCTCACTTCGAAACACGAAGTGCCATCGACCGGGGTAGGCCATAGTCCACCACACTCTTATTACTTAGTTATAAAACGGGTCTAAGTTCGCGGATACAGGGCTTTAGGTATCTCTCTTTCAACCACTTAGTCCATGAAACTGAACAACTTCCTCAAGGAACATAGGTCAAAATACGAGAGAAATTTTTTGAGTTCACATACAAACTTCATCAACATATAAGTAGCGCGTTTTGTATGGGAGATCAACATTTTTTTTTTTTATATTTTGACCTATCAAATTAGTTCCTTTTACCAGATACAGTCACATAATTCTACAAGCTTTCCGCCCGGGACCTCGTTCCCGTGGGAATTTGAGAAAATTATGTAGCCTATGTATTAATTCAGGGTGTCAGCTATCTCCATACCAAATTTTATTTAAATTGGTCCAGGCGTTTGAGCGTGAAAGAGTAACAAAACATCCACACTACATACATCCATAAATCCATACAATACAATACTCTTTTCCGTCGGCTATGTACACACGCGCACAAGGGTACGGCTGAAAACCAGCGTTGGGGCCTCGGCTTCAACACATGCTGAGCTGTGTCCTTTTTGACATCGCACTTCAGCACAATTATACATTGTTTTGTCATCTCCTGTATGTATTCTTGTCCTGTGTTTTATATTGTGTGTTATTTTATTTTCTTTGTGTTGTACTGTAGTGTTTTGTGTCAAATAAATGTCTTGAATCTTGAATATTTTTTTAATACTCTTTATTGCACACAAAAACAAATGTTCATAATGTAGTGTCGGATTGTACACTTTTGCATTTATAATATTAGTAAGGATATTGTTACATCCATTAGTAAGTATTAAAAGCATTCTTTTAGCATTATCTTTATTTGACCAGCTTCAAAAAAAAAGGTTCCCAAATCAAGGTTATACAGCATTTATTAATATTTAGACGAACGTAAGACGTAAAATTTCCATGGGAACGAAATCCCGTACGGTAAGCTAGTACCTTTTTTTAACAGCCCATTTACGACCCCATCGAGGGGCATGGGCCTCACTTCGATACACAAAGGAGATTTAGGACATAGTCCACCACGCTGGCCCAATGCGTGTTGGTGAACCGCACACCTAGCGAACAAGTGCGGGTTTCATCAAGATGTTTTCCTTCACCTACAATATAAATTTCATGGTTTCCAGTGACAATGCCTCTGATATTGCTAGTGTATGGGATCGGCTGCATTCCCCAAGTGTACCTCTTCAGCCTGGGCCCTCGCACCACTCTCAACTGCATGGCTGTCATTGTAGTCAATGTTGTCTTTGGTAAGCTCTGCCATTTTTAACCCCACACAAAAATAAGGGTGTTATAAGTTAGACTGGTGTAGTGTATCTGTGTTAAGTTTGACTTGTGTATAACTTTAACTTGTGTTGTGTTGTGTCTGTGGCATCGCGTAGCTCCTAAACGATGGACCGATTTTGCTGCGGTTTTTTTTTAAACTGACGCTGAGTTTTAAGCTATACCGATTTAGCTTTGTAAGAGAAATATGTACTTTTTAGGAATTTCATATAGGTTCCTTAGGGAAAGTTGTTCAGTTTCGTGGGATGAAACTGAACAACTTTCCGCAATAAATTTAAAAACGTCCCACCGCGCCGGAGGCGACCGTGACAGAGCATAAACCAGCAGTCTCCAGGGAACTTTAAAATTAATAAAATAAAAAAAGATTGCAATTAGGAGCCACCTCTTTTTTGATTAAGATGGTTCTTTTTGTTGTTTTTTCAAGTCGGTTAAAAAACGTTTCCATTCTTAAATTTTGTAACTACTCTTGTACCCCTAATAGGGATGTAGAATATGTAGAAACCGAATTTAAAAAGTACTATACAGGATGGAACTTATTAACGCCACCTGGAGAGAAAATACTCTAAAATACTGGAGATAGAAAATTAAACTCAAAGGAAACATTCCTTTATTTTTAATAAGAAACTAAACTGCATTCAAAGATTTTCGAAAATTCGCTTTTCACACCCGGGAATAGAACCGGATAAAATTCAAAAAAATAACAACGTGTACTTTTATGGTATCGATCGATAGGGTCAATCGTAAGGATCAAATCTCTCTAACAAACATGGAAAATAAGATGAAAGGAGAACCATTAAATTACATAAAACTTAACAACTATGGGACCCTTAAGTAAAAGTGCTTTAACTCGTCCCATCCAATTTATAAGCTTAGATTTAATGGTCTTCCAATGAAAGAGGCCTTAGTTGACACAAATAAGACCCGCCTGAAGATGATGTAATCGAGACCGATCACATAAAAATATAAAAAAAACAAGTGGAACTAATAATAAACCCAAATATTTTCTATTTAATTCTATTCTATTTTAATCTAAAGTTAATTTTTTTAAATAAAAAAATGATATTCGATCGCTTCTAACTTTTAAACGGCTGAACCAATTTGAACCAAATATAGCTAAGAAATATTTCGTTTAAGTCAGCTTTCAAACAAAAAAAACTGAATCGAAATCAGTCTATTCGTTTAGGAGCTACGATGCCACAGAATGTGATAAATAGACACACAGATACACGCGTCATACTTATAACACCCCTAATTATTTTGTCGTGAGTTAATCATGTCTTTCTTTGGTTATAATATGGAGCTCCACTAAGAAGCAACAACACATCTTTTTTAGGGTTCCGTAGCCAAAGGGTAAAAACGGGACCCTATTACTAAGACTCCACTGTCCGTGCGTCCGTCCGTCCGTCTGTCACCGTCTCATGAAACGTAATAGTTATATATGTAGTTAAAATTTTCACAAATGATGTATTTCTTTTGCCTATATAACAACAAATACTAAAAAACAGAATATAATAAATATTGAAGGGGGCTCCCATACAAAAAACGAGATAATAGGTATTTTACCTATGAAATTGCGATTTTTTTCTCAAGCTTTATTCATAATTTATTTGATTGAACAGCTATTACTAAAATTGTTTTTATTTAAAACCTTGGCCATGTAACGGAGATATTGAGTCAAATTAATACATATTTATTTTAGATTTATTTGCTGAAAAAGAAGCTCAAATATAGCTCGTTTCAACCGTTGCCCGTTTCATTGCTTATTTTTGCTGTACCGTTGTTACAGTTACAACTTTCAATAAAGTAAGTATGATGAAAATTAACTTAATGTTGTTGGACAACCGTCCCACAAAATTTTGCTAAATTTGGATTTCGCATACCCGAGAAAAATCCAAAAACGTTAGTATGGAAAACTGAGTTTTCCAAAAATATTTTATGAAAAACGGCAATTTCATAGGTAAAGACCTACTATTTTTGCTCATTCTTATAGATAATGGTCACCAGGCATCTCATGAGCCGTGATAGACAGACGGTTAAAATTTTCACAGATTATGTATCTTTGTTGTCGCTTTATCAAAAAAAACAAAAAAAAAACAGAATAAAATAAATATTCAAAGGGGCTCCCATAATACAACAAACTTGATTTTTTTGCCGTTTTTATAGACAGGTCTGTCCGAGGCTGGATCTCATGAACCGTGATGTTTACAGTTGCAACTTCCACAGATTATGTATTTTTGTTGCCGCTATAACAACAAATACGAAAAAATAGAAAAAAAATATATTATTTAAGGGGGCTCCCATACAACAAATATGTTTTTTTTTCCGTTTTTATAGATAATGGTACGGAACCCTTCGTGCGCGAGTCTGACTCGCACTTGTCCGGTTTTTTTAAACTACATTTTACTTTCCTGTTAACAGGCGAAGCAACGATCATAGCTAAGGTGTTTTATGGTCATATATACGAATTCGCTATGAATTTTATGTATTTTTCTCCACAATTCAACATGGCGTACGCTTTCGTTAAGATTCAACAGATATTCTTTCATAACACTGAGTGCACTATGTTCGCAGAGAAGAATCTTTGTAAAAAGAGAATACTTCACAAATGTTGCGGTAAGTGTAACCATAGCTGCAAGAAAATAATCAGAAAAAAAAACATCTCATATTTTTAAAATCTTCTTTCTTATCAGCCCATATGCAGGGCTTTAGGTAAATCTCTTTCAACCTCTTGGGTGGTCAATCAGTCCATGAATCTGACCAACTTCCCCAATGAACATAGGTCAAAATACAAAAAAAAATGAGTTCCCATACAAACTTCATCAGCATATAGCGCATTTCGTATGGGAGATCAAAAATTTTTTTTTCGTATTTTGACCTATGTTCCTTGGGGAAGTTGTTCAGTTTCATGGACTGATTTAGCACCCGAGAGGTTGAAAGAGATTTACACAAGATTAGACGTCCACACAGAGGGGCACGGGCCTTCCTTCGTAAAACGAAGGTTTTTTAGTTTTAATAAAAAAAAAAACGAATGGGATTTAAGCCATACCTATTCCACCAAATTGTGGACAAAAATAAAAACTTAGGCCGGTATTACAGAAGGAAACTCAAGTCTTGATCTATGCTTAAATTTGATTGTCTCTTTCTCTCACTATCAAAATGACAACTGCTATTTCCTAAGCCAGAGTCTGAGTCGCGATGTCTAATACGGACCTTAAGGCGATAGGTATGGCCAAACTTCAAAATAGACCTCTCTTTGAAGGGCTACTTCTCCTTAATGGATGATCCATATAGATTAAAAAAAATGTATGATAGTATAATACAACGTGTTTCAAAAAAAAAAACAAAAAAAAGATAATTCAAAATTAATTAAAATTTAGCTTATTGCGCAGCTCTGTTACAAATATGACAAGTATGTCATATTAATTATATGAAACTTTCATTTTGAAAGACGTCAAACCGTGCAACTGATAACTAGGGTTGCGACTATTTTGGAATTTCTTTTTTTGGGTTTTTTTGAAACACCTTGTATATCGAAATTTTAATTGCAAGTTCATTTTTTTATTATTCAGTTAGTTTGGACACATAAAAATATTAACTTTCCTATAATTTTACACAAGTTTCTTACTGCTTCCATACGCCTTTGCTATTTTTTAATGATTATTTCAACTTTTCAGAAAAATGTGGCGTCCTCCAAGAATGTTTCAAACGAAAGTCTTTCCTTCTAAGTATAATGCCAGAACTAGTAGCGACGCTGATAACAGCTGTTCTCTTCATGACAATATTATTGCTGTGGGAGTATAGATTGATACAAAAATTTTGTATGTTCCTAATGTCCTGTATGTACGATTATTCTCACGGCACAACGGAGGAGGTTAGGAGTCAAGGTGCCATTCGTGAAGAAAACGATGTCACGGCGAAAGAAAATCAGATGTTGTCTGATAAACGGTCCAGAAAAGCCCGTAAGTAATTTGCAACAAGGCATAAGTAACCTATTTGAAGCGCTCTTAGTGTCGTAGCCTAGTGGCCCTCGCGGATCTCAACCGATCAGTGAGGTTAAGCAACGTACACAGAGGCAGGGAACCTTATGGGTGACCAAAGTGGCAATTTATCGCGAGCGGTTCCTTGCTTTGGAGGGCACGTTTAGATGTCGGTCCCGGCTGTTGTCGATTGACTACAGTCGTTAAAACCAAGTCGGAGGCCATTGTGCGGTTTGAAAACTCTGACACCAGGGTTAGCAAAGTTCGCCACACACTTTACTATACCTACACGATAAGAAGAAGTTACCTATTGCGACGTAGGTGCTGGCGAGAGCCTAAGGTGCACCCGAGACAGAAATCGAATTTTCTCCCGATACTACACTCTACACCTACGAAAAAATTACGTCATATGCCACAGATTTAGAATAAATTGAGGGGCGTTGCTTAGGATGATGAATTGATAGGCAGCCTCCTATCTCATAGATTTATGTTTCGATAGTCGCCTCTTATGACACCCACGGAAAGAGATGGAGCGGTGTTATTCTCAACCGATCACCACACGGTATTAATCTCTTATGGGATTAATGACAAACTATATCTTCCGTTTTTGCTTGAGAAAATTTGGACGTACTTTCTGAGTCGGTTTAGTATAATAAAATTTTAACTACCCGACAAAAAAGAGGGATGTTATAAGTTTCACGTGTCTTATCTGTGTGTCTGTCTGTTTGTGGCATCGTAGCTCCAAACCAATGGACCTATTTTGATACGTTTTTTTTTGTTTTGAAGCTGACGTAATCGAGATGGTTCTTAGTTATATTTGATCAAAATCGGTTTAGCCGTTTAAAAATTATAAACAATTGAATGTCGGGGGTGATGCAACATTATAATTTTGCATCTATTTCTTTTCAATAATGTTTGTTTGTCTTATATTTGATTTAACCAAAACATCGAATGTTTTATAATTACCCCGAATAACCCTACGAGTGTTACCAGCAGCCGTATTCTACGTCGACTCGATATTCTACGTCACTGTCATCTAGATACCGCAAGATATATATATTGCTGCTTGTATATATATATATATATATTATAGTATAGATATATTATTATTTTTTTATATTTACATATATTTGTATTAAGTATATATATTTATGCACCACCTACTACTTCTTATCTTACTTCTGTCCTACCCTAAGGTTGCCTGGAAGAAATTGCTATCTAGCAATAAGGCCGCCTTGTTGTACACTATGTTTTATGTTCTGTTGATTGTGCTGTATGTCCTTGTGTGCAAATAAAGTATATTGTATTGTATTGTAAGAGAGGTATGCACTGAGATTTTCCGAGCGTCAGTTTTGAATAGAATGGTGTAGAATACGGGGTGCTGGAGTATCGTCTTAAAGCCGATATGCGGGGCAATCGCGCTAAAAAAATGGATTGAATCGCAATTGAAACGTAGCTGGGGCTGCCACCTAAGCGAAGCTGATGCTGGGTAAACGCATGGAATTCCATTCGTTCAATTAGCCGTGTGAGTCCCCGGCAGAGTAGAATAGAACCACCCTCTTTCTTACCGAGGTGTCGTACAAGGCGACTAAGGTAAATATGCAAGCAAGTTCATCTGCACACAGAGAAGGAAAACTCTGCAATTATATCAAAACCCTCGCCAACCCGTCTGCCAAGCGTGATGAGTATGGCATTTACCCCTCATGTTGTTGAGGGAGGCCCGTGCCCCAGCAGTGGGGACGTATATGGGCTGATGAGAAATAAGCATCAGCTTCGCTTAGGTGGTACCCCCATGATGTGATGATAAATCATCGCTCCTTTTGATAAAGGTGCCGGCGTAGTGGACACCTTCGGCGAATATCTTCTTGTATCAGGCGTATCCCTGTCTGAAAACAATGAGTACGTCTTACGAAACGTCTACCTTGGGTTAAGTAAGGGAGAGACGCTTGCCTTGGCTGGACTCAAAAGACACGGTAGGGCAGCCCTCTGCGAAGTCCTGGCTGGCTACAAGTTTCGTTCCGACGGCAGAGTATGGGCCATGTCGAAGTACAGGATACGGCAAAACCCTCATGACGTGAGTCCTTTTTTTAACGTGTAGATATACATACAAAAATGTAGATATGTAGATATACAAAAATATATGTTTATATTTTAAATAATGTTATTTAAGTATTGTATAGTTCTTCATTGTTTATTTGTCTTTCTGTATCTATTCTATTAATTTTTCTAATCCTTTTTGTACTTTACGCCTACTCATCAAGATTTCTTCTCAATGTTCGTTAGGTTGACTGGAAGAGATCCCCTAGTGGGATAAGTCCGCCTTTGTACCTTAAATGTACTCTAACTTTAAGTACCATATTTTGCTCCTGTAAGAATATTTATTGTACAATAAAGGATTTACATACATACATACATACATACATACAGACAACCATACGCTCAAGACTTTAATTTAAAAAAAAACGCGTCACTCAAAGACCCACACTTAGGTTTTTCCTTGTGTTACAAGTCCCTTGGAACATACATAAAGACAGACACAAATACCCATGACTCGAGAACAAACATCTGCTTTTTACACAAATATTTCTCGACTGGGAATCGAACCCAGGACCCGCCGATCCAGAGGCAGCGCCACTACCACTCGACCAAACCTGAGTTTGGTCGGTTTATAATTGAATAAACATGTTATCTATCTATCTAATCCAGGGTTTCCCAACCAGTGAGGCGCGCCCCCCTTGGGGGGCGTCGTGCGGTTCCAAGGGGGGCGCAGAGGTCCCTGATTTCTGCCTATTAAAAAATAATTACTAAACTCAATTGGGTAATTTTTGTTGTATCCGTTCTCCACGTCATAAAATACTTAATAGAGAAGAAACGGTTCAGGTTAACTGCATATACTCGTAAAAACAAAAGGTACATTTATTAAAATTCTATTGTCATATGAATAAAAAATAAACACCCTCATTTTTATCACTTTATCATTGTTTGTTTAATTTTCTTATATAAACTCCCAATTTTAGCCCCTAGAGGGGGCGTAGGATTTTAGCTCAACGTTAGGTGAGGGTGAGGCGCATAGGTTAAAACGTTGGGAACCCCTGATCTAATCCCTATCGGAGTAGGCAGAATATCAGTGGTTCTAGCTAATTGATGCCACGTTGACGTGTAGATATAGGTCAGGGATGGCGAAACTTTATGATGAACATGCCATTTTTTATAAGAAACTAGCTTTTCGCTCGGGACTTCGTTCCCGTGGGAATTCGGGAAAACATGTACCCTATGTCCATCACGGATAATGTAGGATTATAATGGTGATAGAATTTTTCAAATCGGTCCAGTAGTTTCGGAGCCTATTCAATGCAAACAAACAAACAATCAAATCTTTCCTCTTTATAGGTAATATGTATAGATAGATGTTTAATGAGACCATAAACGTGTCATCAAATAATGTTGACTTATTGTGAAAATATTTTAATTTAACCAAAACAGACAATCTTTCCGCCCACCACGCCTACACATTCCGTAACGTAGGCTCACGTAAGTCTTTAGTTCTGCATAGTGAATTTCGTTAATTTGTCTACTAGTGTAGTAAGTATTCTATTAGGTAATTGTGCTTTGCTGTTGGTTCGCCATCCCTGATGTTTTAAATTCTCAAAAAAATATCGACTGTCCATAGAAAGGTAATATTCAGCTATTCCCATATTCAGCTAATCGCACAAGTTTTAAGAAGAGGCGAGAATAAACCCTGTTCCTTGGGCAATGTTGTTCAATTTCTTGGGCTGATTCATATCCTAAATTTTCACTAAGTATTATACAAATCTATACTAATCTATACAAGTATACATGTTATAAAGAGGAAAGATTTGTGTTTTTGTATGTTTGTCAATTTGTATGTAACGAATAGGCTCCGGAACTACTGGACCGATTTGAAAAATTCTTTCATCACCATTAAAATCCTACATTATCCCTGAGTAACATAGGCTACATAATTTTCCCGAATTTCCACTGGAATTGGAATGAAGTCCCGAGCGAGATGCTAGTAATGTATAAGTAAAATATTTCACCAAAATCCATTGGGTAGTTTGTGCGTGAAAACGTAACAGAAAGGTTTTGATTTTAGGGAAATTTTACTTTTGGCACGACTGGGACTTAACCACGACCCCAGGATTAGATCTCCTGGTGCTTTAACCCACTGAGCTATCGTGATTTCAAGTCAAGCGGCGGAATTCCTCATTCCCTTACCAAGCAGTTTACGCCATACAAATATTACTATGCAACGTGTTTCAAAAAAACCCAAAAAAAAGATACCTAATTCAAAATTAGGTAATTAAAATTTAGCTGCGCAGCTCTATTACAAATATGACAAGTATATGTCATATTAATTATATGAAACTTTAATTTGAATAACTGAAAGATGTTAAACCGTGCAACTGATTACTAGAGTTGCGACTATTTCACTGCGACTATTTCACTTTTAAAATAAAATTTTAGAATTTCTTTTTTTTTGGGTTTTTTTAAAACACCGTGTCCTACCTACTATTTGCATTTATGGGTTAATCATTCCCAATTCCCAACATTGTGCTTGAGTAATTTAGTCGAGTTAATAATCTACCGAACAATATAATTAAATTCCCTCATTCTGCTCTTCTGTCTTCAGTATTGCAGGCACGTTTCTTTTAGTTGTTTTCGACCCTCGCTGCCCCTTTGGATGGCAGTATACGATGCCCTCGCGATGATAGCCCTCCTCCGCGGAGTACCCCAGGAAAACATCAAGGAGGAAATAGAAACATTACTTGATGCTTTAGGTAAGAAGTCTGGTTTAATACTCAAAGAGCCGGGCAGTTTGGTCGTCAACAGGCGCCCCCAACAAAGGGCACGGTGAAGTTGGAATAGACCATAGTCCACCACGCTGGCTTAACCCTTTGCCTATGGCGGTTACCAAGCAAACAGTATGATGCGACGCGGATCTGCGCTTAAGCAGACAACAGGTTAATGGCTTAAGAAACCAATTTTTCTCAAACGTGCGGATTTCTACACGTTTTCCTTGTTTATTGTACACAATAGACGTCCAGAAAGAAACATACAAAGAGAGACGACACAACAGGCACTGCTTATTTCTATGAAGAAGTTTCTTAACAAGAGAGATTTGACCAGTGGTTCTTAACTTTTTAGCTATGGTCCCCCATTTTACAAATTATTTGTTTTACCACGGACCACCAACTGTTTAGAGGTAAAACCAACTAATCTATGGCTTTCAGTTACATATTTTTCTCGTATAAGACTCCAAAGTGATGGCCACAATTTCTCCGTTCCACTTTTTTTTTAACAGCCCATATACGTCCCCACCGAGGGGCACGGGCCTCCCTTTCACAACACGAAGGGGATTTAGGCCATAGTCCACCACGCTGGCCCAATGCGGGTTGGTGGACCGCTCGTCTTTCGAAAATAATATTGGACGGGCGGGTTTCATCACGATGTTTTCCTTCACCGTTGAGCAAGTGATAATTAGAAATCCGTACATAAATTCGAAAAGACGAATTTAGTGGTACAGGCCTGTAATTTGCACTAGGCAAATTAAAGAGTAGGTAATAATAGTGGAACGTGGTGATAACCAACTGGGCTATCACCATGTTCGCGTTCCAATATTATTACTCGTTAATTTGCCTAGTCCTGGACGTCACTGAAAACAAGAGCCGTGTGCATTAGTTTTTAGGGTTCCTTAGCAGGCGACGAACACTTACTGTTTAGACTGCTGCAGTGGTTTCACCATCGAAACCTTTACTCACCTGCTACATAACAGCGCACGTCTCTTAATTCGAGACTTGAACTCACAAACGCGCGCTGTCGTGAAATCACTATCAGTTATAGGTTTCAAAAAATCGACTGTCACTACTCTCCTCTATTACTCGTTAATTTACCTACCATAATTGCAGACTTATCCTACCAAGGCGACCTCTTAATCTGCCATCTACAACCAAACGAGACGAAGAGGCTTTACTTCGCGGCTACAGTGTTAGGAGCACCTCCGATTATTATCTTGGACGAGTGTACTGCCTACCAGAACCCAACGGTGCGCCGAGCTATGTATGAGATAATATACTTTCTCAAGAAACAAGGACATGCCATCATACACTCCGCTGCTAAGTTTGTATCCTGTCCTTTCTCAACTAGAATTGTAGAGGATTCCACTCCTCACTTTGCAAGTAGACTATTTGAGTCTACGTGTTCTTAGCAATCAGTCATAACCGGAAAACATAACCTTAAATTGACCTTAAATATAAGAGCAGAAGATTTTTCTTTTGCATTCAACTGACGTTGACACATAAATTCACATGATCTTGAATTGATATTAAAATCCTAATATCTTCTGATCTTACACCAGTTAGTGAAACTTCGAGGAGTGTGTGCTCATGAGCTGCACGAGCTCATTCCGCCTGCCCCTTTCTTCTACCGGACATCCAGACGCACCGCGGGGTACCACGTTACCTTTTCGAGATCCCTTGGATCCGTACTGAGCGTTTCTCTTCATCTTTTGTATTGCTCACCGCTAAGGAATGGAATTCCTGCGTCTGTATTTCCGGGATCATATAAGCCGAATCTCTTTAAAGTTAGAGTGAATAGGCGTCTTCTGGGTGAGCTTGCTACAACCATTACCGCATCTTCGCCACTCGTCTAGATTGTAGTCAAAAGCGAACTGATTATCCATTAAAAAAAAACTTAGAGAAACCAAATACTAGAAAGTTGTTAAAGTTGTTTTCACCGTGTGGTGATCGATTGAGAATAACACCACCCCATCTCTTTCCGTGGGTGTCGTAAGAGGCGACTAAGGAAACACAAATGAGACCTGCCTCTTAGTAATCCATCCCAGGCAACGACACTTCATTTTTTTTCTGAATCTGAGGTGTCGTCCTATGGTCTCAAGCGGTGTGGTAGGCTCTGTAAAGGGCCGTCTGGTTCGCGACCACCCTCCTACCGAAGTCCGACGCCAAACAGCTTGCTGTGTTCCGTCAGTGCGTGGGAGTACCAGTACCTTTATAGGCATTTTCTGGGCATTGACCTTTATGGTCAAGATTGAGGTCAAGAGTTAAAACCCATCTTATAATTAAAAAAAAATAAAAAAAACTTTCAAACAATGTTTCAGCCTGGAGTCTCACATGCCAGTATCAAACCGGCTGGCCATAATACGTGACGGGCAGATCTTCGACACAGACTATGTCGATAACATGCTCGAGCGATATCAGAACAAAGGGTACACCGTAGTCGTGCACCTCAAAGACGAGGTCGTCATTAGTGATATGTTTAAAAAGTACTTCAAAGTCTTCAAAATTAATGATACTACTGACGTAAGTTACATAAATGTGTTTAGAAATTCGGGGTTATTTTTAAAACGCCAATAACCTCGCAAGACTGTATTAATAACAATTTCTGTTCTACGACTTTTTATAATTCGTTAGATTTTACTTGCATACAAAAATATTTAATATTTTAATTTACCGCTCTAAAAGGTGAGAGCTCTAGGTTACAGTTTGCGTAAAACATAGATCTTAAAAGTGTTAGATAGTGCAACAAATCTTTATTTATTTTCGGTAAATGTATTGAGTTATGTCAAAGTCATCGAACAATAACTTTTTTATTATGTACCTAAGCATTCCAGTCCTGCGAAGTTATTAGTGCTTTACAAATAACCCAATATAATTAGGTATTGTGGTTATTCAATGTAGTTGGACCCCGAAAAAGATGGCCTGCTTGCACAATATTGGAAAGAATGGAGGAAGGCTTTTGTCCAGTAGTGGGATCATATGGGTATGGGTTAGCAAAAAACATTGTGGTGAAAGTATCCGGCGTATTTTCGTCTAAGCATTTTCTACAAACATTTAGAAAATAATGGAAAATTATAAAATGGTTACCATGGTAACGGAATTTATTTGGCGTTTTTGACAAACCCCATGAATCATGGGGTTTGTCAAAAATGCATCAAAAATTTCGAAATGTTTGTACAAAATGCGTAGACGAAGATACGCCAGTTTCATGGGGTTTGTCAAAAACGCCAAATAAATTCCGTTACCATGGTAACCATTTTATGATTTTCCATTATTTTCGAAATGTTTGTAGAAAATGCGTAGACGAAAATAAGCCGGAAAAATAATCTTCTCAACGTTTTTCCTTATCATTTAAGTTTACCAAGAAAATCTAATTTAATAAGTTTTTGACTTTAGATTACCAGGCAGCGAAACTCTAGTGTGTGATTTTCCCAATGAAACTAAAAAACATTCCCCATGTGAACGTGAAATTCTAAAGAAAAACATGTTACGTTCCAGGTATTAGCAAATGTCCAAGTTTTCGACGACTGCTCATGGACAACAGTTTTCCAATTAATGGAAAATCTGCTGCTAGAAAACGAACAAGTATACTCTTACATAGTCTGTGCCACCCCCATAGATTACATATACAATTCAATCTTAGTTGGCGAAAAGGGCACTGAAGAGGTTAACGCACTATTTTTGAGACAGTGCTGGAAGCATTTTCACGTTGCAGAACCTAAAATACAGCCTCCTTTGGGAACTATAATTAATCTACGTCGGTTTGAACCTAAGTATGATATTACCAAGCTTAAAGAGCTGCCATGGTCGGTTATTTTCCATCGTTAAGACTAAAAAGAATTCGGTGGTTATTTTTGTTTGTTGGAATTCTTACTTTGCTTCGGTTGACAAGGCGGCATCGGCAGGCATTCGATTAGCAACTGACTACATAATGGGCAACCCTCATCAATAACAATGTGCAGGGCCAATACAGAACTGTGGACCACATGAGTAACGATTGTGCACTGATTCCATGTTGGTTGCCGAGTACAAAAATTGGAGATTTAAGTTCAGTAACTTTTTTAACCCTGGAAATCTCATGTTATAAACAATTGCCCTTTGCCCTTGAGCTAGATTGCGGTCAAAAGCAAACCCATTATTGATAAAATAAATAATTAAAAAATGGGGCGACTAACATCTGATCTCCGTGAGACTGCTGAGAAGGAACCTGACCTGATTGAATCGAAGTTACAGGTTTCCGTCGTCGTAAGAGCATCGGTTGTGTGCAGCTTAAGTACTTAACATTAGTTATGTAAAAAATAAAAAACTCATGAATCTAATCAATATAGCGACACTGGGGATCGAACTTGGTTCCTCTTGTCTACGAGTCTGGCCCGGTAGCCATTAGACCACGAACTTACGTAATAATACTTTTTAAAATAAGACGAATGTTACGTTATTTATAGCTGAAAAGTAAGAGAAGTTGAATACCTACCCGATGAGTTAATTATTTTTTGTCTTATGTATGAGTCATCGGCCCTTAACAAAGTCGTAACTAAGGTCATGAGCTTTAAAACAACACATATATTGCTACCACAAAATAGTTTTGTGCTGTAAGTGCAAAAAGTCTTCACAGTTTCTATTTCATCTTAAAAGGACGAAGTGTCTTATGTGTGCTCTTACCTGCAGCTCGAGTACGATGGTGATAGCGCGCGTAATGCCCCGCGGTTCTATGTCAAAATGTCAACATTGACAACGCCAGAGGGCGAGCAAGCCTTTGCGTGGGGCCCTCGCGCAAACAAAGTGAATTTTCACCGTCAGCCGAGTGCTGAGCCGCGCGAGTTTGTCGCCATCGTGCTCGAACTGCTGAACAGTTCTTTAAACTTAAGATTTCCGCCCCTAGCAGCCCCTTCCTACGACTAATCCCTAGCTACGACCCTGCTTAATATTAAATAAGATATTTAAGAAAAAAGTTATGTTTTAGTTGTAAAAGCATGTGATTTTGCATTTTTGTTAGTGTTTCATTTAGTTTGTTGTTAATAAAAGCGAATGAGTTGATTACAATACATATTTATTGACTAGAATATAAATATTAGTACCTACATTAAATCGTGAGAAAAATTTAGTAATCCAAATCAAAAGATAAAGAACTACGCTCTGAGATTATTACTCAGAGTTATAGATAGATTCCGCGATATAGGTAGATAGATCGCATAGAACACCGCCACAGGTTACCGCATATAAGGCAACCAACGTATAAAGGCAACCGACACATAAAGGCAAACGACACATAAAGGCAACCGACGCATATACGGCAACGATAAGCATACAGTGCTTCTATTTTCTTTGTGGTTCGGCAAATTTCGTATTTCGAATAAGTTGATTTTCAAATGACAAGAAGGAAACAGTCACTGTTTGCCGAGAGCAAATAGGAAAATAGAAGCATGTTTAAAATATCAAACCGAGCTTCGGTGCATCTAGTCAGTACCCACCAAATCTAATGATCCACGTGTACTATATACGGTTTTTCGTTCCGATACGAATATCTTATTTTTGAAAAACCTTTCCTAAATGACTACACTGTTGGCCGCTGATGGCCTTTAGCTTCACCGAACAAGTGGCGAGCGCTCTCAGCCCAAATAATTTTAAGTAACAGGTTTAAGGGCGCCCCCTGTGGGGCTCGAACCTCGGCTTAGGGTGTTATTGGGAGAAGGAAAGAAGCGGCCGGGTACGTACCGATTTGGTCGGTACTGAAGAGATGCACCGGAGCTCGGCTTGATATCAGTACAAAACCATATGGTTTCTTATAACATTGAGTTAATATTACTAAAGTATAGAGTAGACATTGCGAACAAAATATGACTGCGCGCGCCGCGCGCGGAGGTTGTCTCATTAGCATTATTCATAGATGTCCAGCGCAGACTAAAGGACTTCTGGGCCATGGACTAGAACGCATGCTACAAATTAGCGATTCGCGGCGGCCACTCTAATACGAATTACTAATATCTAAATGGGGTTCATATGGGGTATCTTGTACGGGGTTATCAGTGAGCACCGCCATCTTTAAGTCGAAATTGGCTTACAGAGATAGTCTATTTCAGAAAGTTTTTTTGTACTAATTATGACATATAAGTAGACCGAAATACCTAAGTACTTGTCTTTTAATTGTTTTATGTAGGGCTCAGATGTGGGATCATTTTGATTTGGATTAACACACATATCAAATATTGCACGCATGCATAAGATCTTCCTGCGGAGATGTAGGTATATTCTATTTACAATGTGCCGTGTTAAAAAACGAAAAGGTAGACCAGCAAAATAAATCAAGAGCACAAAATCTTGACACTTTGAATTTTGCATCGTTTTTACTCTGTATGCGTGAGGCTCCAATTGGGTAGACAAAATTTTTGTTATTAAAAAAGTTTAAGCATTTAGTACTTTATAAATACCCTGGTATAAATATTTTTTTAACCCGTCGCGCGCTTGTCGCCGCGTGCGATACAAATATTGCACACACGGGTTAAAAACATCGCGCGAAATTACACTCATTTAGACAGAGAGAAATGTTAAAGAGTGGCATACAAGCACTTATTCAGTTAATTATTCACTATTTATACCACATCAAACAATGGGCATAATATGCAAGTGTTCATATTAAAAGGCAGGTGCGGTGGAAGTAAGTCTAACACCCGATAATTGCGTCTGAACAAGCACTAAGAATTTAAAACTACAAAGTACCTACTAGATTCACTTCATTGAAAAAATAGGATGAGTTTAAAGCACTATTCTATGGATTATGGAACCCTATACTGCCTATACTTTATAATACTATCAGCACAGTTTTCACCAAAACTGAAGTGTGTGAGTAGCATCTGACTGCTCTTTGACCCGGTCAAAGAGATGCTAATCTCACACAAAAATGTGTCAAAATGCCATTGTCAATCTCTGGTAGCTGCTAATCTTTGGTTGAATATTTCGTGAACATTGGCTTAAGTATGTGTACATAGCCATTATAGCATCCCAAGCTCAATGTAAAGTAGTGTGAGACCGTTGCAACTCTGCTGTGGACCCTCTAGCATGAGCCATCATATTCTCAATCCTATTTGTAGTTTCTCGGACCATAGCAAACTCGGACAGGTCAGGCAAATCTAGAACTATATGAGCAGAGAGACGTTTGTACACCGAACTAGAATCTTTTTTATTTCTCCTAGATTCTTCATATTTAAGTTGTTGTTTTAAGAATATTGCCTGCTTCAACATTTCTTGTATGTTCTGGAAGCTGGTCGCCGCACCATCCATTGATTTTACAGCACTGGAAAAGTAATGAAGAGATCGTAAGTAATGAACCACAGATTGTTCAGAAAATTTGTCACTATGCAATTTTGTAAATAAAAAACTTGATGTCTTTTCAAAATAGGATATCTGCATTGTATCTTATTTTTCACGAAATGGGAACTAAGAACAAGACTGCATACTTAGTAAAAAATATATAAAAATGTAAATATCTCCTTTTGAAAAGACACTTCTAAGTTTATTTGACCAGTTCACTTTGTTCCCATTAATTATTTAAGAAAACAAACCTAAGAGCATACTCCACATCATAGCACCGGCCCTGCAGTTCATGTTGCAGCTTGGTAACCTCTACTCTCCTGTCCACCATAGGAGGGAGAGCCTTCCTCACATGTTCTTGGAGCCTGTACAACGCTAAGGATGGCTCATTTGCCACTATGTGCATGTTTTCTGATATCCTTTCCGCAGCTGAAAATTAGAAATGTTCTCTTCTTATGATATTTTACTCAAGATATGTCACCCATACAGAACTAAAACAAAAACATGAATCCTACGTCGATTAAAAATATTTCCATAGATAGCCTGTCATGCTAATCTCACAGACCTATTGAAAAATAACCCAATTGGGGGTTAGGGTGTCGCAAAAGGGGCAGCCATACAAAAAAATCCTTTTCCGACACGCCGAACCAATTGTGTGTTCTTTGAGGGTTCACAATGTGTGTGTAGATGACATATTCGTATAAATACTGTAATATGTTTGTTAACACCTTAATAAATAGCCATCGCTTGTTATAGTGGAACAACCATAACATCCACATTATAGTTTAATAAGTGTGTGAAAATAGCATCATCCTTAGGTCTGCCGTCTTCTTAGCATAAGTTTACCCTCAGTCAGGGGTTATCCCAGGGGGTCACAGGGGTCATGACATCCGCCTCCAAACCGAAGACATCAGTTCACAATTTGAGAAAGTTTTCAGTAAATTATGTCTAGGACTAAAACTGAACCAATTTCCACTGTCCAAGATTATTCTATGCAGTTTCCGTCCTACCTTTTTTAGCCTTTGCTTCCAAGTCCGAGTCACCTTGATATACAAAAGCCATAGTTTTTATTTTTCATGTAATTTTTATTCATAGACTTAACTATTACTGATTAAATAGGCTAAATTTAATTAAAAATGAGCAAATAATTTTAAATTGTAAACATCTCGTTTTAATTTTTTTTTGACGGAAAGGACTAATATTGCCATAGTAAAATCTTAAATTCTACTAAAAATACTGCAAGAGCTCAGGAGAGATAGGTCATAACTGCCATGCTGTCCTGTCACAAGTTCATAACAAATCAGCGACAATAGTCAACAAGAGAGTTCGTTCGTTAATCATAAAAAACTAATATAATTTTAATAGGTGTTTTAATAAATGTTAATTTTTCTGCCAGTCTGTCAAAAATTGAAGTGTTTGTTACGTTTTCTGGTACAGGTAGCTAGCTGCATATTAATTTAACTCCATGTGGCTTTTATTATCGTTACTATCAAAGAGTAGATAACAATGATACGATATAGAGGAATAATATAGCGGTCACTCTATCACAATGATTTAATTTCCGCCACATAGATCCGTAAACTTGATACTTACCTACGAAATACCCGGCTACTAATAAAATAACCTTAAAACAATAGAACAAGTTAGTATTTAATATACTATTATTTGCTACATTTTGTAATATTTTTATAAAGTGTAATAATCGCGTAGTAAATGTTTAGCTAAGGTGAGTTTTCTTTTATTTTTCAGGTGTTGGTCGCTTTTCACAGTTATGGTAAGTGCACGTTTTTTGTTTGTGGTGAAGCAAATAAATGCTTATTGCCCTTTATTGCCCAATAATTTTCAATAATAGCTTTAGATTACAGAATACTTTTTCGGGTTCGCTATTTCGGGACATTGGGGCCGTCCATATAGGTATTACGTCATTTGAAATTAAAGGGGTGGGGGAGTCATTTTGGAAGGTACACTGTATAGGTACTACAAAATTAAAAATAGCAACAAATAGTAAGTTTTAATTTGACGTTCAGCACGCGTCGCTACACAAGACCGGCGCGGTAGATTTAAGCAAAGTAAATAAATGTTAAGCTAAAATATAGAAATATTACAAATATAATATCATTTTATTTACGAAAAAAAAGAGAGATGTTATAAGTTTGCCTTGTGTAGCTGTTACAAATATAATATCATTTTATTACGAAAAAAAGAGAATGTTAACAAATGGACCGATTTCGATAGGTACGATTTTATTGTTTGAAAACTGACGTAATCGAGATGGTTCTTTGCTATATTTAATCAAAATTGGTTCAGCTATTTAAGCGTTATAAGCAATAACTGTGTCACCACAAAACATCAAAACACCACTTTTTTTTTAATAAATGGCTGTCCGCATTAGAGACAATGTCTTATGGCTCCTCTACACTAACTATACTCTTTGAGAGCAAAGAGTATAGTTAGTGTAGAGGAGCCACGGAAATGAACGACAGATCTACACATCGACAGATCCATCAGCATTGTTGTTGTTTTTATCTTAAGTTTTTATCCCTTTCGGAAAAGGCAAAAAAACCTAAATCCATACAGCCATTTTTAAACATTGTCTTAGTTTAAGTTTTACTTTTTTGTAATAAGGCCCTAAATGTCAGGGCTTAAACATTTTTTTTGAGTTATTCAAACAATAAGTCTGTGCAATATGTATGATATTTACCAAAGAACTACTTTTTTTTTTCAGGAATCTCGACTTCTAGACAATATTTTGGGGACTCTTATAAACCTGATGTTTCCTATAAAGATGCTACTCAGAACATATTCATTGTGCATTTTGATGGTCGATATCATGTGGGTGATGGTGAACGCTGTATTTGCAGTTCTGCAGGCTATCTATGAACTGTTTCGGCCACCACCATTAAAACCTGTGAGATTGGAGACTGCTCTGGTAAGTGATTAATATACCTATCCAAGTAAACAAATTTTATGTAATAGAAAAGTATACAGTACACAAATAAGTGTTGAGAAAAAGAGGAAAGAGAAGTTTAGTGCTCCAAAATTGTCATCTTCACCTCCTAGCGATGCACCCTCCTGATCAGCGGATGAAGCTCTGACGTATTGCAATCCAAGGCCCGTATTACAGAAGGAGACCCAAGTCTTGATCTATACGTCTCCTTCTCTCACTATCAAAATTACAAAGACGACTGCTACTCAAGTATAGATCAGAGTTTGAATCGCGTTCTGTAATAAGGATCTTAGAGTTTCTTTACTTGATATTGGCTATTGATGGCTTATTAAAGTACTCTTACACTAATAAAATCACGACAATCGTGGACGCCATTTTATCAAGAGTTTTTATCTCATAACTCCAGGGACCACGTATTCGAATCAAATAGCATTACATTATTTTTCAATTATTAATAATTTCATCATTTTTCATTTATACAAGACTTTAGGTAAATCGCTTTCAACCTCTCAGATGGTTAATGAGTCCATAAAACTGAACAACTTTCCCCCAATAATAGATCAAAATACGAAAAAAAAAATTGAGTTCCCATACAAACTTCAGCAGAATATAGCGCATTTTATATAGGAAAGATTTGATTGTTTGTTTGCATTGAATAGGCTCCGAAATTACTGGACCGATTTGAAAAATTCTTTCACCATTAGAATCCTACATTATCCGTGATGGACATAGGGTACATGATTTTTTCCGAATTCTCACGGGAACGAAGTCCCGAGCGGAAAGCTAGAACAAAATAATTCGGTAAAAATGTGAATTTCCTATGAAACACCTTTACGTAAGAAATGACAACAATGCATTATCGTATTCTAAATTATGAATGATTGAAACTTATTATTAATGAAAGTGTACCAACCAACATAGGACTCGTTTTATGGGAGAAAGATTTTGAAATATTTTAATTTTGATTGATGATTTCTCCAAAAATACCCATTTAAGAACATATATTCCTTGGACTTTTAAAATTATGTTTATTCATAGAATACCTTAGAGTTATGGGATATCAAAAGGAACAGGTTGCATAAAAGGAACTAACTAGGTGAATGAACTAAAGGTTGAGAGGAACATAGCGAGAACAAAGAGGATAAGTATTTAGTGAGCAACTAGCTTTTAACGCGCGACTTAGGTTAGGTTGCTAACCTATCTCGACGTATAAAAACAATGTCGATCAGTGGCTCCGTTTCGATATGTTGAAAGGAAAAAACACAAGTATAAATAACTATTTCACTACAAAATTGTGAATTTAATAAACCCTCACCATTTGTGTCAAACGTGGCATTGAGTGGTTTTCTGGAACCACTGATGCTCTACCTACCCCGTTAGGGATTGCAGGCGTGAGAGTATGTATGTATGTGTATGTGTTTAATAAACAACTTTCAAATAAAGTTGTTTATTAAACACATACACATACATACATACTCTCACGCCTACTTTGTGAAATTGATATGAACATACGTAGTACTTCATACTATATTGTTAAACAAATTTCCCTGCCGCGTCTTTCTATCTGAACGCGATAAATTCGAAAACTACGGATTTTTACTAATAAGCGGAGTAATTCAAGAGAAAGTTTCCTCTGTATAATTTAATTCCAAACCACGGGAACGAAGTCCGGTGGTAAGCTCGCGATATTTATTACACACCTAATTAAGATTCACACTTACAGATAAAACATTTTTTTCAAAACCCAAATCTAAATTGAAAGAAAGCGTCTAAGAAACATGATTAACGTTAATATAATTTGTTTTAGGTTATCGGGGCCGGTAGAGGGGTTGGACGTGAAATAGCTATTCAGATGGCTGAGCTTGGCGCTATAGTCTTTTGTGTTGATAAGAACAAAATGAACAACGAAGTTACGGTACAAATGATTAAACAAAATGGAGGTTCAGCTGTTGGTTTTACGTGTGATGTAACCAAAAGAAACAATGTGGAGATATTAGGTGATCAAATAAAAAAAGACTTGGGTTTTGTAAGCATGTTATTCTACTGCTGTGGAATACCTAGTCCTAGGTCTTTGATAACACAGCCTCCAGAAAACATACACGATACAATCGATTTAACATTAACATCTTACTTTTGGGTAAGTTACTTATTTCCTTTTTAATTGGTTTTTGAAATTATAGATTACTATGTACTTATTAACCATCCGCGTAAATAGCGTTTCATATATTTAATTTTTATTTTTTTCAGTTACTAGACGAATTTCTTCCAAGCATGAAAGAGAAAAATCGTGGTCATATAGTTGCATTAACATCTGTAGCAGGATTAAGCTACCTTAAAGATCGAATGCCTTTAAGTGTAGCACAGTTTGCTGTTCAGGGCCTAGCAGAGTCCTTAATGGAAGACCTAAGAATGAATAAGATTGATGGTGTACATGTAACACTTGTCCACGTTTACCCTTTCATCGTTGATGATAAATCAGAAGTCAGATTGAGGTAAGATTACAGACTATTTACGTGCGCCCCTATAAACTGTCAAACATGTACAGTAGGCAGGTACATTAGGAAAACACATTACTGGGTTCAGTTCTGTTATGAAATCCGTCACTATTAAAAACAAGATAAGACTTCTAACAAAAACCAAACATTATATTTATAATATATTACTACATGATACCTATCTAGTGGATTTATTTTCAAATAAAAGCAGAGGCAAGGTGTATTAATTGAACTATCTTGTCACTTGTTAACCGATGTAATTATTAATTAATAACGTTGATCTACTCAAATACATGTGAAGTCCACTTATTCCGCTTTGTATTTGCACTTTGCACTTAAATTATAATCTTAAAAGTATTTTCGATATCGCGTTGAATAATTTATTGCTTACTCTAAGACATGATGACGTACACGGTATTATGATTAAATCATACTTATTTTTTTATTGTATCAATACTTATTTTTTTAGAATACCAAGTTACTTTGGGACCATAACGCCGAGTGCAGCAGCCACATCAATTTTAGAGAGTGTGCGACGGAACTACCCTGAAGCTTCAGTACCCAAGCTCCTGTTGTTCCTCGGTCACATTCTGCGTGTCCTGCCGCGGAAAGCGACCGTGCTCATCAGGGATTTGCTCGATACTGGAGTAGACTTTGCTTGAGATACCTTATGATAAAATGATGAATTTTGAAAGTTATGGCCTATATAAATATGATCTAAAGCGCCATCTTATCCCATTTCTCTAAAATCAAGATAAAATGAACAGTGTTAGTCTGATAGTTAAATAATAGTAATCGTAACATTATAATAGCGTGCCTATGTTGTATGTTAAATCCAGATCTATGGTCAGCAGTAACTTTTCCTATTGTTATAATAGACTACTTAATATCACGATTAAATTAATCAGTGATTTTATCGGTAATAAATTGGCATGTTTCTCGTGCATTACATTAAAGAGAAAGTCAAAACAGCAACATGTAACAATAGTGTTGTTTAAAAAGACTGAGAAATAATATTAAAATATAAAAATAATAATTGTTAAGCTTCGTGTATTGTTAACTATGTACTATTACTGAAATATAATTTTCTTATTTAATTAAACATTAATTTGTTTCATTTTTTTAATGATAAGAAGATTCTACTAAACTATAACATATAACAGAAATAGCAACACCAAAGTTTTCCTGTTTTTTCTGTGGCTGCATCGAAAATGCCTTCCTTGCCTCGTAGAATAAGAGTAAAAATGTCAGATAATTTTGCACAGTGGTGCGGGTCTTTGGCGGGAACTCGGCGTGAGCGGTTGCTTTGTCAATTGAATTTTCGTTTTCGGCGTGAAAAAGTTGTTTAATGTGTAATAGTGATAGTGTATTATGCAGTAAATTGACTGAAATTCGTGTAGTGATGAAAAATTCAAGTGATAACAGTGTTTCTGCTCCGTTTGGTACCGACAAAGATCCTCGCGGTTGTGCTTCTCGCCGCCAGTTTTCGTAAAACAGAGGCTATCCGGTTTTACGCAGAACATGAGGAGCTTAGGGCTTAGGTTAAGTTGAAGAAAGAAGATTTTTACTGAAGACATGGCTGTATGGACATAGTTTCCTTTGCCTTTCCCGAAAGGGATAAATTTAACAAAAAAAAAAATTTGCACAGTGGTGCCATCTACGACTTAGGCTACGGTCCGAATGACAATAATATCGATATTATCGCTCAAACATTGGTCCGATTGACCTGTTAGCGCGCTCACAGCGCTGACAGTGACGTCACTCATGACGTCATTACCGACGCCATCTTGCGCTAACAACGACCATGCCTCGACGCGTAATCACTGTGAGCGATCTGTCAAACATCTGTCAAACGCACGTCAAAATAAACAAATTGAAAGTGTTTTTCTTGTGTTTTTTTAAGGTTTTCCTTTAAAGTTCTTCTTTCTTTGTTATTGGCGTGGGTGATGACTAATTAAACTCCTTGAGCAGAAAAAAAGCATCTTCAGAAGGTAAACAAAGATTTTGAGGTTAGAAATACCGTAAGCGCGCTAACGTTCTGGTCCGATTCGATAACTGTCATTTGTCGATTTTAGCGCTGTCATCCATTCGGACCAGGCTGTTAGCGTTGGCGCGCTGTTATCGCCAAAATCGTCATTCGGACCGTGGGGTTAGATTGCGCTTGATTTTGTCGCGATATTAATTTTTTCTAAGTTAATTTTCGAAAACAGAACTAAAAGAATTAATTGTGAGATGTGTTTTTGTTCTTGTGATTAAAATACACCATTGAACGTTTGTATTGGTGGTTAAATTCGTGTTTATCAAGTTTATATAATTTGTAGGTAAGTTTATTCGTGCATATTTCTATGTGAGTCGGACAACACAGCCGATCGATATTAGAAAAGTATTGTTATAAAGGTGGTTACGGCGGTCCTTTTGCAAAAACTTCAAGATACTTATCCAAGACATGTCTGGGTGTGGAAAAAATGTGGTGACCCATTTAGCATGTCAAACTTAGAAACAACTTTCTAAGGGTTGGTTATGGTAATTTCTTGGACCTAGTACGCTTTCTCTGTTGTTTAAGTCGTTGCTAAGCGTAACAGACTGAACTACAATAATTAGACTAAAGAGAAAATTACTCCTAACACTAAATATTGATGGCTATGTTGGGCTGCTCGTTTCTATTTATGTATGACTATTTAATAATTTTGTATTCTCTGTCTCTATGGATAGGTATAATAGGAAACATTGGACCTGGACCTAAATTTTTAATTATTATCTAAGTTTATCATTTAAGTATATAGCTACAATGTTTGAACGCCATATAATTAAATAAATAAATAAGAAACACAAAGATAACACTAATTTAATGCTAATGATTCTATTATTATGAATGAATCTCACTGTCCTTCGTAATATACATTCTAAATTTTTTTTTATCAAAAACATTTCGTCAGAATCGCAGGTGTTTGATTATTGTTAAAAAACCAACAGCACAACAGGTAAAAACTTAACTAAACAGGTGCTAAATAAAGATAGGCTATTTACAGGTTTCCCTAAATTACAAATAAGGTGGCTTTTTGTGAGCCTAACATGCTCAGTTGCCAAGTAGTCTCTTCTGTTAAGTAGGAACTCACTAGCATACTCATTGAGATAAGAATATTAAAGTCTTGAGCACCGGTGGCTCCGCGCTTTCCTGCCGTTAAACAACGCCGGCTCTGATTAGATACATTTCGTATAAAATTTAAACAAAAAACGGGATGTGAATAGAAGAAGAAATGGTTGGACAAAATTTGTTCCAAATTTTCCGCGAAAAACAAAAATTTTCGCGCACAACATTTTCCGCGGAAAACAGAAATTTTCGCGAAAATTTTTGGGTGCTTGAAAGGGTAAGAGTAAAGTGAAGAAATGGGATGAATAAGTACCTACCTAAATCTAAGCTCCCCGAATCTCTGTAAGAGAGAGCTCTTCTGCTAAAATGTTAAACAATAGTATATCATAACTACTTAAATCAGCCAACCTAGATCATAAATCTAGGGGCACTGTGAGCTCTAGACCTTTTACACCATGGATCTACCATTTTGAATATTTGACCAAAACAGATTTGACATAAAAATTCTGTCTATATATCGAACCTGTTCAAAAAATTACAAGACAATCGCTTGAAAAATATAACCTGTAGAAGAGAAAACACCGGACTCATAGAAATCTAGACAATTGAAAACACTTTTGCCCAAGCTGACAAAAATACATAAATTATGTTTTTAAAGATAGGTTCATTAGATTTTATTGTGAACACCAAATAATAACTAATTTGATGATTTTGATTTACTGACAAGAATATCCTTCCCTGCAGTCCTTCCTACCAAAAATCCAATGTTCCTGGTTCCTGATACTTCCCATCCTGTGCCAAAATACTTCATGCCTGCCTCTGTTTTGACTCCTTTCATAAACTAAAACTTTTAAAAACTAAAACTTTTAAAAACTAATTGATGTCATGATTTTTAAAATGCAAATATAATGAAGATATTCTGATAGGTATTCCTTTCCCACAGTGTATTTTTTTTAATCTAAGATAATTTATTTAATTAATAAATTTTCCTGCATAAATCGGTCAAGAACTATGAACTAGAACTAAGCTTATGTTAAATTTACTACAGCATATTTCACATCAGATCTTGTTATTTCTCATTTGATTCATTCCAAAATCTCCGAGGCTGATGTAAGCATAACTGATGCTTCTAGTGGCAACAAAAATGGTAAAAAAAGTTTTTTCAGGCCAAAAAACCATTGTGACAAGTCCTGGATCAAAGGAGAAATGGAACCAAATGCTAGGTAGAAGTTTTAATAGTGATTCCTATTTGTTGTTTGTACTTGTTATTAAAATTACATCAATAACCATTGAGAAATTTCTTTTATTAAATCTAAAAAGCTTTCATAATGTATAAAAACGCTTTTATTGATTGCTAATGATGTTTATCACAAGTCCTTAGACTTTCATTGCTCTTTTGATTAATTGCTTCTAATGCTTTATGTCATTAGGGCCCCCAATGAGTCTCCAATTCATGATAACCCAAATACCCAACAATTTATGAAGAATTCAATGGATTCCGTATTTTTTTCGGTTTTCAGATGTCAGTGCTTGATGATTTTAAGAGGAAAAATCTATTTAACATTTTCATAAATGAATTAGCGCATTTTATCTGAGATTTAGCTCAACTTTTATCATTACTAGATTGAGGCGCGCGAGTGTATGTGCTATTTTTTAAATAGCTACACTTGTGTTGTGTGTCCCTTGGGACTTAAAAAATAAAAAAAGCGCAGAATACTAATAAGTGACTTCTAGTACTTATGAACATGTGCTGGCTCAGAAAATCTTTTAGGAAATTCGGAAAATAGAGAGTTAACATTTTTTAAAGGGTTTGAGATATCATAGGATACCTTATGCTGGCACCTTATTTTTCCGACCTACCAAAATAATCTTAATTTAATGGTCAACTATTTTATTTTCTTTATTTTTACAAATTTTCCGCTATTTAACAGCTGATTTAAAGGATTAGAAGTGATTTGAAATTTGTGATTTGGTCGTCGTGCGCCAGTAAAGGGCCTCGCGAAATATATTCGCGTCCACATAAAAGTTCTTGCTCAACTACTCGACTTAGGCTTCTCACCGACTTCTCAGTAGATCTAAAAAGTTAAACATGGCCGCCGAAAAGGCAAGATGGCAGCGAATCTTTTACTTTTTACGACTACCTTCAAGGAGGCAGTAAAACCGTGTGAATATGTACTTAGAGGGTGTTCCTTTTCAAATGGGAAGCGTTGAATGATTAAACTGATAAACTCTGCTTGCGTCATGCATGCTGATTTTTATTTGTTTGTTTTTTAGAAAAAGGGAATTGGTCTATAAATGTAGGCATAGAGAAAAATTAAGCTATAAAACCCTTTTCGAGCAGCATAGCTAATACGAATTGCGACAACCTCGCGCGTCACGTCATGTGACTCAGATGACAGAGAAACTTCAATCAATTTGCTCCAAGGGAACCCAGCAGAGGCTTACTCACCCTGAAACTCTGGCGTTGTAATTTCGATACTTTTTTTTTGATCGCGTTATTTTCACGTTGTGCTTGAGCTGCTGCAGCTCTAGCACGATAACGATATACTCGCACTCGGCTCACGCTGAAACTTCACTTTGATTGCGCGAGGGTCCCGCGCAAAGGCTTGCTGGCCCTATGGCGTTGTCAATGTTGACATTTTGATATAGGACCGCGGTGTTGTCGCGGCGTTGTCACTATCGTACTCGGCCTGCTGATATTTGATTGACTTAGATATAAACATTCCGCACGCTCCTCAGTAATGTAGATAAACTTTAGCACTAACTTAAATAACGCTGGTTTAATTAGTATGTGAAGGTTATTCACTGTCATGAGTAATTGAATATACAATTATGGTAATGCAAGGACTATTTTATGCTCACTTGATATCCTACGTGACTAGTAGTACAGAACAAGTATGGTAATCATTTTGAAACGTATTTTTTTATGCGAATTCGATTTTACTATTAGCAAGTAATATTTGTAAGAGCCTCTTAATAGGTTTTAAAGAAAACTAAGAAATTTGGTAAGCAAATCGTAAATAAGTTTGTTTTCCATTTTAGTTAGTTTCTGTTTAAATTGGGGGGTTTTGCATAACATCTGGCGTTAGACGGCCGGTTTGGTCGAGTGGTAGTGACGCTGCCTCTTGATCGGCGGGTCCTGGGTTCGATCCCCAGTCGGGGCAAACATTTTTGTAAAAAGCAGATGTTTGTTCTCGGGTCATGGGTGTTTGTGTTTGTCTTTATGTATGTTTCAAGGGACCCACGACACAAGGGAAAACCTTAGTGTGTGCCTTTGAGTGTGTAGCGTTTATTATATTATTACTAGCTGATGCCCGCAACTTCGTTTGCGTGTTACATTAATGGACCTTCATTTAGTTTTAAGATTTAGATTTTTACATACAAAAGTTTTTTTCCGCTAACTCCCGTTCGAGTGGGAATTTTACAATATCCTGTTGCAACTAAGCTTTAAGTTTACTAAGGTACCTGCATGCCAAATTTCAAGCGTCTAACTTAAGCGGTTTAGATTTTTCATACAAAAGGATTTTCCCGCTAATTCCCGTTCCCGTGGGAATTTCGGGAATTCCTTTCTTAGTGCACCTCTACGGTACCTAAGCTACGTCCCTTCCAGATTTCAAGTGCCTACGTTTAGCCGTTTAGGCTGTGCGTTGATATGTCAGTCAGTCAGTCAGTCAGTCAGTTTCTCCTTTTTATATATTTAGATTATTATCTCAGTGCTCCAAAATTGTCATTCTCACCTGCTAACGGTGCACCCTGCTGGTAAACGAACGAGGCTCGGACATATATCAACCCGTATAGGGTTTCTTTACTTGATATTGGCGACTTCGCCTTTCTATATTTTAATTTTGATTAACCCTCCGCATACCAGGTGGGGTCTAATAAACCCCAGGCGGTGAAAAATCGATATATTTTCAAAAATTTTCGTGCGCGGAATCTGAAGCTCTCAGTAGCTGGAGTTGCGACGTTCTTACACTGGCAAGTACCATTAGTTTAGTGGTGCGTGCGTTTTTTAGGGCTCTAGATGCGTTTTTGTTTAGAATTGTTGTTATTTGAACATATACAAAATGCAATTACGGCGAACTAAAGAACTCCTACCTCGAGATTGAAGTAAAAATTTAAAGATGTATCATCGTTGTTCAATTTTTTTAAATTTAGTCAGTTTAATTACAAAAATTGGTAATTATCAATTCTTAGGGTGATTTCAAGTCTAAATTAGTAGTCAGAAGATGGCTTTTTCGCTACCCTTTTTCAACAAACCATTTAATCTATTTCATTTTTTTTTTATATAGTGCTACTCAGGTTATGTTCAATTTCAAAAATATGCAATAATAATTCAGTACCCCTATTCCTATCTGATTACAGCGACCATTTTGTTAGGGTATGTCAGACCCCACCTTGTATGGCATGTTGCAAATTTTTACCTGGTATGCCGAGGGTTAAAATTATTGTCAAAATCACGATATAATTTGGATGAATAATGGTGTAATGAAGAATTATTAGATGAAGCAAGGTCCTGATATCTTAACAGATTTGTCGCACTTTTCCTGAATTTGTAATTTCGTCGTATTCTTGGTACCCTAAAGAAATATTAAAGGGATTACTAAAGGTTTTTACTAAAGGTACTAAAGGTTTTTAGGTACTAAACTAAAGTATACTAAAGGTTTTTAGTAATACAAAATGAACCTTTGTGACGGTCTTTGAGCTTATCCTCCTTCCTTACCATGAGGTACTGACTGTACCTCAGACACATCAGCACATCAGATTACCACAAACTGTCAAATTTCCCCAATGGATAGTAAACTCCATTGCATGGAGATAAATTGAAAATCGTTCGGAGAAATTTGACAGTTTTGGATAGCATGATGTGCTGTTGTGATGTGCAATCAAGTATGTGGAAAACTTGACTAACCTTTGTCACAGTTTTCAAACCGCCAAATTGCCTCTGACTTGGTTGACAATCGACTACAGCCGGGACTGACAGCTTAACGTGCCCCCCCAGAAGCACGGAAAATGCTCCTGATAAAATACCACTATGATCACTCATCATGTTTCTGTTCCGAATAAGTTGCTTAACCTTACTGTTCGAAACACGAAAACGCTCGTAATAAATTGCCGCTTTGATCACCCATCAGATTACGTGTATAGCTGTAGCGGTTTACTTTTTAAAATTCGTTTGTGGAAACATGAAACAAACAGCTCGGAGATTGAATGGAACACCCCTCTAGCGCAAATGTGATTAAAATTCTTTTCACGGCGCGACGCAGCGTCGTGTGTATTTCGTATAGTACACGACGCGAACCCTTGAATTTACAACGGCATGTCCTAATTTTATTGCAGGTAGGTAATAAAGTTTTTCTGCTTTAATTTACGTCGCATATGAGGGGTGTAAGAGAATCCTGACTTTACGATCAACTTGTAGTACTTACTAGTGATTTAGGTTAGGCCCATATTACAGGAGACTCAAGCCTTGATCTAACCTTAAGTATTGATTGTCTCTTTCTCTCACTTAGGTATTCTTCTTATCGTGTAGGTATAGTCAAGTGTGTGGCGAACTTGGCTAACCCTGGTGTCAGAGTTTTCAAACCGCACAATGGTCTCTGACTTGGTTTTAACGACTGTAGTCAATCGACAACAGCCGGGACCGAGAGCTTAATGCTCTCCGAAGCACGGAAACGCTCGTGATAAATTGCCACTTTGGTCACCCATCAGGTTCCCTGCCTCTGTGTACGTTGCTTAACTTCACTGATCGGTTGAGTTCAGCGAGAGCCACTGGGCTACAAGCGCGTTCTGTCACTATCAAAATGACAAAACGACCTACTTAAGTAGGTATAGATCAGAATCTGAGTCGCGTTCTGTGATACGAACCTAAGCGTTGTACACTCAAAAGCAGATTGAACTAGAAAGAGGGGAGATATTCCCCTCTTAAGCACATGAGATCAATTCCGTGGATTTGCAAATGTCAGATTATTTTAATAAATATAGAATTTTTGACTTCCTGAACTCATAGGGGGGTATAACGTCTTAGTGCTGTAAAATCGTTTTCAACACATTTGCTCATAAAGTGGGTCTTATTTCATTGTTTTAAGGTTCATAATGATATGTATTACCCAGCCCGTGAGTAATAAAAATAAAGCACTAGTACGTAATGGTTTTTTTTTTCTAAATTTCAGCAAAGAGATCCGACCTTATTTTATATTTAAAATTAAGTGTAAATATTAAACTATTTGTAAATAAAATAGTTTAATATTTACTAAATCATTAAAATTTAACAGAAAATTATCATTTATTTATGCTAAAACGTTAAAATATACAGTTAAGTGTTTTTTTATTATTTGGCTGTATGGCATACTTGTCAATGTGAATCTCATTTTGCGAGCGAAAAAAGAAAAAAAAAATCGCGCCTCTTTTAAGATGTTTTCACTTGGTTTTCACAAACGGCATTTGTATTCATCAGATTGTTATTATTGTCAGAAATACAATACAAAAAATGTATTCTTCAAGTGCAGAACAGGAAACCTACGTGGGTACACCGCCAGAAATACTTTCCGAGGCGCAACATGCAAGTGATAGCTTGTTGCCGTCAATATCAAAGGAAAGTTTTTATTTCTTTCTTTCCTCGCAAATGTGTTGAAAAACGTCGTATGACACGCGTGTGCATTGGATATTACATTCTCGGCTTCGTTGAGCCCTCGCCTTCGGCTCGGGCTCCAAACTCGCCTCTAATGTAATATCCAACTTAGCACACTTGTAGCATAATGTACTATAACCTCATTAGCTAGCGGTGAATACAGCTGATTAAATAACAATAATTAAAAGATTTCTTTACTTAATATTGGTGACTTCGCCATTATATATTTAATATTCATTAAACATCAGTTTTCCAAAAACATTGTTTGGGAAACGGCAATTTCATAGGTTTCATATGGAAAAAGACCTATTACACTGTTTTGTGTAAGAATGTATCTCCTTAAAAGATAATATCTTCCAATCGTATTCCCTTTTCTGTGATTTCTTAGAATGTAATACAACAAGACGTATCTTTTCTTCAAACCGTACCAACACGAGTAGAATAACTCACTCTTATACAAGTTAAATTTGTCTGAAAAACTCGATAAAACACTCGCCGTCCACAAAATGAAATGGAAGTGGAATGGATCGTGAAAAACTTGTAACTGCGGCTTTTGTGAGGGACCCAGCTGCTAGGGGACGGTTTTAGAGATAGGACAGAAATATACTGGGTGACTTTAAAAGTAACTATAGCGAAATCTAAAAGTGTCAATCAGGCTACGAAACTGAAACTTCTTGAAACTACGAAACTTCTTGGCTTTGGCCAAGAAACAGAGCGAAAAATGAAAAAAAAAACGTTTTTCCATACAAATTGGGCGATCAACTGCCTTAGTATGAAAAGTCGAATTATTTTTGAGAATTTTATGAGGGTTCCTTGGGGAAAGTTGTTCAGTTTCATGAGAAGAATCATCTCCTAAAGTAATTGGAGTGACTTTGTCCATATATTTTTTTATTAACCCATAAATGCGCGGTCCACCAACCAACCCGTCTTGCATCAGCATGGTGGACTATGGCCTGAATCCCCTCTTCGTGTTTTGAAGGGAGGCTCGTGCCCCACGAATTATGTTGGGTGATTTAAAATTAACTAGCGAAAATTAAGCTCGTGAATCAGCCCACAAAACTGAACAATTTTCGTCAAGAAACAGGACAAAAAAATGTCCTCCCTCAGTCCTTTAAATTAATTAATCAAAATTAAAAATAAACAATTAATTAACCCAAATGTTAAGCACTCATTCATTAGTAATAATATCTACTTGTTGGCCTGTTTTCCTTGTTGTATTTGTATCAGCAGCTCTAGCAGGATAACGACAAACTCGCGCTCGGCTCACGCTGAAACTTCACTTTGATTGCGCGAGGGTCCCGCGCAAAGGCTTGCTCGCCCTATGGCGTTATCAATGTTGACATTGTGACATAGGACCGCGGTGTGTCGCGGCGCTGTCACTATCCTACCAGGCCTGCAGGGCATTATATCCAGCTATTCCTAAAGTGGATTCGTGGAAATGCTCTTAGAATTTCAGTGATTTCATTTTAATCCTTTAATTTGGAGTACCATAAAATAAAAGGGCTTTGTCGAGTGTTCTGTTGCCTTTAGTTTAGGATCCGCTGATCATACCAGTTGTTTGAATTTTCTATTTCGCTGTGTCACCGACATTTCCTTCCCTAACTGCATTCCTGCCCTGTACAATAATAAGAAAGCAGACCCACGGAATAATGGCTTATTCAAATTTAACGTCTCAAACCGCAGCAGGTTTGAAAACGAGACGCTGCACACCTGTGTTCATTCTCTCAATCCTCAATGCCTGGGTATTGATTTGGAAGTCTACGTACATAGAAAAATTAAGTACGATTTCCATCCGCGATTCTGTTTCTTTTGTATAAAAATCTGTACATTCATGATCAGAGACGGCTTACGTGTTACTATGATCAGGTTCTCTTTTCAGTTGGCAATTGGGCCTTTTTATAATTCGAAAACGGCACGGCAAAATTGTATTAGCATTGCCTCCTTAATAACATTTGTATAAGAAAACTGTTTGTAATGTATCCATATTGGGTGACCTTAATTAAATATGTTAATCAGCCAACGTAACTGAAGGACTTTTCCCAGAAACACTCTTTTTGGCATTGAAATTTCGATACTTTTGACATTTGACCGCAATTTTTTCACGCTGTGCTTGAGCTGCAGATATGCTAGCAACACCGATCTTTGAACAAAGAAATTGGACAAAGATCTTTGACGAATGAAATTTCACTCGAAAATGTGTACAAAACTATAGCTACAAGTCTTTTTTGATAAGGATTATCCGACTATCACATACGTGCCGTCTGCATGACGTTACACTACATATTTCAGCGCAGTGCAGATTCCTGGAGTTCTCAAGAATTCATAAATTATGCAGGTATTAGTTGTATTGGAGCCTAGCTCGGTAGGTGACCTAGATAGCTCAGAGGACGGGTAGTTCCTGGTTTATATACGATGTGTGACGCTCGCGTGATTAAAACCACTCTGCCTCTGACATACTTCTGTATATTGCGGTTGCCTTAATTTATGAAGAAGAGTAGATAGGTGGCTGATTGATTTTTGAAATAAAGCGCTCTACATACTTATATAATGGGTTAAGAATAGAATATAATAGAATTTTTTATTTTATTTTATAGGACATTCAGGATGTCACTTAAAACAAGTCAAGATTACAATGAAATACATACAAACATATATTACACGATTTAAATACGCATTCGTTCTTTTGACCCTACTGACTCTACGCCTATTCGCAAAGGTGCAGTCTTCCTCAGAAAAGAACAGGCTAACATAAGAATATGTAGGTAGAATATGTAGGAATATGTAGGTAGAATATGTAGGAATATGTAGGTAGAACATGTAGGAATATGTAGGAACATACCTACATAAAAATATGTAGTTACGTTCCCTCAATATTAAGTATCCACCTATGTTTCTTTGCTGGTTTTTTAGAGCATTGATCTTTTTCCAATAACATTTCTTTTGTATATTAAAACTGACATTAAATTTATTTTTTATATCTGGGACATTTAATTATTGCCTACTAATACTGCTTTCTTTTTATTTATAACATTAATTAACATTTACGAGATTAATATTAACCGCATGACATAATATAAGTAATAATTATATTATAACCCTCTTTTATGACAATATTTTTTATTCGTTTTAGCCGCAAATGTTTGACATGAGTCCTCCTCTCTCAAATAAAATTGCGTGCCCAGCCTGGGTCCATGAGCTCTCAGAAATGTTATTTGTTTGTCACCTATGTAAAAACCATGGAAAGCAATATATGATTGAGTATTGAGCGTCTGTTCTATTCTAAGCATAGTTGGGTAAATTCTTTTGGGCGAATATACTATGCAGTGGCGTGCATAGACATTTTAGGCAGGGTAGGCAGTGAACTTGTCTAGTTTTAATTGACCGCTCAAACTCGTTTCTATGCGACTTTTGACAAACGAAAAAACTTTTAACGTACCTAGCTTTGAGATGTTTTTCAGAAAGCTCATGCTTTTTAATCGCTGTATTAAGGTTATTCAAATCAAAATAACCCTGCGCCGTTCCATACGTTTTTATAACAGTTTGAAAACAAAATGCACAGAAAACAAAATACTTTAGCGGTTAGTATGCACACAACCCGTGAACCAATAATGAATATAGTATATTTTAGTAATGTCTTACTGCGGTACCTTTTTTTGCGTCAAATCCACGTATCGGCCTTTTGCGATAAGTAATGTTTACTTTTTCTTGAAAAGGTAAACTTGAAAAATTACGCAGTTTAGGCAAACAAACATCATCACCACACTTTTCACAACTTATTGCACTCATTTTGTTCTAAACAAATATCTAACAATCACTATAAACTGATAAAACAATAATTTGCAAAAGTTTTCGTACCTACGTAGTTGCAAAACAAAAACAAACCAATATGGCTGAATGCATCCAATAAGACAAAAAGGCCGCAAAATTAAAAATCTATAACAGCCATTTCAAACTTACCGAATATTGATACTTCTCAATTTGGTAGAATCGCTTTATAGGCAGAGCTTTTTTCTCCATACAATCAGTTTGTTAATATTTGGCAGGGGAGGCGAAACAGCCAATCAGAAGCCCCCATTTCAACACAAAACCTCAACAAAAAAGGCATTTCAAACGAGTGCTTTTAACGAATAATTAGAAAGGCAAATCCGCGCTCCTACGAGGGGTCTTACTAGTTCAGTATTAGAAGTTTAGATGGCGCTGTTTTGAAAAGTTAAAGGTTAGAGAAATGAAGATGGCGTCATTTCGGAAAACGTTTATTTGTTTCACAAAGATCTCTGTGATCGTTGGTGTACATTATAATATTTAATTTTTGTATTTTTTTTTGCCTTGAAAAGCCTAGGGTAGGCACTGCTTTTCTGCTTGTATGGAATGCACGCCACTGATACTATGTATTGGAGGCGTGCTTGATGGTCATCTACGTTTCGACTCATAATATCTTACCTATTTTAGTTATAAAATTTTATCATTGTATGTATTTTATATGGTCCTTTTATATCATACATACGCTCACGCCTATAATCCCTATCGGGGTAGGCAGAGTATCAGTGGTTCTAGAACCACTTGATGCCACATTTGACATAAATTCCAAGGGTAATCAGATGAAAAATAATCGTGAGAGGCTGTTACCCTTTCACCCATACCTTTTCACCACTTACTGACTTTTACAGTATGCCTGGGAAGAGTTGGCAGCTGGTACATGTTACCCTTTCACCCACACGGAGAGAAAAATCTGGTTGCTTTTACGAGAATTCTCGTAATATGAACTAAAATTTCTTATTGTTAACGACACAACAAGAACCGTAGGGTACGAGTAGCTAAACAGAATTGTTTTTGATTTCAACAAGAATTATGTTTAAACCAACTATTTGTCTAGTATGCCGCAAAATATAATAATGTAGTAATTATTAGTTGATTAGTATTACGTAATGTAAATTTACTTGTTATTATTTTATTTAGGGTGAAGAATACCAGACTCAGTTGTATTAAATACAGCTTAGATTGTTAGGAATATTCAATGGTTCGCTGTGATTACTTACTTTAAAGTTTTAATGACGATATTATCTCATTAACGTAACTCACAGTATTGTTAATATAATGATACTGGATTGTAAATAAGACAAAACTTATTGTTTAAATAACGCAGCTAATTCAGTTACCTTTACTATGTGTTAAGTAAGTATTTAGTAACCTGTACTATGCGATTTTGTTAGTATTACATTGTACAAGGTGTTTCAAAAATACCTGTAAAACGCTAAGGGGGATGAACCTCCCTGTGAAACTGAACAACTTTTCGCAAAAAATATAGATCACAATATGAAAAAGTTGTTCAGTTTCACGGGGAGATACACCCCCTTATCGTTTTACAGGTATTTTTAAAACAACTTGTAGAATCGGTAAATTTACAGAATCACTTTCACTGAATAAACTGAGCTGTAATTCATTACATTATGTATAAATTATGTTAGACAAATTTTATGTATGAATTTCTTTGCAATAAAATAACACTTTATTTTAAAGTGTACTCAATGAGTTATTAGTTTTGAGTAATAGATAACTCAGTTAGTGCAGTGAATGTGTTTTATTTACCATTCCAGTTAAAAACTAAACTAAATAGTATAATATTAACAACATCGCATAGTATTTCTGTTATTGGATGAGAAGAAAATTAAATACAATAATAAGGAAAATCAAAGTGAATTATTTATTGAAACTGAACAGTCATATTTTAAAAACAATATTAATCATAAACCTTAAAATTATAGAGAATTTGTACTTCACATTATGTATTATGACAGTCATATTTTAAAAACAATATTAATCATAAACGTTAAAATTATAGAGAATTTGTACTTCACATTATGTATTATGTATGACAGTCATATTTTAAAAACAATATTAATCATAAACCTTAAAATTATAGAGAATTTGTACTTCACATTATGTATTATGACAGTCATATTTTAAAAACAATATTAATCATAAACCTTAAAATTATAGAGAATTTGTACTTCACATTATGTATTATGTATGACAGTCATATTTTAAAAACAATATTAATCATAAACCTTAAAATTATAGAGAATTTGTACTTCACATTATGTATTATGACAGTAATACAACATGAGCAATTGAGCCTTTCGATGCAGAACTCCAACTATAGTAATGGATTTTTCTTGATGAAAATGCATCCATTCTGAAGCTAGACACAAATCATATAATATTTTGGCAACCGATGTTTTCTTACTAATTTGACCCCGCTGATTCTGAATTTGCCGGTTGCCAAAATTTGCTGCCCTTTCTTCCCCCGTTTCCCCCCTCAATAACTTTTATTTAATTGTAATGGTAACGGTTATAGATAGGAGCAAATGGTTAACGAACACGTAAGTCTACGTTAAAGATTGATGCTAAATTTATTTCGATACGATCAGTAGCTAATCTATAGAAAAAGGTGTCACTTTCGAAGGCTGTATCTCAAAAACTACTTATCGTATCGAAAAAAATAGCATCAATCTTTAAATAATCTGATTCAAAGATTGATTTACTTGTTCTTTAACAAGTAAATCAATCTTTAGATTTACTTGTTCTTTAACCATTTGCTCCTATCAATAATCGCTTACCAGTAAAATGAAGAAAAAAAATTAACGGGGGGAACGAGGGAAGGAAGGGCAGCAGATTCTGGCAAACAGCAAATTCGGAATCAGCGGGGTCAAATTAGTAAGAAAACACCGGTGGCAACCGGTGCCAAATGTTATAAAACTTACGCCTAGATAACATTTTTTTGATCCCAAATCCTTAACTACTACGCAAAACACCAACTCGACATTTTGTGGTGTTTTGCGTATTGAACAAAAATTACTACGCTAAATACCAACTACTTAAAATACCATAAACGCAAAACACCACCTGGGACTTTGCCACTGATGTCCTTTTGACGTGAGTAAAGCCATATCAAGCTTGACTTTGTTTATGATTAGGTTACTTAATTTAAGTGAGGTAAGGTCAGGTACGTCCAGGTAATGTCAGTTTGGGAAAGTTCGGGTAAAATAGGTCAGGTTAGGTCATATACTATATGACTTAATGATCTAACCTGACCTATTTAATCCGAACTTACCCAACCTGACATATTTTTCCCAAAGTTACCCAAGTTGGTGTTTTGCTTAAAGTTGGTATTACGCGTATTAGTTGGTATTACGCGTAGTCGGTGTTTTGAGTAGTTTCATAATCATCTTAAAGTTACAAATTTACGGTTACCATCAATAGAAATAGTCAAATTATTTGGTATAAAAGAAGCAAGATTTTGTAATTTTAAATAGTGGATGTCTACACTCACATGTTCTACTTCAAAACTATAGAAGCTTTCGTTAAAACATAAAGTTTTTAATGAACTACACTCAAAAATAACAACAAAGCTGTTTGCTATATAAATATTTTCAATTATACCAAACACAGGTAACAAATTAACTTCCTCGATATCTAAAGTTATTACCATATTAGGAATATACTTGGTTCCATTATTTTTAATCCAATTACACTTATGTAAACTATCTAGTATTAAGGCACACTGGAAGGAAATCTCATTTCTCAGCTCTATATCATTTATCTCCTTTTTCCTACCAAATTCTACATGGTTAGTAAACCTGTCATTTATAAATTTGTTATTCAACTGAAGTTGATGTTTGACTGCAATAGATTTGCATATATTTATTCTATTGCTGGTCACGTTTGCATACAACTTAGAGGTACGGTGCTTCGCTTCATATCTCATTGACCATATGTTTACAAGTGGACCGAATTTTTTAATCATTTCCGGATAATGAAGTAAGAAATGAAATTTTGGCGTCAACATTCTTTGGCTGTGCTGCAAATATAATAAATTATGTTCTGATATAAGTGCCTCTAATAACACATAATCATTTTTATGCTGAACTGGGGACATGACTATGTCTAATATTTTTCTCAACAAAATGTATAAATTCCAAACATGTTCATCTCTAGGGATAAGATCGCCAATAAGGAGACCGAAATACCGGACAAAACAAAGAGTTTCGGCAGCAGACATTTTCAAAGTATTTTTCTGTACATGTTTCATATCAATTGAAGGAGGAATGTTCCTCCGGTCAGGACCATAATTAAAGGACTTTATCCGAGCGTTTAAAGTTTGCAATGTAAAATATTTTAGATCTGTTACATATGCGGATACGATAAATGCCATATCGTACTTACAGACACCTTCTAAAAGGTCGTGCATGAGGTCAACTCCGACATGATCTATTACAGAAAACCCAGTCACCCTATGCCATACACATTCGCTCTTTATTCCAGAAGTGGAAACGTTTCCTGATTCTAAATCAAACATGTAATCATTCATTTTCCGACACAAAGATTTGTCAAGCTCATGTGCAACTTTAATCATTTCTTTAGGCATTTTGCAAATCCTACAGGGGTGATTTGATGAGAATGATTCTGCGAATCCTATCATCGAGTGTATTCCTAGGTTATCGCCAATAATTATCGCTAATTCAAAATATAACCTAACTGTATTTCCTGAAACAGTAACTTGTATGCCATCGTTCGCTAGTAGATTTAAGTCTGAAATGATCGGAGCAAAAGTAACACTGTTACCCCAATGTTGTCTATCAGATGAGTGAAACAATAGCGATAGAAATATATTATCTAACCGAGAAATTTGATTTGAGGGAATGCACATTACAGATACATATACTGCTCCTAGTTTATGAACGCCGGCGTGACTGCCCAGTGCATTCCCAATTTCAAAATCGTCGAAAAATACACACAAAGGTAAAACTATTTTGTTACCATGTAAAGCAATCTTTTTTTGCCATTCAGATGCCTGGACTATATTTTCAATACTGTCACGGTTGACTGAATTTTTAATTAAATTATTGTAACAATCCAAGGTTTTGTTTAAAACACCTTTCATTTCAAAAAATGATTTAAGTACTAAATTTAAAGGGATATGCATAGCAGTTACAGGAACTGGAGTAACATCACATTGATTATTAAGGTTATATTTTGTCTCTAACCTCTGACCCAAAATATATTCAATCGGTTCTATGAAATAACCATGCCGTTTGAGATATTGCATTCTTCCATATTCTGTGGAAAGTTTAACAGCTGAATCTTTAAGATCGAAGAGCTGCTGGTATAGCAAGCTACTTGCTTCCAATAAAGGAGTTTGAACTAACAGGGGATCTATCAATGGATTAATTATGATATCGTTAAGATTTGTCATTACGTCTTGAACGACATTGCGCGGTAAAACAGGATTAGCATATAGCGCAGAAGCGAATTTTGCTAAAGGACTTACATTATTTTGGAGTGGGACTGAACATACACTGGACGAGGAATCGACATGAACAACACTGTTTCTATTTGTATTTAAACTGGATGTACTAGGTACCGAGTTAATCAATAATTCTGTTTCATTTACTGATTGAGTTCTGTCATGAACAGTTAAATGTTTTTTAAAAGAACGGAATAAAGAGAATTTTCTATTACAGCCATCTTCTAAGCAAATGTAATACGTCAATGGTAATCCCCTTTTTGAATGTATTAGTTTGATATGGGTACATAAATCATTTGTTGTTTGCAAATCTATGGAGCACACAAAGCATGTAGGCATGTTTTTTATTTTTTAAATAAATTAATAGGTCGCAAAGCCACTCACAGTATTGTAGTTTTTATCCAATTCCGTATTAGGTCTTTCATTTAAGCTTAATCCCTAAGTCGGTCGCAAAGGCACTGATAGTACTGTAGTTTTTATCCCATTCCGTATTTATCTGATAAAGTCCTTTTTGTATAAAGCTCCAAACACAGGAACTCTCTGTTGGGTAATGGCTGTGCAATGAATGAAACGACTTAAAGCAAATGTCCACAGCAGCCAAAATATTATTGGCAGTGAAAAATGTGTTATTAATGACAATATTGTACTTTTGTATAGCAGTGTATGTTGGCCCTACTATAAGCACTGTTGGTTGTAAAGTCAAATTGAATTTACCATATTTATCCCTCCTTTTCGATATGGTATCTTCGACATCCATAGCCCTTGTTATATGGGTAATGAACCCATCCCTCACTTCAGCCCTCGAGGGTTTCCATGTATTCTTCTTCCCTCTGTGAACCGGGTTGCCAATCAAAAGAGGGAGCAGCAAAAGAGCCAGAATGTTTGTATTCTCTTCATATTGTTCATTATCTGAAATTACCAGTTTATAAATTATTTATTTATAAGTACAGACAAGAGCAGGATAAGCTTGGGCTTTATTTCAATGACAAGCTGTGCCTGTGTCAAGCTTACATAGCTATTTATGCAACTTTTGGATAATTAGCGAGTTTTTTATCAACATTTTTTTACAGTTATATGTAATTATATCTACACTCACAAAATAAGTTAAAAATAAGTTAAAATCCGAATAAAACTGGCGCGAAGATAATATTTACAGTATAAATCTCTGTCCATCGGTCCGAATGTAGTAATAGATTCATAATGATATCACATTACTAATTCTATGAATCCTAAATCACAAGCAAGTTGGTGAGTCTTAAAGATAGAAATATTTTTTTTTAAATTATGTTATATACTTATAAAATAATAAAGATTAATAAGAATAAGAGAGTTTAGTAAATGAGCACATGAATGTCGAACAATCAAAACTGAGAAAAAAAACATGTTATATTTTTTTATTGTAATGTATTAAAATATTAGGTATATCTTTCTTATCCTCTCGGATGGTAAATCAGACCATGAAACTGAACAACTTTCCCGAGGAACGAAGGTCGAAATATGAAAAAAAAATTTTTACTTCCCATACAAAATGTGCTATCAGCTGATGCAGTTTGTATGGGAACTGAAAATAGGAGAGGATAAGAGAGATATACCTAATACCCTTAGAAATACACGCGACAGCAGATAAGGTTATAGATGTTGACTTTGAGCCCGCCCTTATGGCGCTCATCATAACAGCGCTGTAGTATGTACAGCCAAGAGCAGATCAAGTTTGACAAGTAGTTGTAACATTGCATCTATCTCAACAATTTAAGGTGTCCTAGTGTCAAGCTTGAGGTGCTCTTGACTGTGCATAACTAATTAACTACCCAAGTAAAATACTTATTTTCTCACCTGACTTCAAAGATTGATAATAATCCAGAAGCTCCTTAATTTCAGGAAGAGAACTTTTTCTCAGGGCCAGTTTAAATATTTCAGGTTTTATTTTAAGGAAATTTTCAAAAAAGTTACTTGAACGTCCCGGATACAGGACTTCGAAATCAGTTTGAAGAAGTTCATGTGCTCTGGGGGATTTTAGAATAGGGTATTTATTCATGTAGGCTGCAATGCTTAAGTTGCCAGCTTTTAGCTCATTTATACGGGAGAGTGCAGTGTTTTCCCATTTTTGCTGAACAATGTGGAATGGCTCAGTATTGTTCTGAAGCCATAAATCATCTTCGTTTCTCGAGCTACCTGTAAAAACATAATTCAATTAAAACACAAGAAACAATTTCTTAATTACAACCGTTCTCTTTCTTGTTGCATAATTAGACCCTGATCATCAATCTAAAAATAATTTATTATTCAAAATTATTTTGAGCCCAAACATGATACCTCTGCTGTTCATAGTTGTGTGTCCTGTCTACAAGCTCAGAATATTGGATATATAAGATATATGGTTACACATAAGGTTATACACCAGATTGTATCATTATACGTTCTCATGGTGTGTACTAAAGTAGCTAAGTGTGTAAAATAAATGCAGTAATACTCACCACCATCCTCACTGTTGCTGTTACTCATACTTGATGTCTCTGATTTTCGCCTTCTTGCAATAATAATATTTGACTCACGGAGGTCTCTGCGCCTGTTTTGTAGGCAGTCATATAACTTGCCCTTGGCACATCTCTTTATTTTCAGCTGACTGTTGTTTAAGTAAGGAATAAAATAGGTGCTCATGTTTTCTTTTTTGAATATTTGAGTTATCTCTACTGCTTTCTGAAGTAAAATTGATGCATCAATGCGTTTAGAAGGATCCATTTTTAAAAGATCCTGGACAATTATGTTGCAAATTTTCCTCCGTCCGTTGTTGCTAAGTTTGCCTTCCTTCTCGTAGAGGTTGAGTAGACCTCGCCCCTCATTAGTTTCAGTTAAAAGGTTTCTCAAGGCCTAAAACAGGAGAAAAAGAAAATTTAAATATGTACTAGGTTTGATTTTGACAGATAACATTTAATGGAATTTTCGGTACACTCCATCCATACATAAAAAGTCGAAAAGTAAATAAAAATTTTGCAGTCAACTCTAGAACACTTAAAAGTATGTCTTACTTACCGATGAATGCATATTTGTATTTGCCTCCGATTTCAAAGTGCCTGCTGGTGTCTCCTCTGTGCCTGCTGGTGTCTCTTCCGTGCCTGCTGGTGTCTCCTCCAAGTTTGATGAATCAATCTTCTCACATTCATTATTTTCAACAGTTTCTTTTTCATAGTCAGTATTTAAAAACTCGCTGATACTCATAATTTTTCTGTGAGACTCATTGAGCATATCAACAAACTCCACCACTGTCTGTTGAGATAAATAAAACATTATGTATGAATGTTTCCGAAGCGCACATTCAATAAGTTTTCTATCTATAATGTTTCTGATTATAAATCTACCACTGTACAGTCAAGAGCAGGTCACGCTTTACACTAAAAGTTTAAGCTGAGCTCTGATTTATACTGCGCGCCATACAATGCAGGGCCGGTCCAAAGTCCAAAGTGTCAAGCTTGACGTGCTCTTGAGTGTACACATAATAGTCATGCTCATTTAAACCATGGGAAAAAGAGGCAAAAAATAATATTCGTACACATACTTTACAACTTTCTTAAATAAATATGAATAAATTGCTTTCTTTTTTTCTGGTATTCATTACAGAAAAGGTAATGTCAGTATGAATTATCTTTCCCTAAGATATCTTTCCCTAATAGGTATTCCAATGCCACACATCATAACAAGCAAGTACAAAAATATCACAATAATCTGTAACACATATTTAAATGAGTTACTTACAGGAGTTGATGTCCCAGGAGTGTTACTGTTTTCATTTTTTGTCAGTTGACTCCAAACTTCTAAATTTTTTATAAATTTGGCTCTATCGCCAACTGGTATAATTAAATCCTTTACCAAGTCATTGGTGAGCATCGGTAAAACATTCAATGTTATTTTGTTTTCTGAAAAATAATAACAATCATTGAACAATCATCAGTATGTTATCTTACATTTTCTTTTTAATTGGAAGATTTTTTTTATTATTAATTTACTAACACTACAGAAGCTAGGTCTTTATACTTACCATTGTTAGATTTGGGTCTGCCATAAATTGCAGTTTCACCAATGTCAAAGTTACAGGGGACTTGAGGGGGAGGTGGTATGGGACTGGGTACTGGAGGGTCCTTCACCCGCCCCTAACATGACCCACGACCTTTAACCTTGAATATCTTGGTCTTGTCAATTCTGGGACTTAGAAAATGTTAAACCAATATTTTAGTTTGTATGGCAGCCCCCTTTGGTACACCCTAACCGCTTTTATCCTATACCAAACATTCTGACTGCCATGCTGCCCGGCAATAGGTAGTCTTAGACTATCCCCACCGGTATTCATAAAAAGTGAAGTGACTAGAACTTACCTTCAAATATGGGAACGTAAGTGCCAAGTTCCCAACTAATGAGTAATTTCCTGACGTCTTCGTCCATTTCTCTTTCTTTTTAATCATAAAAAAGCACGTGACGCACACTGAACTGAACTGAATGTTTAAAATGATGGCACTTCTGCCAGTGTCAAGGCCACCGAGAGTACCTACTAACCTACTATATTCTTAGGTCAAGGTTGGAAACTCAGAGCAATTATTGGAAACTACAAGAGAACACGAAACGAATGCCGCGATGATTAATCGGTATGAAAATCAATTAACAAAGTCAATAGTATCTCTCACTGGTGGCGCCGCCGCCGTATTGCCAATTTGTGACTATGCGTTTCGTTTTCGCAACGAGTCTCGTCTTCCCTATAACTTACCATTTGATGTTGTTGACTACATGTTTGAGTTTGAACAAATGAAAATTTAGTTTGTATACATGATTACATAAAATAGTGTTCTGAACTTATAAGTATCGTACAATATACTACGTAGCATCGTTTATATTATTTACTTATTTAGTAACATTACCACTACATGATACAGATGTTTAGAAAACAAGATTAGTGTATTCGTAACTTAAAACACTATACCAAACACTATATTTTAAAGTACTTATTACATTTCAGTGTTAAAGTATATGCCACTGCAATAAAATCGCACTCTGAACTGTTTTGATGAATAAAGTTTACGAGACATTTAGTACTTATTTGCAATTTTGTATACTATACTTAATGAATGATACAAAATACTAATCTGACATAGTTCTACGTAACAAAAGGATTCTTGTAGGCTTACAAAGTGTACACTTTGCAAAACGAACTGCACATCGTACTATGTGTTAGTACCATTAATCAGAATAATGTAGTATATACTAATCAAATGTTGACAGAACGAGAATTCTCGTAATTATAATTTACTAATCGATTCTCGTAATTTCTCTGGACTCCGATTTTTGTACGTGCATACCTTTTCACCACTTACTGACTTTTACAGTATGCCTGGGAAGAGTTGGCAGCTGGTACATGTTACCCTTTCGCCCATACCTTTTTACCACTTACTGACTTTTACAGTATGCCTGGGAAGAGTTGGCAGCTGGTACATGTTACCCTTTCGCCCATACCCTTTTACCACTTACTGACTTTTACAGTATGCCTGGGAAGAGTTGGCAGCTGGTACATGTTACCCTTTCGCCCATACCTTTTTACCACTTACTGACTTTTACAGTATGCCTGGGAAGAGTTGGCAGCTGGTACATGTTACCCTTTCACCCATACCTTATCACCACTTACTGACTTTTACAGTATGCCTGGGAAGAGTTGGCAGCTGGTACATGTTACCCTTTCACCCATACCTTTTCACCATTTACTGACTTTTACAGTATGTCTGGGAAGAGTTGGCAGCTGGTACATGTTACCCTTTCACCCATACCTTTTCACCACTTACTGACTTTTACAGTATGCCTGGGAAGAGTTGGCAGCCGGTACATGTTACCCTTTCACCCATACCTTTTCACCACTTACTGACTTTTACAGTATGCCTGGGAAGAGTTGGCAGCTGGTACATGTTTGGTTCAAAGCTAGCCTATTTAAGACTACCTATACGCTTTTAGGTCAGTAGCTCATGCAAAAAAGATGCGGCGATATCCGTACCGTACTTCCATTCAATGCAGTCGGCCAATACAAAGCATAGAAAACTGTACTGCAATCTGTCTCTCCTCTACGCAAATGCACCTTTTATATGGTAAACACTTTATTTAGTAATTCGAGCTTAACACTCCGGATTTCGCATGTTAAAGTAGCCTACATGACTATACTACAGTACATCTCTTTGTAAAAGTAAGTTACTTCAGTTAAATTCTTTAAAAAATTGGTGTCCACAATTGCGATTTTGCAAATGTTTTTTTTTTTTTTTTACCAGCCCATATACGTCCCCACCGAGGGGCACGGGCCTCCCTTCGAAACATGAAGGGAACTTAGGCCATAGTCCACCACGCTGGCCCAATGCGGTTTGGTGGACCGCTCGTCTTTTTTAGTGGTACAGGCCCGCACCAGGATTTGAACCCGAGACCTTCGGTTTACAAGTCCGGCTCATTACCAACTTTTTGCACTTTTTGCAAATGTTAGAGTATTTTAATCAAAATTTAAATATAGAATGGCAAAGTCGCCAATATTTTTTTAAAATTTTTTTTATTATAAGATAGGTTAACTCTTGACCTCAATCTTGACCATAAGGTCAAAGATGAGGTCGACGATGGAGCGAGTTAACCCAGAAAATGCCTATAAAGGCACTGGTACTCCCACGCACCGACGGAACACAGCAAGCTGTTTGGCGTCGGACTTCGGTAGGAGGGTGGTCGCGAACCAGACGGCCCTTTACAGAGCCTACCACACCGCATGAGACCATAGAACGACACCTCAGATTCAGAAAAAAATGAAGTGTCGTTGCCTGGAATGGATTACTAGGAGGCAGGTCTCATTTGTGTTTCCCTAGTCGCCTCTTACGACACCCACGGAAAGAGATGGGGTTGTGTTATTCTCAACCGATCACCACACGGTTAAAAATATCAAGTAAAGAAACTCTTTACGAGAAATACTACGTCTGAGCGTCTACCGTTTAATCAGCAGGGTCTTGCTAGCAGGTGAGGATGATGATTTTGGAGCTCCATCACGCATAATTTCTACCTTACATTCCTTTTCAACCGACTTCAAAAAAGGAGGAGGTTCTCAATTCGACTGTATTTTTTTTTTGTATATTTGTTACGCGATTACTCCGGCAACTGTTGTCCGATTTTCAAAATTCTTTATTTGTTCGAAGGAGTATACTCCTCAAGAGGTCCCATATAAATTTTATCGAAAATGATTCAGCGCTTTTAAAAAAAATAAACAAAAACAAAATATACTACAAACTAGAACATCATCTAAATAAATGAATGACATTTCTGTTTGTAGTTATTTGCTAATAGGCATTGTAGTCCGCAAAAAACTAGATATCTACTTTGTGCGAACTGTTGTTGGGATTGAAGTCGGTGACTCCGTTTTTAACGTGGAAAATTATATTACATGAGAGCGGGCTATAGTTAATTATGATATAATACTAGCTGTCCGCCCGCGACTTCGTTCCCGTGGGAATTATCCCGGTGGATTTTCACTTTTTTTAAATATGAAAAATAGATGTTGGCCGATTCTCAGACCTACCCGATATGCATACAAAATTTTATAAAAATCGGTCCGGCCGTTTCGGAGGAGTTTGGCAACAAACACCTCGGCACGAAAATTTTATATAATAGACTAGCTGTCCGCCCGCGACTTCGTTCCCGGTGGATTTTCTTTTTTTTTTGTGAATCTAAACCATCCTCGATCCCCCCCGAAAACACAAATAGATAAAGCATTTAATTTAATTTAATGTCGGAGGCCAAGATCCACTTTGGGTTGTTGAGCCAGCGAAGTAAGTAAGTATTTAATTTAATGTTATAAAACAGAAATACATTTCTCCATTATACTGCTTAAAATTTTTACATTTTCATCACGAACACCGCTCGGGTCGATTCTTATAATGGTTTCGTTTCGCGAACACTGTATTTAGCAAGCTTTTACAGTCATTAACTCTGTAAACTAACTTTCCTAAACTATTATGTTGCTGTTTCACGACAGCGTAGCATTGGGTCTAGCCGTACCAAAATCGTACAGAAAGGTTCAGACAGTTCGCTTGAACTTTAATTACATGTACATGACTCGCGTAAATATTGTATAACCACCATATTGAACAAGTTTCGGGCAAGTGTTCGGAAATACCCGCCTCCAGGGCCCCGATTCTGTAACTAAGTTGTGTGTCGTTGGAATGGAGGCCATTTAATCTGTACAGGTTGCGAAATTGAGAACTATTTAATTTTCATATACTTGCTGACAACCAACCACCGTTCAACCGTGTGGTGATCGGTTGAGAATAACACCACCCCGTCTCTTTCCGTGGGTGTCGTAAGAGGCGACTAAGGAAACACAAATGAGACCTGTCTCCTAGTAATCCATCCCAGGCAACGACACTTCATTTTTTTCTGGATCTGAGGTGTCGTCCTATGGTCTCATGCGGTGTGGTAGGCTCTGTGTCGGGCCGTCTGGTTCGCGACCACCCTCCTACCGAAGTCCGACGCCAAACAGCTTGCTGTGTTTCGTCGGTGCGTAGGAGTACCAGTGCCTTTATAGGCATTTTCTGGGTTGACTCGCTCCATCGTCGACTTCATCTTTGACGTTATGGTCAAGATTGAGATCAAGAGTAAACCCATCTTATAATAAATAAATAACCCTGACCAGCAGCACAAACTACCTAGCACTGAAAATTCAGTTGGCGGTGGCACCACCAGTCAGCAGCCGTCATTAGATGTATGATATTTAGACAGTTCTCAATTTCGCCACCTGAACGGATAAAATGGCGACCATTCCATCGACACACAACTGAAGTTACAGAATCGGGGCCCTGTCCGCACTCCCTGTATAACCTGTCCGTCAACACCCGGATATACACCCCAAAGTGGGCCTTTGTTACCACAGAGGCCTACACCACTCGAATCATTTGTTTCAGCATTAGAATATATTATTACGGTGACCCACGTAATCCACGTCCCAATTTCCAAAGCCCACAGTTTATGTTCCTTTGTCTGTCTAATAAATTGTTTCGGGAACCATCTGTGAGATTAATAGTTGGGGAGTTCTTGACGTGTGCTAAGTGAATTTCGCTATCTCATGAGGTGAGCGAAGGCCCGGAATTTTCTTTTGGGAAGGTGCGCTGAAATATTAAACAGAGCTGGTTCGCACGTGCTTCTCGGCTTTTCGGGAGTCTTTTTTAATTCAGAGCTGAAGTTTCGTATTTCACGTAATACTTTGCAACCTAGGTAAGCACCGAAGACTATGTCTTCTATTAATTTATTATCCTGTTATAGGATCCTGAATTTCAACTGATTATTTTTTTTTCTATTCTATATACATATACGCACACCATCTGTCTATAACTTTCAAAAAAACCAAACTTATCTGAACTGAAACAAACTAACTGAACTGATAAGTAGTTAAGGGAAAATACCCTATCTACAGCTCGCACCCAACACCAGCTGGATCATTTAATTGTTGATTTTTAAAGCTTTTCCGCAGTTTTAAACACAAACAAAGTAATGGAAACGAATCTCCAGTCTAGTTTTTTGTAACAAGGAAGTGACCAACTCTTTTTATATCAAATTGTTTAACAGAAATTTGACGAAAATTATGCTTCCGTGAGACTAATGTCATGCGTCTTTATTAGCAATGCTTGGATATGGTCGTTTGACGGATCATTCTCAAATTGTCATAAAAAGCTTTATCGTTTCGGAAGTACTATGCTGTCTCCATGAAGATACTACCTAATGGCAGCGCATCAAAAGCGTTTAGAATTCATTTTAACGACATTTCAACCGTACCAGAATTACACTGAAATGGTGTTAAAAGACGTTAAAAGCATTTATGTTTTCCGGACAAGGGCCGTGGTGGAACCAAACTTTTCTCGTATTTTATTTGTAGCTACATTGCCTATAGACGACGCGCTTCTTTTCTCATCCTTTTGAAACAACTTATGAATGAGTTATTTAATTCTATTGGTTCACATCTGAAAATATAAAAGGAGAAACTGACTGACTGACTGACTGACTGACTGACTGACTGACATATCAACGCACAGCCTAAACGGCTAAACCTAGGCACTTGAAATTTGGAAGGGACGTAGCTTAGGTACCGTAGAGGTGCACTAAGAAAGGAATTCCCGAAATTCCCACGGGAACGGGAATTAGCGGGAAAATCCTTTTGTATGAAAGATCTAAACCGCTTAAGTTAGACGCTTGAAATTTGGCATGCAGGTACCTTAGTAAACTTGAAGCTTAGTTGCAACAGGATATTGCAAAATTCCCACGGGAACGGGAGTTAGCGGGAAAAAACTTCACGCGGTTCCCGAAGTTCACGCGGGCGAAGCCGCGGGCGGAAAGCTAGTTGAATTATAAAACTTAGAATGGGAATCAACCGGCTTCCCGTGGAACATAGGTCGAAGTATAAAAAAATCTCCTTTGAGAATTTTATATGCGTTCCATTGGAGAAAGTTGTTCAGTTTGCGTCCCGATCAGAAAACGTCCAACACTGCGAAACCTCCTATGAGTCGTAACGTTTAACTATCTAGAGATCTAAATAACGTCTATTCGCTTTCGGCCGCCATCGCAACTTTCGCTGACTAATGTAAATTTACCGTATTTTTAAAATATCTAAAGAGTCTACGGGCAATCCATTTATCATACATTGCAAGTATTCAAAAATATTTTTTAATTCATAAAAAACAAACGTCCAACAAGCAAATTAGTAGAAGTTAAACATAATTATAATGCAGAACCCTTGCGAAAGGGCATTATCTTGTAATTTATTACAAAAATTTCCATCGTCTGGCTTCCAGAACAAAACGAATACGAGTTTAAGTAATTGGTAAGAAATATGAGAGCAGGTGGCGCCTCCTGCGGCCGATGACGATAAATAACTGCGGAATAAAGCCGTCGCCGGAAAAGTTACACCAAATAATATGATTCGCCCTCAGACAAGGGATCTCTTTGCCCGATTTAAGGGTTGACAGAGCCTAATTAAGGCGAGAATGCCAGCATTACGACCCCATTAACAAAAAACGCCCAAAGAATGAAAGTGGTATCATGTATCAAGTAAAGAATCCCAGGACTTCGTTTCCGTGGGAGTTTCGGAAAAATGCTTCCTGATTCCTTGTCTACCCTATAAAAGGAACATTTGTGCTAAATTTCAGCATTCTAGGTTCAACGGTTTGGGCTGGGCGTTGATGTGTCAGTAAGGTCAGGACCTGCATTTTTATATTTTAAAAAAATAAAGAAAAAGATTGCAAAAGTTTTGCCAAATCAATATAATATCTAAACGTACCTGAAAGCTCCAAATGTTCAGTAACATTATTTTCCACTTCATTTACTACAAACCAGTCAATAAATGCATCGTCAAATGACGCACTTGTCTATACCATAATTATTCTACTTTATTGATCCATTAAGGTAGTTGCTGACCTAACCGCCGGCTGCTATTACGATCTAATCAGAATATTGACTTGACCACAATGTACACAACTACAGAATCTGTTTATTGCCCCATGGAGTTGTTGTAAAGTTTGTTTATTTGTTGAAACTATTAAGCATCACTGGGTTTATGCAATCAAATAAATTCTCCAATTAATTAAATTGATTTTAGTGCCCCGGGACACTATTATTTGGATCTGGATTCAGCCCTTATCAACGTTAAAATTCAGCGTGCGTATTTTCAGTAATTCATAGGTTGTTTTTGTTTATACATTTATTTATTACGGCGCTTGCTTTAAGCTGATGGTCGTGGGGTGTCCAGGGGGTCGGGGAGGGATTAAGGGGGATTTTATAAAACAAAAGGGAATTTGGGAATGTTTGATTCGTATCCCCTTGTCGGATTGACTAACGAACTTTGCTTTAAGAGGATTGTTTTTATGCGTCTGATGTTGAAATGAAGCACAAAGGCTTGGATGAATTCGGATGACAGTTATGATGGATAGCCACTTTTTGTGAGGCCGTTGAATAATATAATTTCCTGAACTTTAGTGGAAGCTTTTTGATATTTTTCTACAACAGGTACATAAATTCATTGCATGACCATTTCCGTGATCAGCGGACGCTTATGTCTCCATTATAAGGATTTTATTTTAGTACTACCAATAGCTTTTCATCCATGCAGATTGAAGAGCTGAAGATCCGTAAAAGTTGCCTGTAGAGTATTGTTCCTATTGATGCTGAGCCTTCTAGCCAGACAATATCTTTGGTAGGCAAAAAGCAATCTGCCCACTTCCACCTGGCCATGATCTCCCAAGGACGACTTTCAGACAGTTAAATCAATCGGGCCAGATGGGGCGGCTTCTGAAACGGAGCGAACCTACTGTGTGAGTGCGGAACAATGCCGCAGACCATAGCCCACTTAATTTCATGTTCCGAATGTCAGAAGACCTGTACCAAGGAGGACTTAATGAACGCGTCTGTCAGTGCTATCGTTGTGGCCAGGTACATTTTTTATATATAAAATGAGCTATCGACTCGAAAGAAGAAAAATGCAGATCTCAACGCAGTCTATTACTTTCCCGTACGAAGAGTTACACTTTTAAATAGTAGTTATAATATTTTTCTAAACTAGGTAACACTTCAAACTGCAAATGTAACTATTAAACGACAACCATGTCTACATTTAAAAAAAGTGCATGTTCTACATCTTGGATTTCAAAATGGATGTCATTTTCGAAATCAGCACATCCGAAAACCTACTTATTATTCCATCCCCATGACTTCAAAAAGCCATCTTGGACAGTGCTGTCTATTCCCTCAATTCAGTATCCACCTATGTTTTGTCTGCTGTCGTTAAGGTTCAAATTAGAATAAACCTGGCCCTTTAGCTTGGGGCATCGAGTGTACATGCCATCTTTTAGGCGGTGTGATTTATCAGCGTACTGTCTTATTAAGTTCTATATCTCTACAAAATCCTTTAATTCCACCATGGCAGGTAATACTTTTGAATATGAGCGAGTCCCTGTAATACCGCGCAAGAGATTTTGATCACGTTCGTCACGTATGGCGAATGTGCTCACAGAAAGCCGGTCCGTATGAATGTGTGTTTATATGTAAATGTTATGCAAGTTTGAAAGAACTTTCCGCTTGTTGTTGCACCTATTCGCAAAGGTGCAGTCTTCATCAGGAGGAGAAAAGGCAAGAAACTCCGAGGGTCACTCTTTTTAACTCAATCATATGCATTTCCTTATTTCTAATTTTTACGACTTGATATCTGAATAACTTTAGAGCTGAGCAATTTTTCCCATGGTTGCTTGTCTAACATATGATCAGAAATTCTATAATAGCCCTTATATTATTATAATTAATTATACAAGGCATTGGAAAATAATAAAAAATATCTATTCTATGATACAATCTGATTTTTAATCACTATTCAAATTTTTTGTACGTGAAGTTTAAAAAAAATAACAGACCCGTATTTTGTTGTTTTATATCGTTTCAAACCAGAATTTCCAGCTAGATCATCTGATGCTAGAAAATTAATTAAAATATATGGCATAAAATGAACACCGTCCAATTGACTTGAAACTTGGTAATAGTATTTACTCTTTAACACAGTTTGTGAGACCCGTATTTCTGTGTTTCGAAAAATTCATTCTCTAAAACGTTAAAAGCAACGGGGGGTATCAAAATAATAATAATTGTTTTTTTTTATTATTTATGTTTTTTCTATCAATGATACAGACGCCGTAAGAAAATATTGAATGGTGCCAAAAAAGTAAACCAAAAAGTTAAATACCTATCTAAATAAAATAAAATGAATAATGTTTCGTTAATTATTCCTTAGATATCGCGTACCTATGTGGCGAAACTACTAACCGCCAAATGGCTTAATTAAATCACCAATGACTATAACAGAAACCAACACGGATAAAAACATTTTTTCCGTCCGTTAGCGAGATTTTAGGGGCGCGTAGCAATAAATGTCCGTGTCGAATACACCTAAACTGGGCCCCGATTCTGTAACTTCAGTTGTGTGTCGATGGAATGGTCGATATTTTATCTGTTCAGGGGGCGAAATTGAGAACTATCCGAATTTCATACATCTAATGACGGCTGCTTTGACTATATTTTTGTATGCTACATATATTATAGTTTATCAGTATGAAATATACAATAAAACGAGGGTGACCCCAACTAAAGCAAATCCTACACTTTTTTTGGTCGGGGTGGGTGGCGAAATTGAGAACTATTTAATTTTCATATACTTGCAGACAACCACCCCGATCAGCAACGCCACCGCCAACCGTACGTAAAACTACCTAGCAACTGAAAATTCAATTGGCGGTGGCGCCACTAGTCAAAGCAGGCGTCATTAGATGTATGAAATTTGGATAGTTCTCTATTTCACCACCTGAACAGATAAAATGGCTTCCATTCCATCGACAAACAACTGAAGTTACAGAATCGGGGCCCTGTGCTCAGAGGATGTTTGCCGAGCGAGCACATTAGGGTGAACGAGCCTTGATAGCAGCCTCGGGAGCTCCAACCCGCGCAAATTTCTCGCAATTTTCACACCAAATCGTATCACCCACGCGACTAAAACACCCTGTAGTCTTGGCAAAATCTAATATTCAAAAGATTGCGCCTAACAGCTGAAAATAAATAAAAAACTCGCTCTATTTTGGCCATCAGCGCTTCCGAAAGTCGTATTTTTTCTGTTGCTGTCAAAATATACGAAGGGTAGTGCTTTTTTAAACGATGGCTAGGTTTTCCCCGCAGCAGTTTTCATTTTCGGGAAATATTTTTTTACCTGCGCTTTGAATAGCTTTTAGTTGTGTTGTTTTTTCGCGATCTATCTTTCGAGTGACCTATTCAAGTGTGTTTAGTTAGGGGCCGTCCATTAATTACGTGATGTTTTTTTAGCATTTTTCAACCCCCCCCTCCCCCTTGGTGATACGTGGTGAGGTTTATGACTGATCCCCCAACCCCACCCAAAATCACGTGTATTTTTAAGTATCTACAAAGAATCTTAAAATTTTTAGAATATTGTGTTTAAATACAGACACAAAGTGAAACTTAATTTAAAAAATATCTAGACAGAAATGTTGCAGGTTGTTTTTGACTGGAATAACACTACACGCCCGTTTTTCGGTTTAGAAATCGCGCGTTTGACGAAAAAATAAATACACGTGATATCTTACTACACATCCCCTCCCCCCTTGTGATGTTTCGTGATTTTTGCTAAACCCCCCCCCCCCTTTCGAGCCTCACGTGATTAATGGACGGCCCCTTAGATGGGTTATAAATATTACAATAATCGTTGTAGCGAAATTGCGACCATGAGGTTTTGCATTCGAGTCCCATATATGTCCAAAGATGACTGTATTATAAGTTCACTGTACTGTGCATACTCAAACGCCCATACTAAGTTTCCCCCTTGTGTCGTGCATCCCTTGGAACATAGAAAGACACACGAACAAATATTTTCCCCGACCGGGAATCGAACTCAAGCCCCGTCGATCAAGAATGAGGCAGCTTTGATTCTTTGAATGATGTTATTCTTCCATCTGTAATTAAAATATTTACTATTTACAGGTTAAAAATGAAAAACTGGAAGTTGTAGAATCTACTGTATTCTTAGGTATTATTATTATTATTGTATATACTTTATTGCACAATAAAACAGGACATCACAGAAACATAAAAACACGGAAAAATGTACAATAGGTGGCCTTATTGCTAAACAGCAATTTTTTCAAGGCAACCAGAGAAGAGAAATCAAGAAGAGAAAGAAAGTAGCGGGTAAAGAAAGTAGAAAGTAGGTATCACTATTGACGCAAAGCTTCAATGGGGTCCTCATATTGATAAGTTAGCGAACAGACTCAGTTCAGCAGCTTACGCGGTTAAAAAAATCCGTCAATTATCGGACGTAGAAACTGCGAGAACCGTATATTTCAGTTACTTCCACAGCCTAATGTCATATGGCATTTTACTGTGGGGTAATGCTGCCGACATTAATAAGATATTTGTCCTGCAGAAAAGGGCTGTTCGCGCGATTTATCAAATGAGACCTAGAATGTCTCTTAGAAATAGATTTAAGGAAATAGATATTTTGACATTTGCGTCCCAGTATATATTTAATAAACTTTTATATGTAAAGAAAAATGAACAATTGTTCATGAAAAATTGTGATAGGCACAATGTAAACACTAGAAGCAAACATAACTTGGTATACTAGACAGCCGTCTCTACAAAGTAACAAACTCTTTTATGGGTCAATGTGTACGCTTCTACAATAAGATTCCCATGTGTATTTAAAATCTACCTTTAGAAAAATTTAAGACGATAATTAAACAAAAACTTTGTAAAGGGCTATTATAGAATTTCGGATTATCTGTTAGACAAGCAACCATGGGAATAAATTGCTCAGCTCCAGAGTTATTCAGATATTAAGTCAATTAAAATTAAAAGTAAGAAAATTTATATGATTGACTTAAAAAGAGCGACACTCGGAGTTTCTTGCCTATTCTTCTCCTGATGAAGACTGCACCTTTGCGAATAGGCGCAAAGTCAAAAGTGCTAATGTAATTCATAATATTGACATGTTCAAGTATCATTTTATATGTTCAAAATTAAATAAACACTTTTGACTTTTTTTTGACTTGACTGCAAATAAAGATTACTTTACTTTGTTTTCCGCAATAAGATAATGGTAACCCCGATAGGGACTTTAGGCGTAAGTGTATGTATGTATGTATGTATGTTGGTAAAGTACATAAATTCAAATACCTATCTGATTAAGGCTTCCTAACTGGTATGACAGTGACAATAGCTCAGATCCAATCAACTCAAGTCTTTGAAGTTAGATAGGGTTGTGCTAAATTGAGAAACACTTAAGGTCGGGTAGAGCCTACATCTCAAGCCGGGAAATAGGCTTCTGGGTCAATAGGCCTTCAGTGTATGACAGGGATGGCGAACCTTTATGGTTCAACGACTGAACGTGCCATTTTTTAAATCTTCGCGCGATTCTTGCGCGTGACGGGTTAAAAAAATAATCTCATTATAGACGTGCCATCAAATAATGAAATGAAATGAATAATGTTTATTTATTGTGAAAATATTAAATTAAACTAAAACAAGAGCTGTTATTATAATGTATTGTTGGCGATGAATAAATTATTTTCTTTCTTTCTTTCTTTTCCCGCCCACCACGTCTACGCATTCCGTAACGTAGGCTCACTAACGTTCGTTAGTTAAGTTGCATGGTGAATTTTGTTAATTTGTCTACTAGTATAGTAAGTATCATATTATTGTGCTTTGTCAATCGATGGCGTGCCTAAAATATTTTGTCGCGTGCCATTAGTGCGCCATCTCTGATGTATGAGATATCACAAAGGGATTTGCTATCACTCTCGAAGCGGAATTGAGGGTAGTATGAGTACTTATTATGCTGTGAGAATTTGTTGTATCTAATAAGTGTTGAAATTTATTTTTTGTTGGGTTACTGGCTCATGGAAATCTTAGGTCTCCACTTACGCCAAAGGCGTACTTGTATGTATGACTGTAGTTATGTATGTAATGGTACCCAAAGTGGGGCAGTGGGCCTTTTTATGATTCACACGGCATGACATAATTTGTATTAGCATTGCCCTCTATGTTCTCAGCTTCTAGTATCACCAGTGCATAGGCGGCAATGGTAATACAATTTTGCCGTGCCGTTTTCGTATTATAAAAAGGCCCGATAGGAAAAGTATTGAGTATGTATTTGCTTTGTTATACACCCCCTTATCGCAAAAAAATTACATCAAAAACTTCGATGCTTTCCCGTTCTTAAATGTGTCTTTAAGTCATAAGGAACAACTCTGCTAAAATAAATTTCATGATCATAATTTGCCGTATAATTAAAAAAAAGTTGTATCACCCCCGAAATTCGATTGCTTATAACTGTTTAGAGTTTAGAGGCTAAACCAATTTTGATCAAATGTATAGCTAAGCCATCTCGATTATGTCAGCTAGGTGTCGTCCTATGGTCTCATGCGGTGTGGTAGGCTCTATAAAGGGCCGTTTGGTTCGCGACCACCCTCCTACCGAAGTCCGACGCCAAACAGCCTGCTGTGTTCCGTCGGTGCGTGGGAGTACCAGTGCCTTTATAGGCATTTTCTGGGTTAACTCGCTCCATCGTCGACCTCATCTTTGACCTTTATGGTCAAGATTGAGCTCAAGAGTTAACCCATCTTATAAAAAAAAGCTTTCTTACAAAAAAAACACATCGAAATCGGTCCATTCATTTAGGAGCTACAATGCCACAAACAAACACAAATGATACACATGTCAAACTTATAATACTTACCCCTCTTTTTTTGTCGGCGTTTAAAAGCTAATTTTACCACTACGATACCTTCAAAATATTCCGATCATTGTTTACAGAATATATCCTTTATCTTAAGGGTTGAAAGCTGATTCTATCTGACACATCCCATTTCACATGAAAGATAGATGGGTGTTTAAATAACTGCATTTTTAGGGTTCCGTACACAAAGGAAAGAAAGCCAATGGCACCGCTAAGATTTGGTTTGTTAAGTACAGTTTTAGTATTCGCAAAATTTTACAGTAAAATGGATGCATAGTTTTGTTTAGGTTAACATATATTTATCAGAATCAAAGGGTCAGAACGATATTGGTTTACTATGGCGCGAGATGTTTTTTTTATTATTATTATTAATGAAGGGTTCGCTCTTGACCACAATCTAGCCCAAGGGCAAAGATGCGGTCGAGGATGTAGCAAGCTCACCCAGAAGGAGCCTATTCACTCGAACTTTAAAGAGATTAGGGTTATATGAACTCGGAAATACAGACGCAGGCAGGGAATTCCATTCCCTAGCAGTGCGCAATACGAAAGATGATGAAAAGCGCTCAGTGCGAATCCGTGGGATATCACGTTGTTGCCAAAATCTGTAATATTGTATGTTAGAGTAAGAATCGTAACACAGATATGGAGAAATCAGTGAAAATCTTTTAAAAACAAACTTTACTTGTTGCTGTCATGAGTTCATATACGTCCCCACCAAAGGGCACGAGCATCCTTTCGAAACTTACTTGTTTGATTGGAAATTTGTTAGAAAACTCTGACACCACAGACTTGGCCAAGCTCGCCACATACTTGACTATACCTACACGATAAGAAGAAGATAATATCATCACAGTGCGGAACCCTTGTTACGTAAGCTCGTCTTGCATTTCCCCGGGTTTTTTTCCTCTAACTGGGCCAAGAGGGTTATTCTGTGTGAGTCCGTATTAATCATTGCGAGAGTGCGAAAGCTTGTCGCACGTTCGACTGATAGGCTTACCTAGAAACGAGATTTCATACAGTCATTGCTAGAGAAACTATGGTAGGGAAATTTTAGAGGTTTTCGGTACAGTGTATGTACGCGATAGCACCTAAAATCGGATATGTCCCCGGCCTCTGGGGGCGAAGGGACTCTCTTCGATACGGTTAAGGGATTTTATACAAAGGTTTTTTTTTATTAAATAAAAAAGTTGGTTCGCTCTTTACCACAATCTTCAATATATTTATACTCATCTGTTACCATCTAATGCAGTCTTTCCCAACGTGGGCGATAACGCCCCCTTGTGGGCGCTGCAGGCCTAAAGGGGGGCGGTAAGAGACCCAGAAAAAAAAGGGGGCGTTGTGTAGGGCTTTGGGGTCGATTTATAATTTCATCTACCTAGCTAGGAAGACTCTTAGACACCGACTGAGCTCTCGACTCTCGACTACATCTTGTGAACATCAACTAATATTAATTAAGATATAGCTCAAACTCGGTTCGATATAATAGACCGCGGGCAATCATGTTTTAACAAGTTTTTGTTAAATAATCCGATTTGTACATTCCTGTATCAATCGGCTGGTTCTATAATACTTGTTCTTGCTTGTCGAGTACGATTGGGCGTCGAATGAGATAAACGAGTTTATGCACGTTTGTCTTATTCCTGTTGGTGCGTGCTGCTTATGCAATCCTATATAAACGACGTAAATTGATTTTATTTTCATTTGCGGTTTCGCGCATAATAGATAAGCAGTACTTCATTATAACACTTACGTATTTCTCAAAACAAAACAATGTCGGAAGTAAAAAAGAAGAGACGGCAATACTCTGCGGAATATATTAAATTTGGATTTATTGAAAATCCCACAAACCCGTCGTCGCCTTTGTGTCTTCTATGTCTAAAAACATTTTCGAACGAAGCAATGAAGCCTTCAAGACTGCAAGATCATTTGAATAAAATGCATCCAGATAAGAAAGACAAGAATGTAGCATATTTTCAAGACCTAGAGAAGAAGCATAATATTCAGCCAAGTGTATCAAAACTATTTTCGGCGGCTGCTAAGCAAGATGACGACGGACTTCGAGCTTCGTACAATATCTCTTTGTTAATTGCTCAAAAAGGCAAACCACACAACATCGGAGAAGAGTTAATTTTGCCAGCAATAAAGGAAGTAATAACTACTGTGCTTCATAAACCGGCCGCAGATATTATCCGAAAAATTCCTTTGAGTAATAATTCTGTGCAAAGACGAATTGATGAAATGGCTGAAAACATTGAAGAATCATTGTGCAATCATCTGAGGACTAGTCAATTCTCAATTCAGCTTGATGAGTCCACTTTACCAACTAATGAAGCGTTGTTGCTATCTTACGTGAGGTTTATTAAAGATGAGAAAATACGTGAAGAACTATTGTTTGCCAGAAATTTGGAGACAGATACAAAAGGCGAAACCATATTCAATACATTGGAAAAGTTTTGTGAAGAGAAAGAGATTCCTTTGAAAAATATTATATCAGTTGCTACGGATGGCGCTCCGGCTATGACAGGGCGCCATAAAGGCTTCATAGCGTACTTAAAAAATAAAATTCCAGATGTCCTTGCTATACATTGCGTTATTCATAGACAACATTTGGTTGCTAGAAACTTAAGTGAACGACTATTTCAATCACTGCAATATGTCATCAAAGCAGTCAATAAAATCCGTAGCAGCTCTTTGAATGATAGATTATTTCATCAGCTTTGTGTTACTAATGACGAAGATTTCAACCGTTTATTGCTTCATACTGAAGTTCGTTGGCTGTCAAGAGGCAATTGTCTGATTCTATTTTACAACCTGTTTGACTCTGTGATAGAGTTCTTGGAAACTAAAGATACAGAACTGCGCAACAAGCTCATAAAATCAAAGAATGATATAGCTTACATGACAGACCTGTATAAATTGTTCAACGACATGAACCTCCAACTGCAAGGCGATGAACTAAATTTAATTAAAACAAAAAATGTCGTTGCTGCTTTCGCAGCCAAACTGCTTCTGCACAAAAAGAATATGGGCAGACGTGAGTTTCACAATTTTCCGAATTTATCAGTATCCTGCAGTAACGACGACTTGTTTGCCTACTGCCAACATTTGGAAAACCTCCACATTGACTTCACCGAACGATACCAGGACATTTTAAACTTGGAAATACCAGACTGGGTGTTGGATCCGTTTTCAAATGTCAACATAGCAATGTCACCTCAGCTGGAAGAAGAACTTATAGAATTGACAACAAACGAAGAAATAAAAATCAAGTTCAAAAATGGATATCAAGAATTTTGGCTTCAAAAACCGATCCTGCAATTGTACCCTGGATTGTGGTCAATTGTTCAACGATTCTTGATAGCATTCCCATCGTCATATTTGTGTGAACGTGGTTTTAGTGCTGTGGCAACGCTGCTTACTAAAAAGAGAAATCGTTTGCGTGTTACCGAACGTGGCGACTTGCGGCTGTTTTTGAGTAAATTGGAACCTGATATCAACAAACTTATTGAACAGCATCAGATTCAACCTTCACATTAGTTTTTATATAAGAATTGATTATGTTTGTTTTATTTTCAATAAAAGATACTCTGTCCGAATACTATAAAGTTGCGTTTCAATAATCAGTTATAAGTACTTAGCGGTTTTTAAGTATGTTTAAAAAGGGGGGCGTTAAAAAATAATTTATTCTTAAAGTGGGCAGTAGACAAAAAAAGGTTGGGAACCCCTGATCTAATGTATTGAGTTTAGTCGTTTTTGTTGTTGTGTAATAATATCGCTTTTGGGAAAGGCAAAGGAATCTATGTCATACAGCCGTTGTCTTAAGTGTTTTTCTTCTTTGTAGCTCCTCCCGTTGATCGTAAACCGTTTCACTATCTTACCTTACCATTACACTATCATCACATCAGGGTAATTCTCGTATCGCCAAAAATAAAGCTGCAAATCGGTAGGTAGTTGAGTTAGGGCACCGAACAAAAGAGGCGGGAAAACCCCGTGTTAGTAGTGCAGCTTGCATTTGACAACGAGCCGAGATTTATACAACCTATTGTGTTCACGATACTATGATCACTATACAGGGTGTCCTAAATATAGAGTCCACGTAGTAACTTTACTTTTTAAGATGTTTCGTATGCTGTATTTAAAATGAGCGATTTTAACATATAAAACAAGTTAGAATATTTTTTTGTCGCCAAATCATTTTGTGTATATTGACTTTAAATTAGTGAAACTGATTCAGCTCAAGAAACTGAACGACTTCCTCCAAGGAACATTATTAGGTTGAAACATGAAAACAAAATTTCGCGTCTTCTGTATAACTTGTTCGAACAACTGATTTTATTTTGAAAAAGAAAACAGAGACTCACTTACCCTTACATTCTTTTATCAGTTTGGGAAGAGCTTGAAGTGGTCATAGAACTTATAGAACCACGCCATATGTGTAAGCTTAAATACTTTAAGAGTGTTTAGCTATCGTGTCGATGACACAATGGCAAAACTATATTTGTCTAGTACTTTGCCAATGATGGCACATTAGCAGAGGCGCACACAATCATAAAGCTTCCCCGCTGATATGCTCTTGGGACACTGCACTTTGTGAGAATCCTTTATAGATTTGTACGTAGTTATCACAGTTTATTATACCAACGTGTGAACCACGGTGTGCTTTATGCCAACCGCTAAACAGAGATTGGATATCGATTGATGTGGTGGGGTTTTTAACTCGTGTTCAGTGAAGTCTACTGAAGCTTTTATTTTCAGTTATCAAGATAGACGCACTCGTGGTATAATTTTGTTACGCGTATAAAAAGATAGATGAATATAACATTTATTCCTACGTAAAACACACACAAAACAGAAATAAAACAAATTTTTCAACACATTTGCTCATAAAGTGGGTCTTATGTCATTGTTTTAAGGTTCATTATGATATGCATTACCCAGCCCGTGAGTAATAAAAATAAAGCACAAGTACGTAATGGTATTTTTTTTTCAAAATTTCAGCAAAGAGATCAGATCTTATTTTATATTTAAAATTAAGTGTAAATATTAAACTACTTGTAAATAAAAATATAATTCCACTAAATCATTTAAATTTAACAGAAAATGTCATTTATTTATACTAAAACGTGAAAATATATAGTTAAGTATTTTTATTATTATTTGGCTGTATGGCATACTTGTCAATGTGAATCTCATTTTGCGAGCGAAAAAAGAAAAAAAATAATCGCGCCTCTTTTCAGATGTTTTTACTTGGTTTTCACAAACGGCATTTGTATTCATCAGATTGTTATTATTGTCAGAAATACAACACAAAAAATGTCTTCTTCAAGTGCAGAACAGGAAACCTACGTGGGTACACCGCCAGAAATACTTTTCGAGGCGCAACATGCAAGTGATAGCTTGTTGCCGTCAATATCAAAGGATAGTTTTTATTTCTTTCTTTCCTCGCAAATGTGTTGAAAAACGTCTTATGACACGCGTGCGCATTGGATATTACATTCTCGGCTCCATTGAGCCCTCGCCTTCGGCTCGAGCTCTAAACTCGCCTCTAATGTAATATCCAACTTAGCACACTTGTAGCATAATGTACTATTTACTGTTAAAAACACAACTTTTCAATTGTTCTGCTATCTATATTTCTATTCTACTGGGCCTTTTTATAATTCTAACGGTACCGCACGGTACTTCAAAATTTGAATCACCATTGCCCCTTATGTTCTCGGCTTCTAGTATCACTATTACATAAGAGGCAATGGTAATAGAATTTTGCCGTGCCGTTTTCGTATTATATGTATTATAAAAAGGCCCATTGAAAAACAGATAAGCAATAAGGTGGTGTTTATGTGTGTCGTGTCGGTGTGTGGCGGTGAAAAGGCCCAGGCTCAGCATATGTCACAGCAAGCCGTGACGCTGATGATTCGATTCAACTTCTAGAACAAGAATAAGTCAGTTCTTTTCCTTAAATTTGAGAGCTGCACTCTTGTTGGTGGAGTAAACGCCATACACCTCTATCCTCCGGGTACGGGCGGGTCTCAGGGGGGGGGAAGGGTTTTAGGGGATCAATCTTCTCTTAAGTGTTACAAATTTTATGTTATGTGCAATAAATAATGCATCATATTGTTAATAATATTAGAAGTCTACACTATTAATTGTATTAGGTTAAGGCTGTAATGATAGTTGTAAATATTTTAAATAAATATATTGTTTTCCGATATTAGGTACTTTACGGTGTTTCGTAGAGGGATAAAGGCAGGGAGATAATCAAGATTTTGAAAATATTGGGGGGGGGGTTGAACCCCCAAAACCCTCCCCTGGCTACGCCCATGCCTCCGGGAGTGATTTGACCTCTTGCTACGTTATGCCTTCTCCTTTATTTGCTCGAAATAGCTCCACCTAGGTCTACCCCTACCTATCTTTCTTTAAATTTTTCCTTCTATGACTTTTTTATAAAGTGGTCTTGTCGTATCAAATGTCCAATTATCTTCCCTCTTCTGTTCTTTATGGTTCTCAACAAACTTCGCTTATAATAAATAAATAAATAAGTTTTTATTTCAGGCTTCTTTATTTGTTTTCTTCTCCGTCCAACTTAGATAGATCGATAGATAAACACTTTATTCATTAAACAGTGCAACACAAACATTAAAAAGAAAAAACAAAACAGTACAATACTTAATATATATTCGTGTGTGCACTGTGCCAATGAAAGGGCCCTGACTCAGCTGTAATATCACAGCAGCCTGACGCTGCTGCGACGCTGATTATTCTGCCAGAACCAGTAGTTTTGTAAAGTAGTTTTGTTAGTAGTTTTATTAGTAGTAGTAGTAGTTTGTTAGTAGGTTTATGAAGTATTTATCCTCCACATCTCAAATGCCTCTTCTCCGGTTGCCTTGAAAAATTGCTGTTTAGCAATAAGGCCGCCTATTGTACATTTTTCCGTGTTTTTATGTTTCTGTGATGTCCTGTTTTATTGTGCAATAAAGTATATATATATATATATATATATATATATAATATAATATATATAATATATATATAATGCCTCTAGCCATTCTATATCTCTTCGCTTATTCAGTACTGACTTATTCAGTACGTATCGGTTATGATTAAAAGTATCTTACATATACCACGCAGAGGCATGAACCAGTGACAATAAATAAACAAAAGCACTGAATCACTGAACCACAATTTGGCACCAGATAAGCCTGTGAGATTCAAACAATTTGAACATAATATGAGTCTTGCATTGCGTTTGACATCTCATATGCGAGATTTATTATATCCTTTGTGCTCTACAAATTCTGCAATACGGGCGATTATCCAGTTTACCACAGAGAGTAATAGATAAAGTACGACTGTGTCTGCTGTAAGTAAGAGAACAACAAATTGGCTATCGACATGTGGTTACAAAGCGGAAACCGACAAATAAAGAAGGGTGTTATAAGTTGACGCGTGTATCTGTATGTCTGTGTACCTGTGTGTCTGTCTGTGGCATCGTAGCTCCTAAAAGTCCTTAACAAATGGACCAACTTCGTTGCGTTTTTTTTTTGTTTGAAAGCTGACGTGATCTAAGATAGTTCTTAGTTGCATTTGGTCAAAATGTCAATAACTGCTTTACCACAAAATATCAAAACACCACCATTCAGTCATTTGAGAATATTGTGTAAGTTATAGTTTTATTTTTTGTTGAAGGAAGGTAAGGCCCTAAGTGACGGGGTTTATACAACATTTTTAATTTTAGATTTATTAAATAAACTGTTTGATTAAAGTTACTCTTTCCAGGAATAAGTAGGTCACAGTACCATGAACATTAATCTGTCTTCTCCCGTTCGCGGGTCACTGAACCGGTTCAAATAAAAGCCGAGATGTAACAGAATAGATACTCAATTATTTAAGGAAACCCGCCCATGTTATTACCAAATCAATGTCGAACCGCCCAAGTTATTACCAACTGAATGTTAATGTGCCCAAGTTATTACCAAATTAATGTCAATCCGGCCAAGTTATTAAGGCGACTACAGCACCCGATAAAGGCAGCACACATAGGAATAGTGCCATCTCCGTCTCTCAACAGGCCTGGGCCGGTAGTGCGACAATGTCGATACACGAAGTTTACGGATTATGAAAGCGTGCGTGCGTAAAAACATGTTCGAATGTTAGAAAAATGAGATTTATGGAAAGGTAACAGCTTAAATCGAAAAATGCGTTAACTACTTATCGAGAGTGTTCAATCACGAACACTTTGATAGCAAATTCAAGTTCCTGTGTGCAGTTTACTGTCGTTTTTACAGCTTAAAAGATACACAATATTGGTATTTAGAGGTGAGTTTGTGAGCTTTTTCTATCGAAGTGCTGAATCATGTTTTCAGCAAACTACTTATCTAGTTTATGTCCTGAATATTAGCGTAGTATTTTTTTTCTTCGATTTAATGCAGTGCGTCATGCTTATCTACGCATCATAAAATCGTAATTTAGGTGCTGTAGTCGCCTTAATACTCAATGTCAATCCGTCTTAGTTATTAACACTTAATATCAATCCGCCAAGTTATTAAAATAACAACTTAATTGTCTTCCCTAATAATAAATGCAGACTGTGAACAAAAAAATAGTTCGTGCAGTGAAATCAACAAAACATTAGTGTCAAATAATTTTTTGAGGATAGGAAAACCTTGTGAGGAAATCTGCACATTTAGGTGACTAAATATTAGTAGAATCACATAGGTATTACGTCAGCAATCAATTACTGTAGTTACCTAGTCTGCTAATCATTCGTTTCAGCTGTGTACGTAACTAACGGTTCGCAACCAGTTTCTAAGTAAACATAATTATTATTTTTAACCATGAACAAGTGACCCCCGAATTTCCGAGCCCTACGAATAACATCAAAAAACATACTAGTTTACAAATAGCTTAGATGACCTGAATATCTAATTATTGTTAAAAGCCTTTGTACCTCGGTGCTGGATAGAGACGAATTAAATCAGCTTATTAAGCGCGCTAAGTTCGAGAGGGAACGGAAACTACTAAAATATAAAGTTAGCAACTTTTAGCCAGGGCTTCTCAAACTGGATCGCGATGCGCGACGCTCTGGGGCGTCTTGGTATTATCCCAGGGGCGTTGCGACGCGATCCGCATAGATTGCCTACTTGTGACGACCGAGTCGAGCGTAGACCGCGTGTTCTGACTCTTCTGACTTAGGCCCCTATTACAGAAGGAGATTCAAGTCTTGATCTATACTTAAGTATTGATTGTCTCCTTCTCTCACTATCAAAATGACAAAGACGACCGATACTCAAGTGTAGATCAGAGATGCAGTCAATCGACAACAGTCAGGACCGACAGTTTAACGTGCCCTCTGGCAGGGATACGCTCGTGATAAATTGCCACTTTGGTCACCCATCAGGTTCCCTACCTTTATATAGGTACGTTGCTTAACCTCACTGATCGAGATCAGCGAGCGCCACTGGGCTACGAGATAGTCATTTAGCTGTAAAGATGCTTAGCTTGCGAGTGCGAGGCGAGCGTCGTAAAGAAATGACACACTCCGAAAGGCGTCGCAGTGAAAAAAGTTTGGGAATCCCTGTTTTAGACAAACTCGACGAAAGTTAGCAACATAGTCAGTTCCCTAGCTAATCAATGTACGAGTACTACTTACGCAAAACTTCTACCTAGTTCATGTTCCAAAGTACTTCTAGCTTTCGTTACTTGATTAGGAAACTACGTATATCTACTTATGTATATATATATATATATATATATATATTTAAAATAATTTTATTATACTTTATTGTACACAATCATTTTACAATTTTTTTTTACAGAGAACAGTATTCACAATGGCGAGCTTAACTCAAAATGAATTCTTTTTATCTTCCGACAAAAAAGAGAGGTGTTATAAGTTTGATCTGTGTGTTGGTGTATCTGTGTTTTTCTGTGGCATCGCAGCTCCTAAACGAATAGACCGACTTCGATGCGGTTGAAACCTGACGTAATCGAGATGGTTTTTAACTATATTAGCTATTCAGCCGTTTAAAAGTAATTTATAAGCAATCAAATATAGGAGGTATGAAAAAAATTTAATTTTTAGTTATTAGTTATTAATTTAGTTATTAAAAAATAAATAAAAAATTATGTCTTAAGTTGAGCGGCGAACTTTGTCATTTCCTGTAACTAAGTATTTTTAGTACAATTCGTCGTGAATGAATAAGTCGTTTATTTCTAAACACAAAGCTTTGAATCATTTAAAATTAATTTTGAAATTCAAAAAACTCAAAAAAATATATATATGTAAAATAACATAAAAACAATGTACACACGGCAGCACATCAGGCTATACATGTTGACCTTGACGTCGCCCTTATCTCGCTCGTAATAGCGTCGACTTTCGTAGTACAAATTTGTAACCTGACTTGCTGCTGTCTGTACATACTTAGACTTATTTATATAAAAAAAGAGAAAAGAAAAAAATGTGCGGCAGATGTAGATGTAGTTAATTAATTACTTATGCTTACATCTGTGTTTACATTAATAGTACAACATTAAATTAACATAACACACAGTACAATGTTTTGTATTATTAGTTATTTATTATTAAAACAAGGAGGATATAAAGATCTCATTTGATAATAACTTCTCGACAAGAATAAACGTGACTCATTTGGTCGTGTGATCTGTTTACTAATTTGGACGCGACATGCACAGCCCGGATAGCTCAGTCGGTAGAGCATTGGACTTTTAATCCAAGGGTCCAGGGTTCAAGTCCCTGTTCGGGCGGTCGCCTTTTTGGAAGTTTTACGTTTTTGATATATTATGTTTTCGAAAGTGGTTCTTGAAAAAGTAGCAAATTAATAAAATTATCAAAAAAAATTATTTACTATAATTTTAAACTTGCTTTTTGTTTTCCTCAACTTTATCCCTTCTAATATTATAAATACGAAGATAACTCTGTCTGTCTGTCTATCTGTTGCGCTTTTACGCCTAAACTACTGAACCGATTTTGATGACATTTTGTACAGAGATAGATTAGATCTTGGGAAAGGTCATAAGCTACATTTTATCCCACTGCTGGGCTCGATATTGTAGTCTACGCCCCTTCGGCCGCCATGGAAACAGTGTTTCGTAACCAGTTGTGAACTAAGACTTATTCGTCTTTGTTTGTAACTAGTCGCGGGCGGAGTGGAAAGCTAGTATTTTACTAAATTTGTCATCACTAATCTTGATACTAACACTAGATCAACAACGGAACTAAAATCCTTTATCTCTAATATATATTCTTTATTGTACACACATAGTTTGATACTTAATTACTAAAAAAAATTACAAAGGCGAGATTATCTCTATAAGAGATCTCTTCCAGCCAACCCATCCGGTGTCAGAAAAGCTATAAATTACTGGCACAAGACTGTGTGCATTAATTATAGTAGTTATAAAAATAAATATTAACAGTTACCACTAAATTACAAAAATACAACATAAGAAACATACATTTACACATTTATCCCTACTAATATTATAAATGCGAAAGTAACTCTGTCTGTCTGTCTGTCTGTCTGTTACCTTTTCACGCCTAAACCGCTGAACCGATTTTGATGAATTTTGGTACAGAGATAGATTAGAGCCTGGGAAAGGACATAGGCTACATTTTATCCCACAGTTGGGCACGATATAACCTGTAGTCCACGCGGGCGGAGCCGCGGGCGGAAAGCTAGTACATACATATATTTATACATTTATTTTATCCATTTTATCAAAATCGTTTTCAGTGATTCACCCAAGTTCTTATTTTCAGTTTGTTTTGAAATGAAATACGGAGGCAATCAATATTATTAATTTATTAAATCTTCCCTTCCAAATAAAACACCAATTTATTACCACAATCCCCAACAAACGAGATTGAAATTAATTTATTATACGATAGAAAAAAAAAAAACAAATTACTTAAGCGGTAAACCAAATGGCCATTAAGTACTCAAGAGATTTGCTTCATAGCTATAAAAATTGGTTTTCTTAGAAATTTGGCAAAATTTTTGAGCACCGGAAAAAGTTTTTAATTGATCGGTTGCTTTTCAAACACATGAGCTCTTGTTTACTTTAATGGCCGAAATAAATTCATATGGGAGATCAAATTTTTTTTCGTATTTTGACCTGTTCCTTGGGGAAGTTGTTCAGTTTCATGGACTGATTAACCACCCGAGAGGTTGAAAGAGCGATACCTAAAGCCCTGTAAATATCAATCCGAAATAAATGTTTTTATTTTTAATTAAAAGTAGGCTCCTTTTGCACACGAAAAATGTCGCGGGTTGAAAGTAGTTAGTTATCGTATTATTCCCGCATTCAATTATTTCACTCCACGTGTTCTCTCCATAGACTCCCCTACAATGCTATGAAGGTATATGCGGATTAATGGAAATGATCTTATAAGCCCCTTGTACAGCGCTTTTGCTTTATTAAGCCTTAATAAAGCACTCGTATGAGTTTTAAACCGGTTGAGATAAAAGCCCTTGTAACTATAAAGGGGACTCGAAACTTTGTAGAATACTTAATTAAAAATATATCTATATATCTATTATGATCCTATCGGAATGAGAAATTTTGCCGCTTTACTTTAAGGCACGATAGCTCAGTTGCACCAGGAGATCTAATCCTGGGGTCGTGGGTTGAAGTCCCATTCGTGCCGATCCTTTTGCTTTCCCAAAAATTATCTAATCTATATATATAAAAGAAAGTCGTGTTTGTTACAACACTTATAACTCGAGAACGGCTGGACTGATTTTGATCAAATTTGGTATGAAGGTAGCTTATACCCTGGATTAACACATAGGCTACATAATTTTTCGGAATTCCCACGGGAACGAAGTCCCGGGCGTAAAGCTAGTATGAGAATAGATAAAGCTGTAATTCGAAATTTCCATGTAGCCACGAGTGCAAAGCTGTTCGTTATTACCTCCATTTTATTACATACCTACGAGTATAAATATCTACATAGATTTTTTTAAACCGAATATCGAGAAAAAATAATAATTTTATGGACAAAGGCAATTTCATATTTATAGACCTAATATCATTTTCATACGTTTCTAGATACCCACCTTATTTTGAAATGTAAGCACCTGGTTATCATAAATAGGCTCGTATGGAAATACGTGTCGGAGTGAAATGTAGTGTATTGAGGGATTCGAGATTTATCGGCAAAACGTGAAGCTTCAGCTTTGCCTCTATTCCACTAATCAATGACGTCTCAACGGCAGTTGAGTAATAATAAACGGATTTTATTTGCCCATAAAAATTAAAAATACATACAACATGTTTGTTATTACATACAACAATAAATATTACAGGACAAAACGGTATGTGGCTTCAGACTGACCGCAGCCTTAAGAAGGCTGAAGCCACTGATATTCTGCCACATCCTTCACATGATACTGAAGACAGAAACCCATCGCACACGAACAACTAAAACGGTAAAATCTAAGTAAACTTAAAAGGAACACAAGAACAAATCTATACTAATATTATAAAGAGGAAAGATTTGTACTTTTGTATTAACGAATAAACTTAAAAACTACTGGACCGATTTCAAAAATTCTTTCACCATCCTAATGGTACATTATCCCTGAGTAATATAGGCTACATAATTTTACCGAATTCCCACGGGAACGAAGTCCCGAGCGGGATGCTAGTACATAATAAATTACAATTAAAACATTTAGGCGATCAGCAGCTTCCTCGGACTGCTTTAAGAACAGCCAGTTGAGACAATGGAGACCATTTTTAACCAACTTCAAAAAAGGAGGAGGTTCTCAATTCGACCGTATTTTTTTTTGTATATTTGTTACGCGATTACTCCGGCAATTATAAACCGATTTGAATAATTCTTTTTTTATTTGGTAGGTCATACGTCAGAGGTGGTCCCATTGTCACCAGGTCAGGATCTGATGATGGAATCCTGGGGAAATCGAGGGAAACCCTCAAATTTTGTAGGCATATACACTGTTTATCAGAAATTATCTTAATCTATGTAGATTTTTGCATCTAATGGTCACCATTTGATGTTGCTGAGCTGATGATGAAGCTGATGATGAATGGTTTAGGAGTATGGGATCTCTGTAACAAAATTATTTGGGATTGAAGTCGGTGACTCTTACGTTTTTGACGTGGAAAATTATATCTGTTCAGGTGGTGAAATTGAGAACTAGGTATTGATGTTCATAAACTTGATGACATCCACCCCGACTGGCAGCGCCACCGCCAACCGAACGTTATAAACTCTTAGCAACTAGACATTCAGTTGGAGGTGGCGCCGCCATCGCCAGTCAAATGTATGGAATTTGGATACTTCTCAATTTCGCCACTAGAACGAATAAAACACTAAAATTAAAAATTTTGAACCTCCCCCGACATTCGATTGCTTATAACTTTTAAACGGCTGAACAGATTTTCATGAAACATGTTTATGAACACTCGGGATAAAATTATCTATGACACAAAAAAGAACTAAACGAAAATCGGTTCATCCGTTTGGGAGCTACGATCCCACAGACAGATACACAGACAGACACGTTAAACTTATAACACTCCTTTCTTTTTGCGTCGGGGGTTAAAAATGGCGACCATTGTCATTTCACCATCATTATTTAGTGGAATAGACCTCTAGCTTGAAACTTACTGAGGATGGGCTGAAATGGGGCTGAGAATATCTATCGAGTTTTCTCGCCATTTTATTACCATGTTACTGGAAAATGGATGTAAAGTTGTTTAAGTAGTTCTCGAACGTGGTGGGAAATTTTAGATTTTAAGTATGTGATGGCAGAATGAACTTTTCTTCTTATAAACTAGAGGAACACTTGAGTTCCGTGAAAATTTTTACAAGCTCTATATATAGTATGTTTGTTCGCGTCAAATCCCTAAATCTAACAACGGAATTTTAATGTTCTACCCTCAACTCAACCGATTGAGCTGAAATTTTGCATACACGTATAGTAAGAGTCTCTTATCACTGAGTGATAGCATTACTGCGTGAGTTTTTTGCCAACTTTCAACCAAGAATCAATTTTGATTCAATTAAATGCATAAAATCGCATAAAAATTGCAAAATGTTTATGTACAATAAAGTATAAATAAAATAAAATAAATAAAACAAACGTCCAAAAAAACATACAGTCGACTTGAACACCTATTCCTTTTTTAAAGTCAGTTAAAAATAAGAAACGTCTGGCGGCCCTGTGGTCCATATAAAAGCAGTCGTTTGTCTGAGGCGCCGACACGCAGAGTCGGTTACTCTAATCCGATAACCGGATAACCCGTCAAAGACCTAATAACGAGTCCGGTAAACCCGGATAAATCCGGAATGCACCGATTTAATGCTGTTATAGGAGTTTGCTCGCTTTCAAAGCGGTGATTCGATATCCAGATTGGGTGCAGCACGCCGTGTGATTCGATGAACCATGCTGCAGTTTATGGCCACTGAAAGAGTGGCTCAGGCCTTAAGATATCTGTTAAACTAAAAAAAGGATATATTTTTGGTTTTTTTTACTGCCTTGCCATATTATTTAATATCTGTAGGAGCTTCACGATTTCTTTCCCCCCTACCCTCTAGCACACACACACACACACGCGCGTGCGCAAAAACACACATATACACGCGCGCGCACAAACACACACACATGTATACCAGCCCGCGCGCACACACCTACACCTACACATTTTTCATTTTTTTTTTCATTTTGGTTCAGTAAAATTTTTGTTAGTTCGTAGGGTGGGAACCTGGTTCTTTAATTTTTTTTCAAGAAAAAAAGTAAGTACCTTACAGTGCTTTGAAACATACATATTCGTACGCTCGGAAGTAGAAAAAAAAATTACTATGGTCGTAAGGGTAGAGCCAAATAAAAAGTTGTAAAATAGCAGCTCTCGTTTTAATGACCGTTCACTTGGTTTTTCGGTATCGGTAGCAAAGTGAAGCATTGAGGCCAAAGGCTGGCAGGTTCAAAGTTTTAAATTGGAATAAAAATAAAAGAACTTTCCTTCGCTTGAGAGTAATCCTCTCCTTTGAAACCGATCCCGTTCGACCTTTCTGTTTTGCTAAAAGTTCTTTTATTTTTAATTAAAATAAAACGAGAGTTCCTCTAAAAAAATGCTGGTTTTAAAAGCAGCACCATGTTTCTGGAAATGGTTGATATTAAATTTTAGAAGCGTCAGTACTTATAGCGCTCGTAGCCCAGTGGCTCTTGCTGATCTCAACCAATCAGGGAGGTTAAGCAACGTACACAGAGGCAGGGAACCTGATGGGTGACCAAAGTAGCAATTTATCACGAGCGTTTCCGTGCTTTGGAGGGCACGTTAAGCTGTCGGTCCCGGCTGTTGTCGATTGACTACAGTCGTTAAAACCAAGTCAGAGGCCATTGTGCGGTTTCAAAACTCTGACACCAGGGTTAGCTAAGTTCGCCACATACTTGACTATACCTACACGATAAGAAGAAGAAGAAGTACTTATACGTACGTACACGTGACTATCTTTTATCTGTACGACTACAGTACTAATGGGGTTTACTAGCTTAACACACATCAATAATATAGGTTTAGCTTTTGTCTGCAACTTCGTCTGCAACACACAGCGATCGGTTTACCTTTTTTATTATAATGAAGTATAGATTATCTGATGGATATCTGATAACAGACGCTAAGAAGATTAATAAGTTAAACACAGCAATAAATTGCCTCTGAGCATCAATTAATTATCATATTCCGTATTATCAGGGGCTTAATAGCTACTCAGTGGAGCGTGTGATGTCCCATTAGAGATGATCGGCGAGGGTGTTGATAAGATAATCATAATCTTATCTTATGTTGTTTAGATCAGTTTTCGGCTGATATTAGGGTGCCTGATGATTTTGTTACGTAAATACTGCTATAAGACGCGTGTTTTTGGTGGTTATCTCAACCTTTACACATAATTTCTTGTCTGTAACATTCTGTAATTGCAGTTGCGTATTTTTTTAAATTCTTATTTATTAAAAACTAGCTTTTCGCTCGGAACTTCGTTCCTGTGGGAATTTTTTGTCAATGTTTTTAATAGTGATTCTGCTATTCTGCAAATACAACAAATCAAAAACCATAAAATAAAAATAAAATAAATTTATTTTCAACTTTATATCAAATAGCTAATGTTACATAGTGGTTGGTACCTCCTTGTAAGCTGTTAAGCCCGTGTTAGGAGGAACCGCTCTTCCATACTTATATCTGCTATTTTAAACATTTATATATTATAGGTATGTTGTAAATAAAAACAAATTTCACACTACTTCCTTATCTAATCTAGCTTATTTAACTTACACTATACTAACAATAACACCTTCGCCCACAAAAGAGATGGCTTTTTTTTGCAATCTCTATAGCTTTTGTCGTATATATATATTTGTTTATTTATTTTATTATATAGATAAGCCGACTGTGAATTATATTGAGCTCTAGCAAACGTGGTTTTGGTTTTTGGGACTCTAGCAACAATATCCTTTCGTCTCTTGGTTATTAGGGAGGCATCGTATGGTAGGGATTTGTGCTTTTTTATAATCGAGATTTTATAATTTTCTTACAGAGAGCAGTTTACAAATTGCATATGACCATGAAAATCGTTCCAGCCGTTCTCTAGTTAAGTGTTCGAACAAACCCGACTTTGTTTTCTACAGAGCTTTAGATATCTCTCTTTCAACCTCTCGGGTGGTTAATCAGTCCATGAAACTGAACAACGTCCCCGAGGAACATAGGTCAAAATACGAAAATCAAATTTTGAGTTCCCATACAAACTTCGTCAGCATATAGCGCATTTTGTATGGGAGATCAAATTTTTTTTTTTAGTTTTTTGACCTATGTTCCTCGGGGTAGTTGTTCAGTTTCATGGACTGATTAACCACCCGAGAGGTTGAAAGAGAGATACCTAAAGCCATATATTAAGATGGGTTCGCTCTTGACCGCGATCTACTAAGTTGGAGGAGATGCGGTTGAGGACACAATGCAGTCACAAGAACCCATGACCCGGAAACAAACATGTGCTTTTTCCCGACCGAGAATCGAATCCTTCGATCAAGAGGCAGCGTCACTACCACTAGACCAAACCGGCCAAAATATGCAAATTCTTTATTTATAAATACCTACCGTAGATAATATTTAAAAATCTCTCTTTTTCTGAAAATTTGCAATATTTTTTTTATAAAAAAACCATATAAACTATAAAGGGCTTTAGGTAAATCTCTTTCAACCTCTTTCAACAGATCAGTCCATGGAACTGAACAACTTCCCCAAGGAACATAGGTCAAAATAGGAAAAAAAATATTGATCTCCCATACAAAATGCGCTATATGCTGACGCAGTTTGTATGAGAACTCAATTTTTTTTTAATATTTTGACCTATGTTCCTTGGGGAAGTTGTTCAGTTTCATGGACTGATTAACCACCCGAGAGGTTGAAAGAGATTTACCTAAAGCCCTGTATAAAAATATATTTTATAAAAAAAAAACAAATGGCTCAAACGTTCCGGAAAACAAAGTCATATTTACTTATCTCGGAACGGAAGTTTCGCCCGGCGAAACAGCCTTACTGTTGGGAGTTTTGAAGCCAAATATCGCAAGGCTTTACATATTATATCGGCTACTGCTATTTGCTGAAAACTGATAAAATGTTGCTGATCCTTTAAGGTTTTAGGACGGTAGATGCTAGTGTTGTAGACGGTAACGTTTTGCCTGTATTTGTCTTTCTAACTTGAGTTGTTAAATTTTTCAATTTTTCCCTCGTCAGTGTTATTATGGGGTTTCTTAAAATTTATAAGCGAAATTGTTGGGGGAGATTCTCCACATAAACCTGAACGACTTTCCCTAAGGGACCCAAAAGAAATTTAAAAAAAAATTCGAATTCTCTTACTACTCAGATGTAGCAATTAAGATTAATTTTTAACCGACTTCAAAAAAGGAGGTCGATTTCTCAATTCGACCTTATATTTTTTTTATGTATGTCCGCGGATAACTTCGTCGTTTATGAACCGATTTTGATTATTCTTTTTTTGTGGAAAAGGGAGTATCCCAAGGGTGGTCCCATGGTAAGGAAACCAGGATCTGATGGTTGAATCCTGAAGAAATTGAGGGAAACTCTCGAAAAAAAATTGTCTTTTTTTTGGGATTGAAGTCGGTGACTCTTACGTTTTTGACGTGGAAAATTATACGTTGCATTGACCGCTGCGTCGCCGCGCCAACTCGCTCGTGAACAAACAGCGCCAAAAGTTGTCTTAGTCCATAATTCCATTAATTTTCGTTGATCCTATACATACAGAAGTCTCCAAAGTGTAAAGTATATTACCATACTTTTAAAATTTAATAAATCCTTTCATGAAAGCTATAAAGGACCTTCCCTGGTGTACACACGGCAGCACATCAGGCTACACATGTTGACTTTGACGTCGCCCTTATCTCGCTCGTAATAGCGTCGGCTTTCGTAGTGCAAATCGGTAACCTGACTTGCTGCTGTCTGTACTCTGGGTTATCTCAACGGTCAGCATATCCTGCCTCGAGGCTTTCCCTTCCTCTATCAGCTCCTATTTGTTTGCCCAAATGATTCCATAAATGAAGGGATTGCCTCAATTTTTGTTTGTTTTGCCGAAACACGTTTAATGTTTTTACTAGGACGCCCCAAAAGAGATGTTTTGCATCGGATTAAACGAGTTAGATTTGGGTCACATTTTGCGATCGTCTGTGGGAATACGTTTGGTACGATTTGAGTAGTATCAATGTGAAGTTTTAACAGGAGACGTATTTTTGAAACGATAGAATACCAATTCGCAAACGAATTGACAAGATTCGCATGAGAATCGCATACAAATCTTGTCAATTCGTATGCGAATTGAAATTCTACTGTTTCAAAAATACGTCTCCAGTTTGACTGCACGAAAAACGTATTGGTAACTATCGTCATTTTACTGCTATTGATTACCGCCCAGTAAAAGTAATTCAGTGTCATAAGGATACTCACATCTATTAAGTTTTGTCCTTCAAATTCGTTCTACGATTTAGATGATACACAATTTCATATCATGAATATCTGGGTAAGTTATTCCAAATCTTAAGAGGATCGACTACCGCGCCCATGTCCATACAAAAAGGGAAAACGTTTTGCTACCCCTAAATCTTCTCCGATTTTGATAATTTTTCACTATGTTGTTGTCCCTATCAAAAACTATGCCTCTATGTTTTCCTTTTTTGAAAATTTTGTTTAGATAAAAAGTTATAAGGATCTGTAATCTTGCTTTATTGGGTTTGAAAAACATTCATTTTAAATTCATTGTATTTCAGAAATAAAGTAAATTTTCGGAAAAAACAAAAAATAGAGGCATAGATTATATTCTGCTGAAAAGATTGATACCAAAAAGTAGTATATTTAGTACAGTTTAGGGGTTGGGAAACGTTTTCCCCCCAAACGCGATTTTCGACAAAAAAATACCTAGAAACACAGCCGAGCTGCAACTGTCTCTATCGCACGCTATGCGCGGGGGCCGAGCGCGGTCGCGACAGAGAATGATTCTCCAAATACCTATTTTCCTACGCTCGCGGCGCTATAGAATAGTCTTAAGTCATCCAAAGGTAACGGCTAACATTGTTTGTAGTTTCTTATTGTGGTTCACAAAATTCAAGAACGAGACAGACATAAGAAAAAAACCGGCCAAATGCGAGTCGGACTCGCGCACGAATGGTTCCGTACCATTATCTATAAAAACGGCAAAAAATCATGTTTGTTGTATGGGAGCCCCCTTAAATATTTATTTTATTCTGTTTTTTTTAGTATTTGTTGTTATAGCGGAAACAGAAATACATCATCTGTGAAAATATCAGCTAACTATCACAGTTCATGAGATACAGCCTCTGACAGACTTATCTACAAAAACGGCAAAAAAATCACGTTTGTTGTATGGGATCCCGTTTATATATTTACTTTATTCTGTTTTTTAGTATTTGTTGTTATAGCGGCAACAAAAACACATCATTTGTGAAAATTTCAACTGTAACTATCAAGGTTCATGAGATACAGCCTGGTGACAGACGAACGGATGGACAGCGGAGTCTTAGTGATAGGGTCCTGTTTTACCCATTGGGTACGGAACCCTAAAAAGAAGCACTGCACTGTCCTATAAACCGTCCTGCAGGTTACACAATATTTACGTCGCATAACATCCACTTTGCCGGGTTGGTTTAACTGTAATCCTGCTTCAGCCTTCTTATTTGCAGTTACATTAACATTTCCTTTTACCACTGAGCTCTATTTCATAATGTGAGATCAAAGAGACACTGGCATCTTATAAATACATAATATGAATAAAATGATAAAATAGAAGACGGTTATTTGCGTCAATAGTTTTAAGAACTATGGCGAAACTTAAGAGGTTGATTCTCTTCATAAAAAATAAACTTTTCCTTAAGGAACCTATACAGGGCTTGAGGTGTCTCTCTTTCAACCTCTCGGGTGGTTCATCAGTCCTTGAAACTGAACAACTTCCAAAAAATTTTGATCTCCCATACAAAATGCGCTATATGCTGATGTTTGTATGGGAGATCAAATTTTTTTTTTCGTATTTTGACCTATGTTCCTTAGGGAAGTTGTTCAGTTTCATGGACTGATTAACCACCCGAGAGGTTGAAAGAGAGATACCAAAATCCCTGTATACTATTCTCAAAAAAAAAAATTGACTCCCTACAAATACAAAGGCAAATCAGCTGATCGCCCAAGAATTATTCGAGAAAGTTAAAAACAAAAAAGTTATAGCCGAAATAGTGAAAAAAGAGAGGTTTTTATTTTTATTTTGGCGCTCGATATTTTGTAAATGAAGAATGATATCAAAAATTTGAGAAACACTCCTCTGGACAATTTAGTCAGCTACAATTTGAGCCTTAAACAAAGACGATCGAGTTTAGGGTTTGCTCTGTAGCCCAACCTTTTTGGAAAAAGTCAAAAAGTTAGAACGACATTTTTTCGAATTCCGTAGATTCACATCCAATGAGCTCGATAGTCGTGTGAGGCACGAAATCTGTGATTTTTTTAAAGAGTTCTACGACACTAACTCCACGTGGCTCATAGTTAGTGTCAATGTGTGCGTGAACATACCATCTATATGTATTCTTGCATGTTCCCCTATATTTTAAGGAGGTCTGTCCGTCCGGGTGAGGGAACAGGAAAAACATTTCACGGTCTAATCTCCCGGGATTGCGGGCTGCTTACCTCATCCATTGAACCTCTAATGTACTTAATTATTGTTTCAGTGGACTCGTTCCTTATAGAGACTTTACAGTAATGGAACATTTCTTTGTGTTTTGGCTTTTTTGTTTCTTTCTTCATCTTATTTCACACGTTATCCCTAAGTATTAGGTTCTTTAAAAGTAAAAATATCAAACGTGCCATCAAGTGGTTCTAGAACCACTGATGCTCTGCCTACTCCGTTAGGGATCATAGCGTATGTTTAAAAGTATTTGTTTTTGATTTTAGGTGTCAACTTCCATAATATACCAATATGTAGGTATATTTGACTAAAATTAACCATTCTATTCTTGAAAGAAACTATTGAATAATTGTCAGTCAGTTTTTCTCTTTTCTATGTGGTCAACATTAATAAAATTAAAAATGGTGTATCACCTCTGATATTCCATTGCTTATAACTTTTAAATGGCTGAATCAGTTTGGATCAAATAGAGCTGAAAATCATTTCCATCACGTCAACTTTCAAACAAAAAAAAACAGCTGCGATGCCACATACAGATACACACACACACACAGATACACACGTCAAACTTATATCACCCCTCTTTTTAGTCGGGGATTAGTATGTTTAAAAAAAGTGCGTTTTTGTATGAAATATTTTTATATTTGATTCAGAACCCCGATTCTGTAACTTCAGTTGTGTGTCGATGGAATGGAGGCCATTTTATCGGTTCAGGTGACGAAATTGAGACAACCACTTGCTGACGATCAGCAGCAGCGCCACTGCCAACCGAACGTAAAGTTGCAAACTATCTAGCAATTGAAAATTCAGTTGGTGGTGGCGCCACCTGTCAAAGCAGCCGTCATTAGATGTATGAAATGTGGATAGGCGGCCATTCCATCGACACACCATTGAAGTTACAGAATCGGGGCTTTGTATAATAGACACTCTTTAAAAATTATTCCTGTTTCCTGGTTCTTACCGTATCGTACATCGTTAAGAATGTACCTAGGTCCCTCAAGGGACCAGTAGTACGGCCTAGGTAACGAAAATTAACTTGACATTCTCTTTTCTTTATTTCAGTTGGTGTTTCGTGCTGAGAAGTTGCTGCATGAGATTTGGGTAAGTCAGATACTTTTACAGTCCTGCTGGTCATTAACTCTATGATCATCATTAACTCGAGCAAAAATCATTTACTCGAGTTTGATGGGCTAGAAGACCACATTGACGTCGTGTAGGTGTAATGAGTTTCTTGCCTATTCTTCTCCTGAGCAAGCACCTTTGCGAATAGGCGCAAAGTCAAAAGAGCTAATGTAATTCACTATCTTTGATGTAAATATATCACTGTATTGACATGTTCAAGAAATATTCAATGAAATAAACACTTTTGAGTTTGAGTTTAGATATTCGGCAAACTTCACAAGAGTGGCTTCTGACTTAGTTTAAGAAGTATAACTAATCAATCGACAAAAGCCGAGACCGTAAGTTCAATGTGCCCACCGAGGCGCTCGTAATAAATTACCATTATGGTCATCTTAATGTGCCACTTATGCTATGTCATTTATTGCTATCTTAGCAATAAGGCCGTCTTTTTGTAAAATTTATGTTTCTTTCCTGTTTTTGTTGTTATCTTTGGTGTGCAATAACAATAAGTATATGTGTATGTGCCGTGCATATCAAAATTATCTAAATAAAATTAATATTAATTTCGCCGCTTGACTTGAAGGCACGATAGCTCAGTTGGTTAGAGCACCAGACCACCAGGAACATTTTTCTCTCCCTTAAATTATTTTTATTGTATTATAATTTTAGTTCACCAAACAAATAACCTAAATACCTGACGCAACACCTACTATTTCATTATATATGTATAAACACATATCAGCAGTTTTGTTATCTCCCGTGTCCTGAAATAACTGAAGCTTAAATTCAAATTTCATTAATTTGGGAAGGTATCGGATTATATTCGGGTTTCTTGTTTCCTATATGTGCATATTTAGACAAGTGAAATTAAAGGGAAAGCTTGAAATTTTAGACTTTGCAAAATAAGCGTTGCTTAAAAGTTTTGTAATAGATTTCTGATATTATTTTGCGCTGTGACTACCTATACTCACACTTAGATACCTAGAAAACCATAAATGTGTAGGCAAGACTTAAATTCTCGAAAATTTTGTAAGATAGACTCTAAAGTAGTTTCAGAAGTTACAGCGTACTTTTTTCTACAATTATTTTGACAACCCACAGTATAGGCGGAAAAGAGACGCTGGCACGATCTGTCTGTGGCATCCTAGCTCCTAATCGAGTGAACCGATTTTAATGCGGTTTTTTTCTTTGAAAACTGAAGTAATAGAGATGGTTCTTAGCTATATTTCAACAAAATTGGTTTAGCTGTTTTAAACCAATCGAAAGTTATCGAATAAAATGGATTCGAATCGGCTGAGGTGAGGACGATAATGTATTTGATCGCATTTCTCATTAAATTACATTAATACAAAGAAGTTCGTGAACCGTGAAGGCGAACAAATGGGTCCATTGTCTGACAAGCCGCGATTTTGGTCCGAAAGGAGGGGGCGATAAATTATACTCGCCAATCAATCGGTGAAATCATTTGAGAGTTATCTGCTTTGTCTAGTTACTTAAATACGAAACATTTAAAATAACACATTCTTTTAAATAACTTCAAAAAAAAGAGTAAGAATAAGAATAATTTATTTGCATTGACTGTGTTTTGGTTCTCAATACCGACTGTATGTTTTTTTTATATGTTACCCGATAACTCCGCTTTGCCGATTTGTGAAATTATTTTTTTGTTCGAAAGAGTTAATTCCAGAGATGGTTCTATACAGGGCTTTAGGTATCTCTATTTCAACCTCTAGGGTGGTTAATCAGTCCATGAAACTGAACAACTTCCCAAGGAATATAGGTCAAAATACGAAAAAAAAAATTGTGTTCCCATACAAACTTCTTCAGCATATAGCGCATTTTGTATGGGAGATCAATTTTTTTTTCGTATTTTGACCTATGTTCCTTGGGAATGTTGTTCAGTTTCATGGACTGATTAACCACCAGTGAGGTTGAAAGAGAGATACCTAAAGCCCTGTATAAATGTTATCTAAATTGATTCTGTGATTTAAAAGAAATAACAAAAAACACGTTCAAATTATATTCAGATGACGCGACGTTTTGATTTGTGGTTATCTGCTGATAGGCGTTGTTGGGATTGAAGTCGGTTGATTTTTACGTTTTAACGTGGATAGAATAATTATTCATTAACATGACATGACATACTATCTGGTATTCCGCTAAATTGTTAAATATTAACTTCATTTCCTCTTACAGCCAATGATAGACTGTAATTCACGTAAAAGGTTGCTGCTTTTAGAGTCCCACAGTGAACAGATGTTTCGGAAAATGAAACTAATCATCTGAAACCCTTCAGACCATTCATAATCAAATTAAGACCTAAAAGCTATTTGAATTGCGAAATAATTTTCTATTCTCAATTTCTGTCCTTTTAGCGTTTCAGAACAAAGGACTCTCTATCGAAAGGGCCGAGGTTTCGTTCATTATAACCGAGGCTTAACAATTTTTAAAGACACCCTTTAAAAGCACTCAAAGGAAGTGCTATTTTTGCGAAATTGCGTGAGCCTTGACTCCTATTGTGAAGATGTATAAGCCTGCTATAGGATATCGCTCTGCCATTTATCAGGCCATTCTGAGCCGCGATCGTTTCTTGTCTCACACGAAGCTACCTTCTGATAGCTTTCCACCGGCTATTGTGTGATTTATCGTGCTTGCGCTCACCCTAGCCATATTTATTATCACCCTCGAGCGTCAGATGTTTTTGTTTTATTCTCACAAGAGAGCCGATTTCTATCGTAAATAATCTAAGCGATTGGAATACATCCGATATTTTATTCATACGGTTTCGTCTCCCAATATGATGTCGTTTTTTGATCCGGAAATATTTTAGTATTATTATCTACTCAGCAGGAGAAAAAAAGAGTTATGGGTTGAGCTTCCGTATTCGCAATAAAACTCGAGTTACACCTTTCGTATGCATTTTAGACGGCCAATTTTCCTTCTTCGGTTTGAATAATTGAAAGTATCGAGAAGTTGTAAAGATAGAATGGTTCTTGGGTGAAACTGTAGTGCTATGATTTATGTTTATCTAATTTTGCTTTCATGAAGGGCGTGAGGGTTGGGGGAGTCTTACTGGGGAGGGGTCACTAAACTTTTGTTCTCGAGCACACAATGCAACATGTGACGAATGTGTTCTCATTCTTCTCGCGTTGTTTACACTCTTCTTCGCTTTATTTACTGAAAAGCACGTTTATATTGCGTGAGTTAACAGTTACTTGCTTAAATTGGACAGAAAATTAATTGAGCTCTTTATCTTTGTTGTTTGCGGCTGGGTGGTGACTTAGAACGATTTCTGAAAATAAATAGAGCTGGAAAATGCCTTTACAGTCCATTATTAGATAATTTTTCGTGCTTGAAATTATTAGCCCCGAAATACTATCTTGCTGGACTTTATTTGTCATAGGAAATTTAAATTACCTAAATTCGGTCACAAAAATAAATAACAAATATCTTAATAGACACTAATATAAAATGATATCTAAATAAAAATGTATCCTCAAATTATTTCCAATATTCTACTGCATAATATTTTTATTTTTTAAACAACTCTTTTAATTATGGCGAATTTCTAAAAGTTTTCTCTGAAATAGTCTTACATTCTAAAAATTGGGTAGTATACAAGAACTGTCTAATAAATCACACAAAATAAGTGAGCACAGACTGTTTTTTCGCAATCATCCCGGCGAAACCAATCCCGTAGGAATCTAAAAAAGCGGTGTAAAGTTGCACTATTTCCGAGTTCGCTGGTTGAGCCCCTAATAGCTTCCGCCTGCGCTGTTTCGGAGTAAACCACCTCACTGGCCATTATTGGTCGATCCGATTTATTTGACAAAGGCAAAGGTAGAAGCTCATCTCGACAAATATTTTGTTATGTATAACACTAGGTAAAATTTTGCGATTTGAACGCAAAGTCGGGAACAAAGGCAAAAACATAATATTTACGGGAATTAAGGCCCGTTTTAGTATTAAATTATTTTGTTTCTATTGCCGGCTTTCATCCACCCTATAGACCAGGGGTGGCCAACCGGTCGATCGCGACTGTTAGTCCAGTCGATCGTGGCAAGGTGAAAAAAAAACAGATTTATGTTTTTTCTCTTAATATAATAAAAAAAATACTACATGATTGTGTACTGAACTATGCTGTTTCATTTAAGATTTCAGGAAGTATGTAATTGGTAGATCGCACAGGGTTTCGTTACTAAACAGGAGATCTTGGGTATAATCAAGTTGGCCACCCCTGCTATAGACTATAGTGTTTGATAGATAAACAACTGATTTTTTTTTCTTTATTATCTGTTATTATAACGACTTCGACCTTCATGGGTGACCAATGTGATAGTTTAACATTGAACCATCGATCCCAACTGTTGTAGTTGGACTAAAAAATACGTTTAGAAAATATTTTTATTTTTCATATCTGTAGGACAGTACACAAATATTGCTGTATTATTATATCTAAGGAACATAAACAAAAATTAAATACTATTTTGATATTCTGCCGCTAACTTGGCTTAATAACTGGACTACAGTTACTGTTGTTAAGCCAAGTCAGAGGCCATTTGGCGGTTTGAAAACTCAGATATTAGGGTTGCCAAGTTGACCATATTAATATGTAGATAGATGTAACACTTAAACACACACATTATTTACAAAATCAACACATACTTACTAGAATAAAAAAAAGCAAAACAATAACAATACAAAAAAAGAATAATAATTATTATTATATATTTATACCTTCACAAAGAGGAAGGAATGGACGACAAAAAGCAACATAAAAATTGCATTTTTTAAATTATAGTAAAACTACGTATGGTGTAGTGAGTCACCCCAGACGGAATGAAACCACTGGGGTGAGTCTGCGGTGTGTCACGTGGCTCCCTACACTCTCCCCGGTGACTAATACTTCACTATGAATATTTATATCCTACTAGCTTTTCGCCCGGGACTTCGTTCCCGTGGGAATTTCCCCGTCAATTTTCCAATGTTTTTAATAGTTATTCTGCTATTCGGGACGGAGAGAAATACAACAAATCAAAAACCATGGAAATCGGTCCAGCCGTTCTCGAGTTATAAGTAGGGTTACCAAATTTTTTTTCCATCAAATATAGTATTTTTGAAGTTATTTCCTTAAAAAATATAGTAGATGGCAAAAAAAAAGAATAAAAATATAGTATGTGGTTAAAATGTGACTTTATTTTTTAAATGAATATTTCTTACTGCTTTGCGCCTTAATAATTACATTTTTATTTTTTAAAAACTGTTCATATGCTTCATTAATATTCGCGGTAGACGTAGAGTAGAGAGAAGGCGGGCTTTAGTTAAGGCTGCGTTCCGGTTTACGCAAAATATAGTAGTTTCGCCTACTATATATTTTTTATAGAAATATAGTATTTGATGCCTTAATATAGAAGGATACTATATTATATAGTAGGGTTGGCAACCCTAGTTATAAGTGTTGTAACAAACACGACTTTCTTTTATATATATAGATTTTAAATCAGCTTCCCTTTGATATTTTTATAATACTTGTATATGTCACCAGAAAAGAAGAATAACAATTTTACTAGTGAAATTACAATCACCCGCGATATTACAATTTGCCTAGTCAAATTATAAATTTACAAATCTTTAAGGGCCGCCTGCATAAAATGAGGATAAGTTAGGTTAGGTAGCATTAATATTAGTTAAAAATCTGCCAACGTAAAAAAAATTGTAGTTCACAAAGTAACGAAAGCTTATAATCTTACGCTGACATATTCATAACATACAAACATTATTGACGTGTTCGACAACGACGATCCAACTATTGCGTATAATAAGCACAAACTAGTGTAACAAACCGATCGTAAAACATTTTTTTTTCTTTCAGCCCGTAGTTCCGTTTCTTATTCTGAAAAATTCTGTAGAAAAATAAAAACACATATACATTTTATATTAGCCTATGTCTCACGGCGGCTAAAGTTGTAACACCCTCAGCAGCGGTTTTACTTTATTTACAGCCCAGAAATAAGATTTATTTGAGAAAACTAAATTCTACTTTAACCTAAGTTTTCCGATGAAAATTAAAAATTTACAACATCACCTCACCATTAACTGGCTTAACTGAGAAACTTGGATAACATTCAGAAAATTATCTCTAAATATTCTACAACTAGTTTTCCGCCCGGGACTTCGTTTCCGTGGGAATTTGGGAAATTATTTAACCTTTGTGTTAATCCAGGGTGTCAGCTACCTCCATACCAAATTTTATCAAAATTGCCCAGCAGTTTGAGCGTGAAAGAGTAACAAACATCCAAACATCCATACAAACTTTTGTGTTTACAATATTAGTAAGGATTTTCTCTGGTTTTCTTTCATTGACATAAGGGGTAAATTTCATAAAAACCCGGTCGGGGCGGAAATTTGCAATTTCCCTTCTGTGTGTTAGTGGATTGCATTAATAGTAATTGTCCCTTAGTGGCCTCAAACAACATCTTGATAAAATCTGGGTAGTCTTATCTCTATACGAAACCACACGGTATTTCCAAGCTGTCGTTATCCGCCCATATAATAAACAGTTTAATTTTATTTCTCTCTACAAAAGTTGGTGGTGGTACAGATGACAAAATTATTTAATTAGCTTTTGTGAGAGCTGGTGTCCGTACTAAGAGAACCAGTGTTACGTCCCCGCCAAGGGGCACGGGCCTCCTTTCGAAACTTTGAAGGGGGTTTTGGCCGTAGTCCACCACGCGCTGGCCCAATGCGGGTCGGGAGACCACGCGCCTTTCGAAAACTTAATTTTCTCAGATGTTTAGGTATCATCACGATGTTTTCCTTTACCGCTAAGCAATTGATAAATAGATAATTAACTAGCTTTCCGCTCGAAAGATAAGATCGCTAAATACATAAGCATCCACATCTGTTTCTGTTAGCATCTACTTCCTTTTTTTTACTTAACCTGTGAAAAGTGTTGTTGGTTGTGTATAATGTAGCCTTTAATTGTAAGACTGTCTTATATCAACTTCTGTACACAGCTGTTTTCTATTCTAAATAAACAAAAAAAAAAGAAACTTCGTTCTCGTGGGAATCCGGAAAAATTATCTAACCTTTGTGTTAATCCAGAGTGTCAGCTACCTCCACATCATCAAAGTTGGTGAGCGGGAAGAAGTAACATACATACAAACAGACACACTCACAAACTTTCGCCTTAATAATATTAGTGTGATGTGATGTGAGAAAGTGTAGCAAGCTGAAGTGGCAGTGGGCTGGCCATGTCTGTCGCAGAACCGACGAGCGTTGGAGTAGACAGGTTCTCGAATGGAGACCACGTCTTGGCAAATGTAGTGTAGGACGCCCCCCAGCCAGATGGTCAGATGACCTAAAGAAGATAGCGGGTAGTGGCTGGATGAAAACAGCGGAGGATCGTGCAAAGTGGCGCACCTTGGGGGAGGCCTATGTTCAGCAGTGGACTGCAATAGGCTGATATGATGATGATGATGTGATGTGAGAAAGCACATCTGATCAGGCTATACATGTTGATCTTGACGTCGCCCTTATGTGGTTTGTAATAGCGTCGGCTTTCGTAGTGCAAATGGGTAACCTAAGGTGCTGCTGTCTGTACATAAATCCGAAAAGACAAACTTAATGGTCCAGTGAACCCGGAACCTTCCGGTTACAAGACTGGTAATTTGACCAACTGGGCTATTCCAAGCTCCATTCCAAGTTACTATAAGGCATTAAATAATGGAACCTGGAACTAGAAATAAGTCCTAAATGCAGCATAGAGAACAAAATAAGGGTACATTAATGTGAGTAACGTTGCAAGAGAGTTATTACATAGAGCCTCGTCGTCGACTGTCACTAATGGACTGACTAATGCACCGACAACTCTACGTGTATTGGACTGCAGTACACGTTCGGTGCAGTAAGTTGGCTATGCCTATGTTACAGTTAAAACTAGTTTATAGTTAGAACGCGTTTTTCCTAGTTAGAACTAGTTTTTACTTGGTGCCTTTGTTAAAACTAGAATTGACTAATGTCTGAATCAAATATCAGTTACAACTAGTTTCTGCAAGACAAAACGCGTTTTCCCGAAGCGAGTCAGTTAAAACTGTTCCGACCGAGGTTAGAGTTTATCATACCTTATTCTGACTGGCTTGAGGTTATGTTGTGGGTTATGTAGTTGTTGTGCTTACCGTTTAACGTGACCAAAGTCTTTTCTGGCACTTCGCCGGCCGCTGCCGCGGCACGCTCGCTTCGCTCGCTCGGCTCGTGCGTTGGGGGTCGCAGTTCTAACCTTTTTTTTTTACTTGGGGAAATGCCCACGCATACCCCCCCATCGCAGGGGCGATAGAAGGGTTATGTCGGACTCGAACCGACTAAAACCCCAAGGTGTTCCTTCTCCCGCCTGGGGTGGGGTCACAGGTATCGCGTTAGCATTCGTCTGTGACCCCACCGGGCGCTGGACCGCTTATATCAGTGGACCCCTTCTCGCAGGGGGACCAGTGCCCCCCATGTTGCCTGCTGTTTGAAGGAAATTATGTCTTCACAGAAGGAGAGGACACTGTTCCATGACGTCTCGTTCTCGACCATAGTTCGCACGACAGTCGCCAATGAGACGGCCGGGCCTGCTGTTCGCAGTTCTAACCTAACCCAACCTAACCAACCCTTAACGGATTGGTTAGGCTAGGCTACTAACAAACCTAACCTACAGTTTCTGCCCCGATATAATCTCCGCGGGGGGAGAGGTTTAACAATAGCTCGATGTGACAACTAGTTTTATCTGAAAATCAAATATGTCAGTGGTAAATTCTAGTTTTAACTGATTATTTCTAGTTTTAACAAAGGCACCAAGTAAAAACTAGTTCTAACTAGGAAAAACGCGTTCTAACTACTAACTAGTTTTAACTGTAACACCTATACTGATCCGATAAAAAATATATATAATATGCAAATTCTTATATGAAAAAATAATAATATTAAACACTACACACTCAACGGCCACACTTAGGTTTTTCCTCGTGTCGTGGGTCCCTTGGAACATGCATAAGACAGCCATGACCCGAGAACAAACTTCTGCTTTTAATAACAAGTGACGTAATGTCGAGAAAATAAAGGGTTCTAGCACGTTTTAGTTAAGTCATCCATACACCATACACTCACGCCTGTAATCCCATTCGGGGTAGGCAGAACGACTTATAGGTCTATAACCACTTGACGCCACATTTGATGGAACATGAGTATAGGCCTTTCGCTCACGATACAGTTAAACCACAACCGATTTAATATAAATGCTCACTATTAATGAGGCTGTAGCAAAGAATAAAGTAGTACTAACTCAGGTATTAAGTAGTCTACAATTCCTGGTAAAACTGAGCTTCATCATCATGTCAGCCGCAAGACGTCCACTGCTGGACATAGGCCTCCCCCAGGGAACTCCACCTCAATCGGTCCTGCGCCACCCGCATCCAGCAATCTTTACCAGATCGTCGGTCCACCTTGTGGGAGGCCTTCCTTCGCAGCGCCTTCCGGTACGTGGTCACCACTCGAGGACTTTTCTGCCCCAGCTAGTAATGGTCACAGTTCAATGGTGAAAGGTCATCTCTCTGGGGCAGTATAAAGTTACTTTTCTAGTAACATCCCGCACCTAATTGGCCGGCTCTGTTTTTCAACGAAATTGGACATTTAAAGTCTCCACACTGTTCAGAAGATGAACTGCGTCTGAAGTGAAGCGGTAAAAGGATTGGATCGCGCGAATGAAATTCAGAGAAATATGCCGGAATTTTTCCAGTAGATTGAATTACAACCGCTGAGGAATAAACTAAATAAAATGAGAATTTATGAGAGCTGTCTTTTACAAATAATCACTAAGCTCTTTAGGCATTTGAGTGATTCTAAAAGCTCGTTTTCTAATTAATAACTAAACGTTTAAAATAACAAGGTATCCACAGTCACGGATAATTTAGGGGCACTTAAGAAACCACACGCGTTTCTTAAAGAAAATCCAATAATATGTGTTGAAAAACCCTATGTAAATCATGTTTATCAAACAATGTGTGTAAACAATATTGAACCTCTGGTCATTACGAAACATTAAGTGCTCGTATAAAATGGCGGACGACGACCCATATGCTTGTATGAATATGAAACTTACCTAAAGATAATTCTGGAATTAAGAAGAAAAAGAAGTCCAACAAAAATTCAGAAAAACATATTGAAAATGAAATCAAAGAAATCTTGTGCATGTCTATGTTGATGATCATATACTTTTTAAAATTGCTTGTATGAATAGAGACTATAATGAAACTCAAAGATAATTCTAGAATCAAGAAGAAAAAGAAGAAGTCCAACGAAGATTCAGAGGAACAACATATTGAAAATTAAATCAAAGAATTCTTGTGCATGTCAAATCAAATCATTTATTCAAAGTAGGTTTTACAATAAAACACTTTTTGAATGTTGTCTATGTGTATGTCAATGATCAAATACTTTTGACCCGTCGCACGCTAATTTACGCGCCGTGCGATACAAATCCTGCACACACGGGTGTTTTAAAGATGTTTTTCCGGAACTTAGCAAGTGACTCTTTAGTAGTGCCCAGAAGGGTCAATGTTTCGTCTTGATTGGATTCCGGTTCCAATAAAAGGATCAAAATTAAATTTCCGATGTTGAAACATCGCTTCCAGATCTAATTGTCGCTACGGAACGATGTTTATCTTCAATTCTACCGTTCCTTTTAGTTTCTCAAAGGAAAAATGCGGAAAGGGATCTTTTTCTTCTTTTTATAGTGTAGGCAATAAAATGATAAAAGTTAGACAGATAAAGATGGTAAAGATGTTGGAATTAAGTACTAAATTTGACACAATATTTCAAACAAACAAAGACGGAATGGACAATTGGGGAAAAAATCGTTGCAATTATCATTTCCCGGTGACTACTGGGACTTTTCCCAGTTTTGCCCTTTGATGCGTCTTCAAACGGGTCAGTTGGAAAGAATTGTCCCAACGGGGGAGTAGAAGGCACTAGTTTAGGTTTAAAATCACACCATCTGCGGAGGACCTAGAAATAAATTATATGGAGAACCCTCGACAGATGTCACCATACTCGTATTGAATTTGCAACGCTCTGCATTACGTACTAAGTGGAGTGAAATCTATAAAGGCCCATAATGCGGTAACGAATTTTTCGAACATTAGATAGAATCTTGGTCACAATCAACGGGCCTAGGGGGAATTTTATCTTTTCATCTTGGTTTCCATATCCAATTCCGCCACAAAACCCTAAATTGCGGCAGGTGTTACGAATAGGAAAATTGGGTAATTTTACCGACTGAGTATTGTATCTAGAAGGTTCGGCAAGTTGTCTGATTTTATGGCGTCATCTTGGAAAGCGTTCCTTCCGGCTAATTGTCCTACCAATCTAGTTACCGAGGGCTGGCGTGTCCACGTGCCTCGCCATTTACTCTGGAGACCCTTCCATTACCTTCCCCTTCTTGTTTCCTTTAATTGCAATTTAAAGCATATTTCTCAATACCTAAAGTCTAATTTACATTGCCCGAAACGCCGGAATAAGCATTTTTATGGCTGCCGAAATTTGTAACCAAGTAAACGACGTTCGAGAAGTCTTTCAAGTTCCTTTTCACGTTTTCGTTTTTGTGTCTCGGTACGAAAATTTCTTAAAATATTTGGAAATAACTTTTGCCGCGTTTTAATGTTGCTGGTTGGTTGTTATGAGTTTCTTTATCGCGGAGTGTCTGCTTATAACTTTTCATTTGATTGCGACTTTTTTCACTTTCGCTTATTGTGATACTGTTTCCTTTCAGTTTTGATTTCTTCGCGGAGTGCTTCTTTTATCTTGTCTTCTTTGCGTAATTTGTAATTTTGTCTTTCAGATATGTAATAGTCATCGATTTTAATGCCCTTTTTTGTTGTGATCTTTTTTAAAAAATACATGTTCTTTGTCAATTTACACAGCGTAATCTAAACTAAGAAAAACTTGCAGTGTGGGTGCTAGGTAACTGTTATACTTACTACAAAAGTATTTTTTAGTAAATACTATTTTAGAATATTTGTGTGGGACGGGATAGAACCTGCATCCTTGCAACCTGCAGCACCAGATCAGTAGGCAACTGTGATAGCCCAATTTTGTTACAAATATAAGCTAAATACATGTAAATCGATACTTACATCCCGGGGAAGGCAGAGATCATACCACGGAAAAAATAGATTTCATCGTAGCTTTATTTAAAGATTTGTTTATCTAAAAAAATAATGATGACCTTTTAAAAAATGTTTTTTAACAACCACATGAAGGACGATTCTTCTTACTGCGATTAATTCAAGACGGCTAGCTATTCCACTAATCAAACTAATCAAAAAATAAAGAAAAATGTTATGATTGTTAAAAAAATATGAATAAACGTATATTTATCGTAATTTTTGTGTACAAAAATATTTTCTAGCGACATTTATGACCACACCATAGCAATGTCAATGATTAGGCGCAAAAAAAACTAGTATCCAAAGCCGTAAAATAAATTATTACAAAATAGTCAATGACTTATTTATACGTTTTCAAATCGAATATTGGAATTTAAGAGACGTGGAACTCTCAGACCATTAATTTAATGGAACTATAATATACACAATATAGCTAAAAGACGAAATATCGTTATTCAATCAATCATTTTCTCCATAAAATCAATTTCCAAACAATAATAGTGAGAAACGTCAAAAAATGACAGTTTGTCTGGCATTGTCATTGACAAAGAGGCCATTTTTATTTTTTTGGTGAAAAGTTGCTTTATTTGACAGATTTAAATGATTTTGTACTTTGTACACAGAAAATATGTAAAAATGGGTAAAATGATGAATAAAAGTGTTCATATCTAACAATGATCTATTTTAAAAAGTAGTGTACAAAGTGCAGGCCAGAGCTTCATACATTTTTGAAACATGACATTAATAACAATGGTTGCAAACTTCACGGCGCTGCCAGTCAAAGCAGCTGTCATCACATGTATGAGGTTTCGATACTTCTCAATTTCACTACCGGAACGAGTAAAATAAAAGTAAACGTCTAGGGGGTTTACAGTAAAAGTCTGTAAGAGGGATGCGAGGGTTTTGCTGTATAATGGGCGAAAGGCTGACCACCTCTCACCATTATACAACTTGTTCCATCTGGGTTATCACAATTTGTGTCAAATGTGGAATTTAGTGATTCTAGAACCACTGATGCTGTCTACCCCGTTAGGGATTATGGACGTGAACTTATGTATGTAACGGGTAAAATGGTCACCATTGAATCGCCATTAATTAGTGGAATAGCCGTACTGATATGAAAGTACTTGCAACAATTAATAATTAGATTGTCATGCAACAAATTAACAATTGTATTTTTAAAACAAGTACTTATTAATCGTGACTGTGGTTTCATGCCCTTGTTACCTGTGTTTCCTCATACCAGTGACCTTCAGTTGGTCGTGTTGTGGTCTCATTTTAATTTATATTAATTCGCAAGTAAATATTTGTATTAAGTCTACTCGACAGTATAGAACATTTTACAGCTATACATTGAGATTATGAAAATCAAAAAACAAGTTTCCGCTATTAGGACAAGATTCTGCAAAATTACTTATTAATTTATCATCTAAATAGCTTTCCGCCCGGGACTTCGTTCCCGTGGGAATTCGGGAAAATTATGTAGCCTATGTCCATCAGGGACAATGTAGGATTCTAACGGTGAATTTACTCATTTACTCTTGCTTTTTTTATTATAAGATGGGTTAACTCTTGACCTCAATCTTGACCATAAGGTCAAAGATGAGGTCGACGATGGAGCGAGTTAATCCAGAAAATGCCTATAAAGGCACTGGTACTCAAACGCACCGACGGAACACAGCAAGCTGTTTGGCGGCGGACTTTTCTCAGCTGTTGGCGTGCTTTGTCAGTATTTAAAAAAATAAAGCTTTTTTTTCGTGCACAAAATACAAATTACTTATCAGATATTCTCACAAAACTCGCAGCTTTTGCCTATTCAAGGCTAATGCCAACCAAAATCTCTTGCGGTAGCTATCATAGCGTATACTTAGTCAGACAGCTTTTAATATCAAATCTCAAGACAGTTGGTTTCAATCCATTAAATATACCTCGGATTACACCACGCTTCTGAGATAATTAAGGATTTACAAGTCAGTTGTCTAAGTAAAGATTACTTATGTATAGAAGCTTGAATTTATAGCATTAGATAATCCCGAAGAGTAGTTTAATATTTGAATGTCTGATAATTTAACATATCTAGAAATTCAAATGGTAATGGTAACTTTATTTTAGAACTAGCTTTCCGCCCGGGACTTCTTTCCTGTAGGAATTTCAATCTAGATCATCTGAAGCAAGAAAATTCAAGTGATAAGTTTGTTTTTATGCAAAACAGAATAAATCTATAAAGGCCGTTCTACTTGTCACAAACCGCGCAGTTCCTGCTTCTATAAACAACACAGTTCGTTTCTAGAACTTTCCAAAACGAGTACAGTCGATATCCTGATCCTGAGCCCATTTGCACAGTACACAGAACAGTAAATAGTTTTGTAATTAGTAGAAATAACAAGAGACGGGTTTATTATTCTGCGAACTCTATAATTGACCGGAAAATGGAAAATCGCAACGAAATATTTTATATGGAATGACTTTTAATTACTTACCTACTAAGCGTAACTTAAGGGAGTGATTCTACCCTTGAAACTGAACAACTTTTCCCAAGGAAGCAATATGAAATTCTTAAAAAAAAATTGATTCCCATACAATGCCGAATCAGAGGCGAACATTTTTTTTTAAATAAAATTTCGACTTATGTTCCGTAGGGTTGTTCATAATCATAGTCATAAAATTTATTTGCATAAAACATGGTATTACAAAGGTGGTATAATTATATTCCAATACAGTACAGTCATATTTTGCCAATGAGGTCATTAGCATGCAAATATTATTATTATAAATTTATGTCAAAAAAATTCAGTTTTATGGGTTTTCCCCTAAAGTTTCTTTAACTTAAAGTCACCCAATCTACTTATTATTTTAAAATATTTAAACTTCAAGGCTTCATAAAAGCGGTCACTTAAATCACTATTGATCTTACTAACAACGGACCCATGCTTTGAAATCTACTTATTTAGTTTTTCTTTCAGATAGATGACATTACGGACATAGGAATAACAGATATCGTTGTAACATTTGTTGTTCTTATGATAGGCCCAGCGAAGACCGATTTAAAAATAAAAACATGCCTAGAGAGAGCGTAATGTCATGCCTAGAATGACATAAGGATCAAGGGTCCAACTTTCCCCGAACATAGATTGAAAAGATGAAAAAAAATCTGATTTTGCCTTTGTATGAGGAGACAATTTTTTTTTTGAGAATTTAATATATTTTCTTTGGGGAAAGTTGTTCAGTTTTACGAGCAGAATCTAACTATACAGTTTGTCTGCTTGATTGAAACTGAATTTTAAAAAATTGCAGACAGGATTACTCGTACATTCACCCAGCGAACACCCACACAGTTTTTGTACTGCTAAATTTGCAATATCATATCACCTAACAACTTGGTTACTAAAACCGGTATCCGTATCATATTTCTGCATTGTGACACGAGGTTAGTTAACCGCGGTTAGCCAGTTCGTGCACTTGGCGTGTAATTCAATTTTGCGTCATTTATTTTTATTTTGTTTCGATTCTGTTTTGTTTTTGGAACGTGCCTGTGATTCGAAATTTTAAAATTGGTTTCCTTTTTTTTGGAGTTACAAGACCTTTGGGTCAAGTCTTATTTAGAACACTTCACCATCATTTTAAATTATTTCTTCTGAATAGTATTCTATTTGGATCAACGCTCTATTGATGTGCTTTGGATTTGAATACGTCAAGGTAATAGTTTTTTTACTTCAAGGTAAAATTAACAAAAATTTCCTATTAGAGTAGGCAAAGCAGACAAATTTTAATTTCTTTAGCATACTTGATTTGAAGGTTATTTAATGAAGCCAGATTAATAAATTATTATAAGGTACAGATGACCGCAAATCAGGTTACCACAAGCGTGCACTTTGTGCTGTCGCGACAAGAGTAGTTTTGCAATTTAAATGAGGTAACCTGATGCGCTGACTTCTATACATATTAGTCCACAACATGAGAAAAGATATTTTTAAATAACTTTAAACCCGAATCTCTTTAAAGTTCGAGTGAATAGGCTTCTTCTGGGTTAGCTTGCTACATCCTCGCTCTTAAGTTAGTGGCCAAGAGCGTTTTCATTTACAAAAAATAAGAAACCTTTACACAATGTTCGAGAAGAGCTGGCAACTGACAAATTCTGTATTTCTTTTTATGATCAACTGAAGGAGAAAAAAAACCCTCAAAGGAGTGACGAAATACAGGGCTTTAGGTATCTCTCTTTCAACCTCTCGGGTGGTTAATCAGTCCATGAAACTGAACAACGTCCTCAAGGAACATAGGTCAAAATACGAAAAAAATTTTTTGATCTCCCATATAAAATGCTTTATATGAAGTTTGTATGCGGGAACTCAAAATTGTATATTCGTATATTCACTTATGTTCCTTGGGAAAATTGTTCAGTTTCATGAACTGACTAACCATAACCACCCGAGAGGTTGAAAGAGAGATACCTAAAGTCCTGTATACACACGATTTGGCAAACGTTACTCAACCAATGGAATTAACTAACGTTTACCTTTCATTAATCGGGAGTGTATGTACTTCTCTACCAATAATGGGCGTAAGGGAACGCTTAGCAAATACTTTCAAAGGAAAAATGTAACTAACTAACTAACTAAGATCCATAACTAACCCATAACTAAGATCAGCTATTACAAGCTTTTTTTCCGGAAACGTCAACGATTTTTAAAAGTTGTATATTTTATTGCAAATTGCAAAAAGTAATTTTCTTAACCTTATCGACAAAAGTAGATAATTATCTGGAATGTAAACAAAATCCAGGGGGGCGGCATACTCGAGACACATGTAGGGATATAATTTTTAGACGAGCAAGTGCTAAACCTGAATTTTCAATTCTAATAAATGTATTTTGTTCTGCTTGAAATATGAAAATGTTATACCTTCATGTGTCTCGAGTATGCTCTTATAGCTTCTTAACCAAACCTCTTCTGTATGCAAAATAATGTAATATCCCTAGACAGTGTTCATTCATTCATTCATACTCAGCCCACATCAACCCACTGCTGGGTATAGGCCTCTTCTCTGTAGCGCCATTCGTCACGGTCCTATGCTAACGTCAATTTGACGACATCGTCTGACCATCAGGCTGGTGGTCTGCCCACTGGCCTTGTCGCTCCCCTTGGCCACCATTCTGCGACTGCCTTGGTCCACCGTCCGTCGTCCCTCCTAGCCAAGTGTCCCGCCCATCTCCACCGTAATCCCGCTATCCGCTTCCCTACGTCTTCGACCCTAGTTTTCCGTCGAATTTCTACGTTTGGTACGTAGAAATTCGACGGAAAACTTTTGGTACTGGGAGTGAAAGACAGTGTTAATGTGTATACAGGGTGTAAAGGACAGCTTAGCAAAAACTTAAATGGGTGGAATCTACCCACAACTATGATCAGCTACAAGTAATCATTTTTTCCCGGAAATGTCAAGTTAAGGAGTTTCCGTTATTTACCTACTTTGGCGCTTTGCAACGTACCGCGTAACCGTGCCCCGCGCGCGGGCCCCCCGCTCCGCGCGGCTATCGGAGTGCGATGTATATTGCTGGTTTTCGTGTTTTACCCTGTTATTGTTGTTTTTCAATGTAAAATGTATTGTATTCGAATAGATAATTTAATTTTAAAGCAGAAAATATTAAAAATCTTGACAAAAATTCGAAAATTTTCCGGAGGAAAATTCCACTGGAAAATCATTAGAATGATGGTCTGAATTCAGGGTTTCAGTTTTTGCTAAGCTTTCTTTTACACCCTGTATATTAATGCTCGTGACTGTACAGTACATTATATGTATTGTAGAGCTTCAAGCGAATCAAGCTGTGTAAATATTGTAATGCCGCCAATCGGGTCACCGGTGCAGGTCTGTGAGCCTTTCGCATCGTGCATCGATTGACTGGGGTGAATAACCGTTATAGAGGGTGCAACTATAGTGCAGTAAAAGCTACAAACTCAAAGGCCCACACTAGTGTTTTTCCTGGTCTCGTTGGTCCTTTGAAACATACACAAAAACACATACAAACACCCATGACCCGAGACAAAAATTTGATTTTACACAGATATCCATACTAATATCATAAATGCGAAAATAACTCTATCTGTCTGTCTGTCTATCTGTCCGTCTTTCACGCCTAAAATACTGAATCGATTTTTATGAAATTAGATACAGAGATAGATTAGAGCCTGGGAAAGGACATAGGCTACATTTTATCCCACAGTTTGGGCACGATATAACCTGTACTGTAGTCGACGCGGGCGGAGCCGCGGGCGGAAAGCTAGTTATTATATAAATATATAAAAAAACCTGCACATTCAGGCAACTCAAGATGTAACCATGATCCAAAGAGATTCCCATATTAACAGGGTTACGAAGGTCAGATGGCAGACTCTCTCTGCGCTGTTATCACTTAACCTGCCAAATCCTGGATCACGGTCAAGCGTACCCTGAAAGAGAAACAAGACTACCGCTAGCCTTATAGGTATTTTCTGGGTTAACTCGCTCCATCTTCGACCTCATCTATGACCTTAGTCAAGATTGAGGTCAAGAGTTAACCCATCTTATAATAAAAAAAATAAAAAAAATGATATTTAATAGTTTAACAAAAGACAAAGTAATCACCACTAACAGTGTAGGCAGACAGATCAGTAAAAGTAGACGCTTTACTGCTATATAACTAACACGTCTATATAACTATACTGACATATACTTATTATACATACATACGATCAGGCCTAAAGCCCTATCAGGGTAGGCACAGCATCAGTGGCTTTAAAACCCTTGATGCCACGTTTGACATAAATTCAGAGGGTTATAAGATGAAATAGATGTAAGTGGTGAGAGCTTTATCTGCCTTTCGGCCACAGCAAAACCCTCGCATCCTACTTACTGACTTTGACAGTATGCCTGGCACCTTCTATGTTTTTCTTTTGTTCCCAGTCCGGCATAGAGGGTGTTATATAGGGTTAATAGTTCATTGTTACTTTAGGGGTGAAAGCAACTTATTTAAGTCCCGAGACGGGGTTTGGCGACCGAGCGTAGCGAGGGAGCTAATAGTTCGAGGGACTAAATAAGTCTTTCATCCGAGGTAAACACTATGCTTTTCATTACGAATACAAAGAAAGTAAAAATAAAAACATGAATAAGCTGAACTCATTGATGCGAAAGTTACAAAACTCTACAACTCGAAAGAACAAATGAAGATCGGAATGCCACTTTCCCACCTATTATGTTTTTTTTCTGTGGCTGGCCAGCTATTCAGCCATTATTTTTCATTTTCAAAAAGGAAAAAAAATTGTAAATATTTTGCCAAAATCTATGTTATTTTAAAGAATTAGCTTTTAGCTAAATAATTATTATAAAGTCATTAAAAATGTATTCTTTAATGAATACTTAACTTTTGTTATTTCAATTTTACATCGCGCTGTAATAGAGTGACTGTTTAAGAAGTTGGAACATATATTTTTAATACTTAGTTTGACAGCTGTCAGTTGAAAGCGATTCTCCCTAGGCTTGAAAAGTATTACTTTCAAGCCGCTCCGTAGGCAACTTCAGACCTACTTTCTGAGTATGAGTAATGAAAATTCAGTTTACACGCATTACACATTTCATTAAAATTAAATAAGTACAATATGGGATTGCCATTCGCCATCCACATAAGGTCCCATTTTCGGTCCAAACCATTTTGCGGGATTTAAACCAATGCTCTTGCGGTCACGTGACAAAACACGCCGTGTATTCGAATTTCAAATTTATCTCGGCATCCTCGGGATTGAATAATAAACAAGTGGCGGCAGGAGGGTTAACACAGGGATGGGGTTGTTCCAAAACTGATTGTTGTTTGTGGTAGAGAGTAGGGCTCTTCCACGCTGGACTGCGAGTCAAAGAACAACTTAAAATGTGCCAGATGCTAACTATTCCTGGGCATACTGTAGAAACCAGTTAGTGGGACGCGAGGGTTTTGTTGTATCATGGGCGAAAGGCTGACCACCTATCACCACTTTACTTATTCATTTTCTATCTAATAACCCTAAGCTCGTGTGATGGTAATGAGCCAGACTTGTAATCCGAAGGTCGTGGGTTGGAAATCCTGGCCTGTACCACTAAATTCGCCATCTATTGACGCTTTTAAGAACTAAAATCCTGAGCTTTCAGAAAATTCCTCATTTCAATTTGGGTTGATTCCATTTTCATTAGCAAAGGTATCAAACGTGTACTACCTATCACAAAATCATGAGATCAATATCATGCTATTACCTTGATTAAAGTCATCCTGTTACCCGAAATTCCTGGCAATACTGTTATCGTTCGCCGCCTGATTTAAAGACACGATAGCTCAGTACTTATTTAAATAATATATATTTTGCTCTATTTGCATGTCACTTTTATGACTAAATGTGTTGAAGGTAAAAAAAATTTTCTACATGAAACATCTGTAAAACCACATTTACTGCAATAAAGATCATTCATTCATTCAGTTGGCACCAGGAGATCTAATCCTGGGGTCGTGCCAGAACTTTTTTTTCGCAAAAACATTATTTTTGTTATCAATATGTCACCGTAACTTTGTCAAACCTGTGATATTGTAATTTTACGTAGTAAGATATAATCTCTGGTGGATGCTTTGTGCACTGTGCTCATTTTTTTCACATTGACACACTTTTTTATAATATTAATGCAGTCTAACCTAACCGAACCTAAAATAGTCTAACCTAACCTATCCCAATTTCTTGCAGGCGGCCCTTAAGGCGACTACAGCACCTAAATGACGATTTTATGATGCGTAGATAAGCATGACGCGCAAGTACTATGGTAATATTCAGGACATAAACTAGATAAGTAGTTTGCTGAAAATATGATTCAGCACTTTTGGTTCGATAGAAAAAGCTCTCAAAGTCACCTCTAAATACCAAATATTGTGTATCTTTAAAGCTGTAAAAACGATAGTAAAATGCACACAGGAACTTGAATTTGCTATCAAAATGTTCGTGATTGAACACTCTCGATAAGTAGTTAACGAATTTTTCGATTTAAGCTGTTACCTTTCCATAAATCTCATTTTTCTAACTTTTGAACATGTTTTTACGCACGCGCGCTTTCATAGTCCGTAAACTTCGTGTATCGACACTGTTCGCACTGCCGGCCCAGGCCTGTTGAGAGACGGAGATGGCACTATTCCTATGTGTGCTGCCTTTATCGGGTGCTGTAGTCGCCTTAACACGCTCAACGCCAAGCAAATTACGCAATATTTTCGATTTTTGAAAAAAAAATTTGGATCCCCAACTCAAAACCACTGGATGAACCAGTGGCCAGAACTAAACTTTGGCCATATAAATGTATAGAAAGCGTACGCCTAAATGATACACACTGAAGACTACTACGGTAGGATCGTGTATGCAAAAATGATTCAGTAAAAACTGTAAAAAATCTTTATTTAACTGTAAGATATGTAACAATACAATAAATTCTGAAGCCTGTGGTAGTAAAAAACTGTGCTACAGACTTCAGAAATTTCCCACGACTATTGTTTTTTGACGTTGTGTATCCTTTTGTAAATTTCTATTTTTTTGTAAATTTCTAATTTTTCTAGGCAAATTGTAACATGACGAGAGATTGAATTGTCACCAGTGAAATTGTAATATTGCGGTTTTTACAATTTTCCAGTAACAGAATACATAAACCTACTGTCGTCCCATCCCTAATCCAATCCGTCCCTTGGCGTTTTTGTTTCAGTGATTACTTGGTACCTACATCAGACATTGTTTGGGGTCCATTAATCAATTCTCACGCAGTTTCGGTTCTGTTAGGTTTGTTTCGGTTTCTGAATCGTTTTCGATCAGTGAGGTTAAGCCAACTATACCGGGCAGTTACCTTGATTTGGTGACCATAGTTGCAAATTCGTCCGGAGCGTTTCCGTGCTTTGTAGGGCATTATAAGTAAACGGATAGATGAAGAATTTTAGTTTTTAAATAAATAAGATAAAAATTCCATTGCAAAAATGTTAATTATTAATGTTAACGCTTCTTTCAATAAGTGACAGCTTTCCGTATTTTTGTTAAGAGGGACCGAATAACATTTAAATATGCTTTAAATTTAACAAACATTGTAGTATAATTCCTATTACTAAAAGATCACGTTTTAACCCCTAACAAAAAAGAGGAATGTTAAAGGTTTGACGTGTGTGTCTGTGTGTGTTATGTCTGTGTATCTATGTGTCTGTCTGTGGCATGGTAGCTGCTAAACGAATGGACCGATGCGGTTTTTTGTCTAAAAACGGACGTAATCGAGATGTTTCTTAGCTCTTGATCAAAATTTGTTCAGCCGTTTAAGAGTTATAATTATAAGTAACTAGCACCCCGTTCGGGACTTCATTCCCGTGGGAATTCGAGAAAATTATGTAGCCTATGTTACTCAGGGATAATGTACAATCCTAATGGTAAAATAATTTTTGAAATCGGTCCAGTAGTTTTAAGTTTAATCGTTAATACAAAAATACAAAACATTCCTCTTTATTATTAGTATATATATATATATACAGGGCTTTAGCTAAATCGCTTTCAACCTCTCTAGTGGTTAATCAGTTTTATACTGAACAACTTTCCCCCAATCGTAGATCGAAATACGAAAAAAAAATGTTTAGTTCCCATACAAACTTCATCAACATATAATTCACATAACACCTCAAAAAATTTTTTTTTGTATTTTGACCTATTATTGGGGGAAAGTTGTTCAGTTTCATGGACTGATTAACCACCCGAGAGGTTGAAAGCAATTTACCTAAAGCCCTGTATATAGATAACAATTTTTTTTAATTTAAAGTTATTTTTAAAGCAATCTTGCTCTTCATGAGTATGTTCACATGAGAAGAACGTTCCAGAGTTCCAGTATTAACATAAATCAAGCTCAAATCAAATAGGTCTTTCAAATCCCGTTTTCGATTCATATCGTTTGGGAGTAAATAAAGTCCGTAGTACATCCGTCTTCAGGGGCGATCGTTCGGACGCCCCGGGGCGCCGGGGAAATGTATTGGCGTTATAAACCAGTTGAAACCGGTTCTAGCTAACTCGTAAAGGGATTGTGAACCTTACTATCACCGTTTGTCTTTGTTTGGACTTGGTTTGGTGTTGAGATATTTAGGGGCTGGTATTTGTACTTACAGAGAACTGGGAATTACTGTAAGGGGTTTGTTTCAAAGAACCACTCTAAAAAAATGTATCATCCCGATTCCCGACATTTATAGTTTATAGCATCTATAAGGCTAAACCAATTTTGAAGAAATAAAAAAAAAAACGGGTTGCACTCCGGGAGTGCCGGCAGAAGTGAAAACTTGATGGAAATAAAACAAAATACACAAAAAGAGTCCGTTATTCTCTCAGGATTCGAACCCTCGACCTGTTGCTTACAATCTGGCAACTTTTCCACTCGACCAAACTGTCTACTTTTTATTTAGTAAAATAGTCCATCGGTATTTGCGTACTATGTGCGAATAATAGTTGACATCTGTCACTGAGATAATTTTACCATAGGGCTGCCATCCATCCGGGTTTCCACCCATACTTCAAAGTACACAACGCTGCTAAAGAAGTTTTCACTTCAAAAAAGGTGGCAACCAACCCTATCCTACGCATTTTCGATCACGGTCACGTGACAGCTGACGATCTGACGCGAGTTCATCGCGAGTTTAACATTTTTTCCCCATACTAAAAGTGCTCAACGCCGCTAAAGAAGTTTTCACTTCAAAAACTGCATCAAATTCGATCCATTCGTTTAGAAGTTACGATGCCACAGACAGACACGCAGATACCTACACATGTTAAGTTAAACTTATAACAACCTCTTATTTTGTGTTTTGGTTAAAAATGAAAGCGGCGTTTTGAACTAAAGCAAATTTACCTATGACTTTTGATGAACCACAAGCTCGACTAAAGTTTACCTCAGAAATCAGCCGTTAAACACAAATAAATTCATATTATTTGACAACCGAACTGACATTTCATACAAAGACGTCCCTAATTCTCAACGGAGGATGACTGTCATGTGATTCGAGAAGTACTTGACGTTGAGTTGACACTGGTTATTGATAAAGTAATCTGGTACAACTCACTCAATATTTATGTAAATGCATTGCATGGTGACCGCGTACCTGAAGGCGTATCGTAGGAAGATGGACCGACGATCTGGTAAAGATTGCGGAAAGCCGTTGGATACAGGTGGCGCAAGACCGATCGATGATCCTTGAGGGAGGCATGCTGGACGTCTTGCGGCTGACGTGATGATGATGATGACTTGCCCACAAACTTTATAACCGCAACAAGCACTCTAAATTCTCAATTGTAGAGTTAACGAAAATAATTAAATACATTTCTTGAATTAACACCCTCAAATGTTTAACCACATTACTCAAGTCTCTTGCAAATCAAATGAAGTGTTTAAAATGTAAAGCGGGCGTCAGAGAACATTCGAGAAGAGGCACAAGTGATTAAAAAGACGTGCTACCGTGAATTTACATGAGCGACAAAAGTTGGCAGCGCAGCGTCGGCGGCTATCTGCCGTGTGTTAAGACGTCAGCTGATTTATGGCCTACCTAGCGTCTTGGATGAGGTGAGGGTTAAGCAAGAAGCGATTTGAATGAATGAATGAATGAAACTTTATTTGGGAGACACAGGAATTTTTCTTAAATCTAACTTAAAATTAAACCCAACAATCATAACAGTGCCACCCAAAAAGGCGCTGGCTCAGTATTTGCTACAGCGGCGAGGCTGTAGCGCTGATATTCTGCCAGTACCAGAAAAAAAAATAAAAAAAAATAAAGAGATAAACTTCTGAAAAAAAATATCTTTTTTTGTTTCATTTCATTAGTAGAGCCTTAAACCAAATATAAGTATCGAAGTTTTCTTCACTTGATATAGTCAAAGTCAAAAATAGCTTTACTTCATAGAATATTAAAATTTTTGATATTACTTAAAATTAATCAAAATTGTGACTAAAATTGGTATTTTTAATTATTACAAGACGCGTTATAACATTTGAAACTTCCGCCATTGGAACATATTCACCATTCCGATGACAGCTTGCTTTATTAGCAATAGTCTATCCGTGACCACGGGGCGTCCAACCGCCCCGAAACGTCGGGAACAAAGGTAATAAAATAAGTTAGCTTAAAAAATTTAAAACCCGACTGCGTAATAAAACTGATAAGAAAAAACAAGTAAGTCCAATAGTCGAGACTTTTGTTATTGAATATTATTGAATAACATACTTAACGATTTTAACAGTCGGGACCCATTATTAGGAAGCCGGATTTTTGATGGGTCCCGATTGTTAAAATCGTTATGTTATTCAAGAATATTCAATAACAAAAGTCTCGACTACTGGACTTACTTGTTTTTTCTTTTCAGTTTTTACTACGCAATCGGGTTTTTTATTTTTTAAATTAACTTATTTTATTTTACACTTTTTAGTTAGGGTCAGATATTTATATTTGTTTATTGATTTCCTCATTAAATAGCTGTATTTATCTCACTTGCATAAAAATTTTACAATTTCCGAATTATAAGCCCGTTACTAACCAACTATAAATCGTTATAGATCCTAAACGGTAATTATGATTGAAAAACAATATGAGAAACCTGAATATTATTTTTAAATACCTTTTCAACGATACCCCTTTTGACTTAGTTCGTCGATTTTTTTTCTTCTTCACATTATGGCGTCCAAAATCTGCCATTTTGATTTTTTCAAATTTTTATACTTTCTATCACATTCGCGCCCGCCGTCACGACGAATCCAACGACGTATTATTTATCAAAATCGGCCCACGCGTTTGGTCTAAATAGTGCCGCAAAGGTACAAACATACATACATACATAAGCTGATAAACACATTACCCTCCTTTGCGCCGCGCAGTCGGGTAAAAACATAATATATACGCGAATTTTTACCTGTTTCAGTTTTAATGACAGACGTATTACAAAATATGGTCCCATAGGCATAGATGAGAAGCAAAATCTTATCCTCAACCCATAGTGAATACATCCGCTAATGCCAAACACCACACACTCACAGCGCAGCGCCGCGTCGCATACTTATGAATTTAATAAGACTCTGGAACAAATTACGTCGACACGTGAACTACAAGTATCAGCTCCTACCAAGTTTATTAAGTTCCCGGCTCTTTCTAATCCGATTACATGAGAGCTGCAGTCGGTAATAACTTGTATGGAAATGGGAGTCTTGTGTCGGTGGTTATCATGTTAGGATGTAGGTTTAGTGCTTTGGATGTTATTCGACCGCGAACGATATGCGTTGTTAATGAAGAAGATTTATTAGTATATACTCTATACCTCTTCAGATGCCGTAACTTGTCTGCGTACGGTTTTGTATTGTTTTGGTGATATGAACTTTGGCAATTATTTGTGTAAGTGCGGATGTTTCTTCTCGGGTTATGGGTGCTCTTGTGTATTCCAATTGACCTACGATAAAGGGAAAATGTTTTTTATTACTTTTTAATGGACTATGTTACCGGCTGACCGCCTAAAACGGCGGCTCGTCTCTCACCAGTACCGAGTCAATATTTTTTTGAAGGGGTTAGACAATTGTTTTTGTGCTATACGAAGTTTCTATTTGAAAATGTTTTCATCCTTAAACATGTCAAAACAAAAAACATCCGCATAACTTTTCTATTCTTCACTTCAATTCTCTTTGTATAGAGGGCCATTCAAATTTCATTGCAAAACCGTTATTATAATAACAGCAAAGAGTGCGCGCTTGCATTAAGCTGACGTGCGACCGTTTGCACAAAAGAAATCATGTCGCTACAACATGATAAAGCAACAAAGCGCATATTTTCTCATTTAATAAGTTTAAATCAGTCCCCGGCTCTTTCTAATCCGATTACAGGGAATTTAAATGGAAACTGGAATCTTGTGAAGCTAGTAACATAAATTATAAAGGTATAGATAGGTTGGAAACTTAGTATTTGTGTTGTATGTACCGTGTCATGAATAAATGTATTTCTCTCTCTCTCTTATTTGAGCGTGATCGCGATGCTTTGATTAAATTCAGGGATAATTTATTTTAAAGTTTCGTTTGTTGTGGGAACTACTGTTTAGGATTTGCAGTTTATATTTACTTTGACTCTGGCAATCTTTCTCTAAAGCATTTCTCGTACTTTGTATGAAATTTTTTGTTTAACGGCAACCTAAACAGTTATGTTTATTTACCAGTGTCATTTTCCATAATGAACAACATTCAGGCAACTGAATGAGTAACCATGATCTAATCCGGTTTACTACCCCTGTTGTCAGGGTCATGGAGGTCAGACGGCAATCGCTCCACACCGTATTGACTTGACTTGCCAAATCCTAGGTAATGGTTGAGGGTATCCCGAATGAGAAACGAGACCAAGCGTTAGGAAGAAGAAGAAGATAATTGTATAATGGTTAGGTAGCCTCTGAATTTTTAACCCTTTGTGTATGTATTTATTCTTTATTGTACATTAGCATAAGTGACACAAGACACATTATAAAAAAAACAGTGCATTTTCGTTTTCGTCACGTTTTCACAAATTTCAAGTAAAACAAAATTTATTGATTAGAATTGAAAATTCAGGTTTAGCACTAGCTCGTCTGAAAATTATAGCCCTCCATTTATCTGGAGTATGCTTTTATAGCTTCTCAAACAGACCTCTTTTGTATGAAAAATCGTGCAATATCCCTAGACCGTGTTGATGTGTGTATGTTTTCAAGGGTATCTTCCTCTAGCACAATAGTCCATCTGCAGCTCTAGCACGATAACGACAAACTCGCGCTCGGCTCACGCTGAAACTTCACTTTGATTGCGCGAGGGTCCTACGCAGAGGCTTGCTCGTCCTATGGCGTTGTCAATGTTGACATAGGACCGCGATATTGTCGCGGCGCTGTCACTATCATACTCGGCCTGCAGGATGGCTATTCTACTAACCAATGGTGTCATAATGACGGTTGATTGATGATGGTCGCCATTTTATCCGTTCAGGTGGCGAAATTGAGAACTATACAAACATATCTACATCTAATGACGGCTGCTTTGACTGGTAGCGCCACTGCCAACTGAATTTTAAGTTGCTAGATAATTTGCAACTTTATGTTCGGTTGGCGGTTGCGTTGCTGGTCGGTGGTGGCTGTTAGCAAGTATATGAAAATTAAATAATTCTCAATATCACCACCTTAACAGATAAAATGTATAGACGCGGCAGACGTTCATAGAGCTTCATGATAAATCTATCTGAAACATTTTACAAGCTATCGCCTGAGAGAAAATTGGTTATGAAAATCTGTTCGTAGCTCGGGTACCATTAGTTGAATAGACATCTGACCTATTCACTGAAAGCTCAGAGCTTAGTTAGAGCTTACTTTTAGCTTGTCCAGTAATGGCTGCATCTGCTGCTCACTGATAGCCGGGTTTGTGAAACACTGAATGGTTAATCTCTTTAGTTAGCGGCCTCTTTGAAGCAAGCTTTGGTAGATAAAAGAGTTGCTTTTTGTTGTGAAATTATTTTACTTTTTAAACGACTTCAAAAAAGGAGGAGGTCCTATGTTCGACTGTATGAATTTTTTTTAATGTGTGTTCTCTGATTTCTCCGACAATTACGGACCGATTTTCTAAATTATTTTTTTGTTCGAATACTCCAGAAGTGGTCCCATATAAATGTTATCGAAAATGATTCAGCGCTTTTAAAAAAACAACAAAAATAAAAAAATACTACATCACATCTAAATAAATGAGTGACATTTCCGTTTGTGGTTATCTGCTAATAGGCATAGTAGTCTGCAAAAAATACTAGTTATATACCTTGTGCGATGTGTTGTTGGGATTGAAGCCGGTGACTCATACGTTTTAAACGTGGAAAATTATAAATGATACAAATAAGCTTTGGCCTGTCTAAAACTCAGATACTTATATATTTTTAACCGACTCCAAAAAACGTCTCGTGTACTTTCTATTGTTTACTAATAATGGAAAGAAGTGCGACCCTCGGAGTTTCTTGCCTATTCTTCTCTTGAGGAAGACTGAACCTTTGCGAATAGGCGCATTGTTAAAAATGCTAATGTAATCCATTTCTTTTGACTTATTTTAAGTAACATTTTGGATGTTTTATGAAATAAAGCTGTTTTTTAACCGACTTCCAAAAAGGAGGAGACAGATAGATAGATAAAACATTTATTCACATAATCACAGGTTCTATGTTCGACTGTATGTATCTTTTTTTTTGTATGTTCACCGATTTCTTCGCCATTTGTGGAACGCTTTTTCAAATTATTCTTTTGTTCGAAAGAGTATACTCCAGAGGTGGTCCCATTGTCACCATGTCGGGATCTGATGATGGAATCCCATGGAAATCGAGGAAAACCCTTGAATTAAACAGGCACTTACAATGTTGCTCATGTTCTTTGTTTTTTTTTCTTAAAAAGTTTATATATGACTTTGAACCACCAAGATGCTCTGACTACCCCGTCAGGGATCATAGGCGTGAATGTATGTATGTAGAACGTAAAATTTACATAAAAATTAGATGAAATTTCAGTTCCTTCACAAAATCACCCAAGCATCCATAGGTCCTGCATCCAATACTCGTAGTGATAAATTTCCATCTGCTTTATGTCCGCATCGGCGTCACGTCGAGACATTCCTGGCCGTCCATCCCTCCCCCCGCGCCTCTTTCTCCCTGCCTCACCCCCGCTACTGCACATAGACTGGGAGACTACTGGATCGTCAGTTGTTTGTTCTATACACAGCAGTGTTTGGGAAAATAAGTCTGGTTTGACTGCCAAGAGCCTACCTATTTTTTCAAACCCCGACAAAAAAGAGGAATGTTATAAGTTTGACGTGTGTATTTGTGATCACAATCTGTCTGTGGCAACGTAGCTCTAAACTAATGGACCGATTGTAATGCGGTTTTTTTTTGATTAAAAAAAAAAAAATTCTTAAAAAATGTCTACTTTCCCATTGTAAGTAATTTTAAATTGTGTGATAATGTTATATTTTGCATGCTACTTTTTAACATAACACCGTCCTGTACTCATATTCTGAAAATAAATGATTTAATTCTATTTACACAGACAAAATCCAAAAATTCCTATCTCAAGTAGAATCTATACTTTCTTATCTAGGTCGGCACAGCGAGTCAGTCGGAGTCGATAAATTGTATTGTACCCATAAATCCACGGAACCAATACCAGGCTGCGGCGTAAAACTGCCAACGGACCCTAATAGCCGCTCTAATGAAACTTTTCCTAACTCTCCTAATAGGGAAAACTTGTAACAGGTAAATAAAATGGAGTGATCGTGACGTGTGCGCTGTTTTGATGACTACCGTCTTTTAGCCGACGAAGGATTTTGGGGTATATTTTTGTATAGAATACTTTATTTATTTATTATAAGATGGGTTAACTCTTGACCTCAATCTTGACTATAAAGGTCAAAGATGAGGTCGACGATGGAGCGAGTTAACCCAGAAAATGCCTTTAAAGGAACTGGTAGGTACTCCCACGCACCGACGGAACACAGCAAGCTGTTTGGCGTCAGACTTTGGTAGGAGGGTGGTCGCGAGCCTACCACATCGCATGAGACCATAGGATGACACCTCAGATTCAGAAAAAAATGAAGTGTCGTTGCCTGGGATGGATTACTAGGAGGCAGGTCTCATTTATGTTGCCTTAGTCGCCACTTACGACACCCACGGAAAGAGATGGGGTGGTGTTATTCTCAACCGATCACCACATGGTGTGAACTAGGTTAGGCGTCCACAGATCGCCTGCACACAGTCGCACGATCGTTTGCAGACATAAGTCATTGTGTGATTACTGATTAGATTTATTTGATGATATGATATGTAACACCGAAACTAATCAAAGCAAAATTTAGGTTCGCTCTTGACCACAATCTACCTCAGGGGCCAGATGTTGTCGAGAATGTAGCAAGCTCACCCAGAAGAAGACTATTGACTCGAACTTTAAACAGACTCGGATTATATGAGCTCCTCGTAAATCCAGACGCAGGCAGAAAATTCCATTCCTTAACAGTGCGTACTATGAAAGATAAAGAAAAGCGGTCAGTGGAAAATTCTCGGGATCTCAACAACGAAAGGCATCTAAATATTTCTTTAACGCAATTACAATGCAACAAATGAATCACAATCGTCATAAACGTCAGTTTCACGGTATGAAGGCCGATGCTCCACTCCGTGCCAAATGGGGCGTGGCGAACAAATCCAGCGGTTTGCAGCTGATGTCTAGGCGCCTGCTGGTGACAGATAGCTGGTGCCTTATTTAGGTCGCAATGTACATCGATTGCAACAAACTGTCAGAGCTAGGGCTGGTACGAGATTGCCTATTCTAATCTGCTTGAACAGCTGTATGGAACTGAAGTGGTAGCAAATCCAGCAGCTTGCAGCTGATGTCTACATGTATGCTGGTGACAGATAGCTGCTGTCTTATTAAGGACGCAATGATTTTATAGAACTTTCGGAGCTAGGGCTGGCATGAGATTATATAGTTCAGCCTATCTTAAAAGCTATAACTAAAGGGGTGACATGTGTCTTATTATAAAGCAAATCCAGCAGTTTGCAGTGCAATGTTAATCGAAAAACGAACTATCATGCTATGGTTGATATGAAATCGAGTTTGTTAGTAAATTTGTATGCGGTGGAAAGTATAGCAGTTTTCAGCTGATATGTCTCTGCAGAAGAATCTGCTGGCAAATAGGTGATGCTTGTTTCATTTAAATTAATATGCAATGTATCGACGTTGTACCTTTCCTTAATTTTAACCCTTAAATTCAAGGAGCTAGGGCTGGCAAGTAACATCAACAGACCAAAGACCTTTTAGGGAAAAAAAAATGTTCCGTGCGAATGGGACTTAAACCTACGACCCCAAGATCAGATCTCTCGGTACTCTAACCAACTGAGCTAGCTGAGCTGAACTGAGCATACTGAGCGCGGGTAAGCGTTTTAAAAATGCTAAAATAAAGCAAGAGGTCTCTCATATTTCACAAATCTAGACCACAAATTGAGACGGTGTTTCACCACATTTTGATGAATAATAAAATAAGTTTGATAAGCCACAGCTCTTCTGTACTGCTAAGAAGAGGTTATTTATAACCAATGTATTTTGAGCTCAACAAACCTCACCATAGCTTTGTGACAACCCTGGGAGTACTACAGACTGTCGGCGGATTATGCAAGCCGGGAGCAGTGGGCAAGTTTTGAAGTGAAATTCAATTACGTTTTGATTGGACCTCCTGTGGAATATTCTGGTAATTTAAGTTATTTTGTAAGGTTCTCGTTGGGCAGCTTACAGTTCGCATCTAACTCGATATGAAACTCTACAACAACAAAAAGAGTAAGACGATTGTTCTTTACATAATTTTCCACATTAAAAATGTAAAAATCAACCGACTTCAAATGACTACCAGCAGTAAAACCACAGGCTAAATAACGTCATCTAAATATAATGTTCATGAGTTTTTTGTTTCTGTTGAAAGTGCTAATTCTATTTCGATAAAATTTATATGGGACCACCTCAGAAGTACCCTCTTTTGAACAAAAAAAAATAATTGGAAAATCAGCCGACATTTGGCGGAGTTAAGGGCTAAGGGGTAAGAAACATACAAAAAAAACAGTCTAATTGAGAACCTCCTATTTTTTTTTGAAGTCAGATAAACAGTCCACCACGCAGACCCATTGCGGTTGGCTTATTTTACCTTTTTTTTTAAGTTTTTCTTGGGCTTATCAAGAAATCCTAAAGATTTTCCAACTTCTTGACTGGACCTAAAATTTGAACGTAAAATTTACGTTATCTCTGTAGCCGCGCACACTGCGTTGGCCATAAACTGGGTAGGTACTTGGTAGTACAGAGTATATCAGGCATTTGTATTCAGCCCATGGCTTTATTACTGGGTCGTCAAACCGACCACGCGAGCTTGCGTCACTGCAGCTTTCAGTCGAATTCGGGCGTTTTTAACTGCCGACAAAAAAAGAGGGGTGTTATAAGTTTGACGTGCGTATCTGTATGTCTATGTATCTGAAAGTATGTCTGTGGCATCGTAGCTTCTAAAGGATGGACCGATTTTGATGCGGTTTTTTTTGTTTGAAAGCTGATGTGTGATGGTTCCGAGCCATAATTGATCAAAAGTTATAAGCAGTTGAATGTCAGGGGTGATACATTTTTAATTTTAGAGTAATCAGATCTCTGAAGTTCGGTTTCTTGCATTAATTTATTTGAAGACAATTTGGTTGCTGTTGATCTTGTTCTTGGCGAATCCTTTCTTATCGTGTAGATATAATCAAGTATGTGGCAAACTTGATTCATTCATTTGATTAAAAATTCTGAACTAAGAACTCTTCTGTATGTATTGAATCTAATAACCCAATTTATGTCAAAAAACATCTAATACCTACCATAGTGAAAATAAAAAGTTCCATAATATTATTTCCTAAAAAATGGGATATCCAGAAAATTTTTTGTTAGATCTAAGGCGTGTCCTTTTTCAATACGCGCGTAATACGCAAGAGGACTGCATCCCTGCTTAGCAGGGCTCGGGGCAGCACCAACAGCATTCTAGAGCGGGTGATTGGAGTCACTACCTAAACTAAGTGTTGCAAGGTGTTAGTTATTAATTTAATTTCATTTTCAATTAGCTTTAAGAAATACTAACCTACTAACTTAGCTATAAGACAAACATTGTTACTAATATTATACTAACATTGTCTATGGATCCCTGTTATCCGAAATAAACGTTTTCATTCATTCATTCATTTTCATAGCGAAATTTTATACACACCTTGAGATCTTTATGATTATTTTTTGTTTGTCATGAGTGTACTCGTAAAATGCAACTAATATACAATTATCATACATACATACCTATTAAGAATTTTAACCTTTTCACCACCAAAGTTTGATATATCAGACGTTTAAGTTTCGTGCCCTGGCCGCCAAAGTCTGATATATCAGACAAAATTTATTTTACTTTAATATCGTTCACCAAGCGTTCGCCATACGCCACGACATAAAGAAAAAAAATATTTTTTTTGATGTCGTGGCGTGTGGTGGGCGTTTTTGACGAAAACTATTGGCGCTAAAAGGGTTAATATTCTTGATAATACTTTAAAAAAAACTATTTTTTTCTAATCTTTGTTTATTAAATTCTTCGCAAAGCTACATTTTCATGCGATCGAAGCGGTTAACGGAAAGGCTGATAACATATTTCTAGGAAAGCTAGTAAGTACCAAATTGTAAGTAATCTATTCGGCTGCCATTGCCGACAAGGTCCAATAGAAAAAGCTGAGTCATGGCTCGTTACCCGCGCGATTTACAGCTTGCTAGTTGTTCGATTAGCCCAGAATATTCTAGGAACAATTCCAGTGAATTAACTGGCCGTATAATACAGGAAAATTACGAGGCCAAGAATTTGAAATGACTGTAATTTGATTTTAGAACATATGTGTGTTTGTGTTCTATTTTTCAAAACCTTTTGACTCTCATTAAATTAATTAAGAGGCGACTAAGGAAACACAAATGAGACCTGTCTCCTATTAATCCACCACAGGCAACGACACCTCAATTTGTTCTGAATCTGAGGTGGCGTCCTATGGTCTCATGCGGTGTGGTAGGCTCTGTGAAGGGCCGTCTGGTTCGCGACCACCCTCCTACTGAAGTCCGACGCCAAACAGCTTGCTGTGTTCCATCTGAGCGTAGGAGTACCAGTGCCTTAATAGGCATTTTCTGGGTTAACTCGCTCTATCGCCGACCTCATCTATGACCTTGGTCAAGAGTGAGGTCAAGAGTTAACCCATCTTATAATTTAAAAAAAAATTAGAAATGGCTTTCGAAAATTGAGTTTTCAGTTGTGTTTTAATTTAACTTTTGAAAACTCCTAAAATTTCCTTGTATAGATCAAAATATCTGCATATTTTCCATGATTTTTTTAAGTGAACATGAAAACATTTTTCAAGATAAAACACAATATCGTATGGGTAAGTAAAAAGTAATAAAACCGTCCCAGTTTCTTAGAACAAAGGGCCTACACTACCGGGAATCTTTTGTCTGTTGGGATGCTACTTAAAATGAGTACCTACGTCACAGTTTAGTAGCACGCCATTATTAGCTCGTGTTTTTATTTCAGAATCGGTAGAGTGGGGAATAGGTTTATGCTTTTAATAGTGTACGTACACTTTTATTGAAATATTTCAACTTAAAGTTATACGTTTGCAAACTTTTGCAACTGATCTTATTATTTTTTATTTTTTCACAAAATAATTTATTATGTTTATGATTGTAATCAAGATATGTCCTGTATCCCAGTTACAACCCCCACAAAAAAAGTAAGTTATAAGTTGGATATGTGTTGATGCGTTTTTTTGGTTTGAAAGCTGACGTAGCCGCCATGGTTCGTGGTCGTAGCTATATTTTGATCAAAACTGTTTCAGCCGTTTAAGGTTTTAAGCGACTAATGTCGCGGGTTATACTAAACTTTTAATCTTAGATTTATGTTATTTGTAACGTCAAGCACTCAAAGTCCCCTGCAAAATGTTTGTACCATTTTTCAGATTTAAAATTATTGCTTGACTAGCATCCCGCTCGGGACTTCGTTCCCGTGGGAATTCGTGAAAATTATGTAGCCTATGTTATTCAGGGATAATGTAGCATCCTAATGGTAAAAGAATTTTTCAAATCGGTCCAGTAGTTTCGGAGCCTATTCGTTACATACAAAAATACAAATCTTTTCTCTTTATAATACTAATCCCCTTTATAATACTAAAGCCTTTGTAAACTTCCTATTACTGTAAACTTGTTATCCTCTGTATTATCATTGTACAATAAAGAATAAATACATACATACATACATACATACTAATATAGATAAGCAGATGTGAAGTTACAACCACTTAATCTTATTCAAATCAACAGCTCAAGCATAACGTGCTCGCGGTGAAATGCGCCGCGGTCAAATGTCGAAAGCAAGAAGTGAGCAAACCTTGTACGGTATCCTCAGTTTTTTTTGTTAAATCTTTATTTTAAGGAGCTTGGTCGATCGAAGAAACCACGTGTTATGTGAAGTTTCACCGTCATCTGAGTGGCGTGACGATGTGAGGTCCTATGTCAACATTGACTACGCCAGAGGGCGAGCAAGCCTTTGCGCAGGGACCTTGCGCAATCAAAGTGAAGTTTCACCGTCAGCCGATAGCGTGCCGCGCGAGTTTGTCGCGCATCATACTCGAACTGCAAGTCATACTAGACCCGCTGGATCGCCGCTAAACCACTCAAATCTTCTTTCTTAAACGACAAAAATTATGAATCACTTCTTGCAAAAAATCCACAAGTACTTACCAATTATGTTAAAACAAGATCGTCACCAGTCGTTTAAAAAAAAGTTATTCGAGCGTGAAATATTCCTCGTGTTTCAGGAAATAAGTCCCTCTTATTCTGAGTGAACTTCGAAAAGGCTGGTAGCTGACAGCTCGATAGAAATTTTAAACAACATTTTTAGTCTTTGTTTAAGGAAATTGAGTCCCTTTTGGACGCTAATTTGACTTTTCAATGGACAATAACTAATTAGTTTCGTTTATTTTGCAAATTACTCGCCTTTTGAGCTTGTAATTGGTTGTTTCTTAGCAACGCGTCACGGTGCTTTTGAAGTATAAATTTTATACAGCGTGAAATTTTAATTATTCTAGGTACACACGGCAGTACATCAGGCTATATACATTTTGACCTTGACGTCGCCCTTATCTCGTTCGTAAAGCGCCGGCTTTCGTAGTGCAAATGGGTAACCTGACGTGCTGTTGTCAGTACAAACGTTATAATATGTATCAAATGCTTTTGACAACTCTTCCCGAGTAACTTAAAGGTCCAAATTCCAAAAAACTTAACATTTTTTTTGCTTCTCCATGCCAAATTTTCGACCATCATCAGATGCCATTAAAAAGTATATAATACAGTGCTTTAGGTATCTCTCTTTCAACCTCTCGGGTCATGAAACTGAACAACTTTCCCAAGGAACATATAGGTCAAAATATGAAAAAAAAAATTGATCTCCTATACAAAATGCGCTATATGCTGATGAAGTTTGTATGGGAGCTCAAAATTTTTTTTTTCGTATTTTGACCTTTATGTCCCTTGGGAAAGTTGTTCAGTTTCATGGACTGATTAGCCACCTGAGAGGTTGAAAGAGAGATACCTAAAGCCCTGTATACATATATATATATAAGTATAGAGTATAAAGTTTTTCATATTTGTATGATAGGTAGGACCGAAGGCCGAATATCAGGTTACCCATGCATGCACTCTGTGCTAACTTAATGCGGTGGCCTTTGTACAGTATAAAAAAAATAATAGTTCTAGTCAATTCAGTTCAATATTTTATTACTCTCGTAATGATAACAACTGGAAACTTAAAATTACAAAACAATGTACGTTTATTTGCACACTAGCTTCCCGCTCGGGACTTCGTTCACGTGGGAATTCGGGGAAATCATGTACCCTATGTCCATCACGGATAATGTAGCTTTCTAATGGTGAAAGAATTTTTCAAATCGGTCTAGTAGTTTCGGAGCCTATTCAATGCAAACAAACAAACAAACAAACAAACAATCAAATTACATATGTATAAGTAGAGTATAAAGTTTTTCATATTTGTATGATAGGTAGGACCGAAGGCCGAATATCAGGTTACCCATGCATGCACTCTGTGCTAACTTAATGCGGTGGCCTTTGTACAGTATAAAAAAAAATAATAGTTCTAGTCAATTCAGTTCAATATTTTATTACTCTCGTAATGATAACAACTGGAAACTTAAAATTACAAAACAATGTACGTTTATTTGCACACTAGCTTCCCGCTCGGGACTTCGTTCACGTAGGAATTCGGAGAAATCATGTACCCTATGTCCATCACGGATAATGTAGCTTTCTAATGGTGAAAGAATTTTTCAAATCGGTCTAGTAGTTTCGGAGCCTATTCAATGCAAACAAACAAACAAACAATCAAATCCTTCCTCTTTATAATATGTATAGATATAGATATAGATTTAAGGATCCTCTTCTCAAAAAGCAAAATAACTTTTTTTTTGCTAAAAAATAAAAAAATATTAATTCACTACGCTAATCTAACACCTATACGGAATTATGAGAAGTTTTCCTTTGTCAAGCCGTCAGCTAATAAAAAAAAGTATCACTTTCATTTTATGACAACCACTTGAAGTTTTTTAATAAAATAAAATTGAAATAAAATTAAAAAGGCAAAGGAATTAATTTTTTGGATTTCGTAGAAGAGTGGTGTAGTGAAGTGAAAAGTATAAAAGTTTATAACTTTTTTATTTAAGTATCTACAAAAAAAGTGAATATTTTTTTAAATAAATCTAGGACCTTAATCCTACTAAAACAAAAAAAATCAGAACATTTTAAAATTTTTGTACATAGCCCATTGTATAAAGACCAGAACATAGTGTAAAAGAAGGTGGCCATAGAGCTAGCAATTTCTTGCAAGAATCTTTAGGGTAAGCAATCCCTAAAAATTTTGAATTAGAATTTAGGGTTGACCCGATAGGGCACGGCAAAGTTATAAAGTTACTATTGGAAGCGGACACCTCGTACAAAATATTTCCTTCTTCCAGCGAATAATTAAATTATTTTCTCTTCCCAATTCCTGTTTGAAACATGTACTAGATTCGACGAGCCTGTGTTCATTGTGACAGCTCTTCCATGTGACAATTGTATTAAATGTGGGTGGTGTCGCGAACGGGCGCGTATTTAATTGCATGTTTGACGGTGTAACTGGCAGTCGTGCATATTTCACGCGCCATTTTGTTGTCCATCAAATTTTGAATGTGGAATTGTTATGGTCAGTTGGTTACATTGAATATCGAAGGGTATATTTTTAGTATGTTGGTTTCTTTATATGAGTACTAGCTGATGCTCGCAACTTCGTTTGCGTGTTAATTTTTTCTTTTGAACAGATTACACTTTATTGACGGTCCAATAATGGACCTTCATTTAGTTTATTAAATATTGATTTAGTTTAAGATTTAGATTTTGACATACAAAAGTTTTTTCCCGCTAACTCCCGTTCCCGTGGGAATTTTGCAATATCCTGTTGCAACTAAGCTTTAAGTTTACTAAGGTACCTGCATGCCAAATTTCAAGCGTCTAACTTAAGCGGTTTAGATTTTTCATACAAAAGGATTTTCCGGCTAATTCCCGTTCCCGTGGGAATTTCGGGAATTCCTTTCTTAGTGCACCTCTACGGTACCTAAGCTACGTCCCTACCAAATTTCAAGTGCCTACGTTTAGCCGTTTAGGCTGTGCGTTGATATGTCAGTCAGTCAGTCAGTCAGTTTCTCCTTTTATATATTTAGATAAAACATGGACTAAGTCCATGGTATAAAATGTCACCCCAGTGTGTGCATATTTTGTGTAAAAAACAGATGTTTGGGGCAGAACCTACGCCTTTTGAGTTCGTGGCGTAAAAAAATATTTTTGTTTACAAGGCTATGAGGTTGCTGCAATCTAAAGTTCCATTGAACGATAACACTAAATTTAAAAAAAAATTATCACCCCAACATTCGATTTCTTATACAGTCCATTCGTTTAGATAAATAGATAGAAATTCTATATTGCACACAGTCACAAAAGTTTTACATACTTAACTAAACATATCGCTAAGAGCAATCTCTTCCAGGCAACCCTTATTTTAGGGACTACTTTAAGAAATCGAGAGTAGTGCAGAGTAATACTAAGAATAGAATAGAATAGAAAAAATATTTATTTTATAGGACATTCAGGATGCCACTTAAAACAAGTCAAGATTACATGAAATACATACAAACAAACATTAAAGGATTTAAATACATACATACGCATTCGTTCTATTGACCCTACTCACTCTAGGCCTATTCGCAAAGGTGCAGTCTTCCCCAGAGAAGAACAGGCAAGAAACTCTGAAGGTGCTCTTTTTAATCGCATTACAAATTTTCTTATTTTCTAATTTTAACATTTTTAACTAAGTCTGAAATAACTCTAGAGCTGAGCAGTTCATTCCCATGGCTGCTTGTCAGTTATATAATCAGAAATCAGAAATTTTGTAATAATAAGGAGTTACCATGCCACAGACAGACACACAGATACCACACATCAAACGAATAAAATCCCTAATAAAAAGATCAAATCTAATAATTCTTGGTCCAATTGTTCAATCGCTGAAACGCAACCAGTAGCCTGTGGTATTATTTACCGATTAGAGCAAGTTCCTCGTCATGCAGGCAGATTGCGAGAATTTCCCGCGGGAAACCACCAATACGCTCCGTTTACACAGATTATATACATGTGACGTCATACATAGTATGTCAGACGGAATTAGTGTGGTCGAACGTTTCGATATTTTCCAAGTTACATAGTTTACTTTCACGCTGGACTAGGAGTAAAAGAAAAACTTATAATGTTCCAGCTATCTACTCTTCCCAGGCATACTGTAAAAGTTAGTAAGTGGGACGCGAGGGTTTTCATGTATTGTGGGCGAAAGTCTGACAACCTTTCACCACTATATACTGTGTTTTTTATTCTCAGACTAAATTGACATATACAAATGTCAAATTTACAAATATTCCGCAAAATTACGAGACTTAAATACTTGTTTTTTTTATTCTTAGAGACTGGATTATATAGATAGATAGATAAAAACTTTATACACTGCTATTACAATAATTGTTAATAATAATAATAATCTTGTAACAAAGTATTAAGTAAAAGTAAAACTACAATTAAACAATAAGTAACGCAGTGAAAGGGCGCTGACTCAGCATACGTACTGTGGGTAAACCACTTTGGAATGGGCCTTTTTATAATTCGAACGGCACGGCACGGCATGACAGAATTTGTATTACTATTGCCTTCTATGTTCCCAGCTTCTAGTATTACTTGTAAATAGGAGGCAATGGTAATACAATTTTGCCGTGCCGATTTCGTATTATAAAAAGGCCCATTGACGTATGCAAGTGTCAAATTTGCAAATAATGTAAAACTATTTGCGAATTTTACATTTGCATGTGTCAATTTGGTCTCTGAGAATAACAAACACAGTATACATCGTGTTCATCTAACAACCCTCTGAATTTATGTCAAACGTGGTATCAAGTGGTGGTTTACAACCCGTACAGGTTTCAAGAATCGTAACTTCACCATTTTGCATTTAATTTTTAAGGGTTCCGTACCCAAAGGGTATTAAAAACGAGACTCTATTATTAAGACTCCGCTGTCCGTCCGTCCGTCTTTCAACAGGCTTCAACTCATGAACCGTGATAGTTAGACAGTTGAAATTTTCACAGAAGATCTATTTCTGTTGCTGCTATAACAACAAATACTAAAAAACATAATTAAATAAATATTTAAGAGGGCTCCCATACAAAAAACGGGATTTTTGCTCGTTTTTCTAGATAATGGTACACGTGCACGAGTCCGACACGCACCGGTTTTCTTTCTTACATGGAATCGAAGTCGTAGCGGAAAGCAAGTTAGCTATAAGCTTACATGACGAAGTTTAAACTTTTTCCCGCCTTTTGGATAGACTGTATGTACATCTCTAGACCACAAATCATAAGGAACATCGATTACAGTCGTGACTTGCAGTTTTACAGCTCGCGTCGGGGTTATTGACATCATGTATCAGACCGTTTTTATGGGATCTGAGATTTTCGCTTTAGTGTAGGATCATAACATGATTTTAGTGCTCCATATAATCACAGTTTCTCATGAAACTACCTGCTGTTCACCAGACAAAGCCCTGTCACGACCAATCTAAATATATAAAAGGAGAAACTGACTGACTGACATATCAACGCACAGCCTAAACGGCTAAACGTAGAAACTTGAAATTTGGAAGGGACGTAGCTTAGGTACCGTAGAGGTGCACTAAGAAAGGAATTCCCGAAATTCCCACGGGAACGGGAATTATCGGGAAAATTCTTTTGTATGAAAAATCTAAACTGCTTAAGTTAGACGCTTGAAATTTGGTATGCAGGTACCTTAGTAAACTTAAAGCTTAGTTGCATCAGGATATTGCAAAATTCCCATGGGAACGGGAGTTAGCGGGAAAAATCTTTTCTATGTAAAAATCTAAATCTTAAACTAAATCAATGGACCGTCAATAAAGTGTAATCTGTTCAAAAGAAAAAATTAACACGCAAACGAAGTTGCGGGCATCAGCTAGTATATACATAAATAAATACTACCCACATGATTTATTAACTTGTCATTGAAATTTTGACGCAGCTTTCTCAACAAATGGCCGGTTTGGTCGAGTGGTAGTGACGCTGCGTCTTGATCGGCGGGCTCTGGGTTCGATTCCCAGTCGGGGCAAATATTTGTATAAAAAGCAGGGCCCCGATTCTGTAACTTCAGTTGTGTGTTGATATAATGGTCGCCATTTTATGGTACATACAATGGCGAAATTGAGAACTATCAAAATTTCATACATCTAATGACGGCTGCTTTGACTGGTGGCGCCACCGCCAACTGAATTTTCAGTTGCTAGGCAGTTTCAGTAGTTTTCAACTTTACGTTCGGTTGGCGGTGGCGCTGCTGGTGGGGTGGGTGTCACGGTGACAGCAAGTATATGAAAATTAAATAATTCTCAATTTTGCCACCTGAACAGATAAAATGGCCTCTACTCCATCGAGTTTCTTCTCGGGTCATGTGTGTTCAGATCTGTCTTTATGTGTGTTCCAAGGGACCCACGACACAAGGGAAAACCTTTAGCGTGGGCCTTTGAGTGTGTAGCGTTTATTATTATTATTATTTATTATTATCCAACCATACAATACACTCACGCCTTAATCCCATTTGAGGTAGGCAGAACGTCAACAAAGGTGTTCGTTATCATTTGTACCACGTGTGTATTCTAATTGATACCTATATGTATGTACTTGAATATCCACTGCGTTTTGATTATTAATTAGTGTAATTAACTATAAATGAAACTGTTGTGTCACCCCGCACATTCATAGTTTATAACTTTTAAAAGGTGAACTGATTTTATAAAAAATATAGCTAAGAACCATCTCGATCACGTCAGCTTTCAAACAAAAAAAAACATATCAAAATCGGTCCATTCGTGCCACAGACACAGACAGACAGACATAGGTACACACGTCAAATTTATAACACCCATATTTTTACGTTGGGGGTTAAATATCTAAGTTAGTTGAAATTGAAATCATTTATTTGTCAGGTACTAGCCCCATAGTCACACAATACAAATATAATATAATATTATTAAAATGTAAAATGTATTAGTGGTATATGAGGACTAAGGTTGCAAATTTCATTTCATTTCATTTATTTATTTACATAGCGTACATTTATTTTTACAGGAGTTCCAAGTCAATAAATATACTTGTCACTTATACATAACATCCCCCAAAAAATTAATACATTCACACAAAACAGCACACTTATAAAAATTTAATTGGAAATAAAACATAAAATAAAATAAACATTAAAAATATATACCAGTGCCATCAAAATAATAAATACAATGTCAACTACAGATTCAAATGTCCAAATAACAACTAACAAAGATTCAGTAATAGTAATTAATAGTAAAATCCATAATTAAAATAATAATAAATAAATAATAAAATTAATAATCAGCCTCGCAAGAATTCGTACTTTCTACTTATATATACTGCACATTACATTAAATCTTCGAATTGACGATACAGTCCATGTAAGCATCAATCGCCATACACAAAATCCCTCTTCACGAATTAAAGAACTAACTCTTAATACTTTATAAAATTCTCGCTCTACAAAAGTAGACTTTGCGTTGTGTTACTTAGAGTCTAATTTAAAATGGCAAATGTCTGTTGCTCCAGGGTTGGTTCTAGTGCCTGGTTGACATTCTGCAGGCGTCGTTTGTAAAACGGAACGTCTGTGCTTTTGCTCGGTACACAAAATGGAGGGAAAATGTCAAGGAGTTTTTGAAGATATTTGAAGTATTAATTTATACCTTTGTCAGTAGCAAAAGAGGCTCTGTAAAGAACTAACTTTGAAAAAGTCTTGGAAACCAAAAAGCATTCATTATTTCAAAGACTTTTTAACCTGTAGAAAAATCGTAAACCTTAAACTTTGTAATAACAAATTTTGCGAAGTCTAAAAGAATTTGTCTTAGTGCGATTATGTTTATCTCCTTTATCTCCGTCTTAATAGATCTGTAGCCCGGGGACATTTATATTATAAGGTTACGAAAGTGAAAAACTCCAATATTGTGGGTTTGAAACAAAACCTTGCTTGCAAGCTCAACGACCTTAAGTGGACCGCAGCCTCAGACATTATGTATATCTTTTATTTACCAAATCAATTTTTTTTCAATCAAATATTTTAATTGGTCCCACACTAGGCAAAGCCTGTATCGTGGGGATCATACTAAAATTAGAATATCAAATTGATGAATCTAATTAATACTTGCTCATATCTAATGTATTTCTTTACTATAGAATACTCGATTTTTTGCTTGACCTAAATGCAATATACCAAATCTTGGATAATGGTAGCACACCCCGAATGAGACAAAACTCGCCGCGTTCTCTCGCCATCGTCTGTGGCACCTCTGTGCACCGTAAAATAAATAAAGTGCACCACAAAACGCCCGCTGACTGTATTTTTATTGCATGATGCATTTTTGAACGGCATGGCTTGTATATTATACAGCTGTCAACGAAATAGCTTTAATAGTTTGCTGTTTTATTTGTAATTTACATTTTGGGTATTATTTTTGCCGTATTGTGTATGTATAGGTATTAGGTATACTATTTTCACGATCCGTTTGGTAGATTGTTGACGGTTCTAGGGTTCGATCACGGTCGTTACAAAAAATTGTTGAAAAAACTTGTACTTATTTCTTTAGTCTGGGTGTATTTTGGGTCGTATAGCAGTATTGGTCTGTCGTTGTGTGTAGAAGCAACGATACAAAGTTATGAGTGACATTTTTTTTTTGACTGAACCACATATCAATTCATTCAGTAATTCACTCAAATTAGACTATATTTTACACATGTTTACATATACATAGTTACTTTATGTTACAGTGCGGTGTGAGTATTACACTCAGCGATAAATGTATACTTACTTCGAAAAGAACGCTGACTACAGCTATCTATTTCGTACATTTAATGGCATTAAGCACAACCTCTCTCTATTAAACGTAGCATTAACCAAAAAAAAGGCAATAACAATAAAAATACCAAACTTCTCCACATCTTCTCGACGATTCATAAAGATGGCAGGTTGGTAATGTTTCCCAGGGAGCAACGCGGCAATTTATAGTCATCTGGGGACATTTTGTTCCCCTCCTGTCTGGCTGCTGACCCCTGAAGTTCGAGGTAGGTCCCCAAGGTAGGGCGGAGCCCCGGCTTAACATCTTAGACGCCTCCTGCATTCCAAGCAGGCGACTTGCGACGTTTCATAAAACTTTGCACTAATTTTTCAAAGTTTTCGTAATGGCTGCCTGAAATTTGAAAGCGGTGTTTCCTTTCCGCGTTTTATTAATGCTAATTGTTGAATTGATGGCGACTGGTTTGATGAATTTATGTTTCGGTCACACGTGAAAATTATTTTAAGATATGTCATAATTATCCACGTTAAGAAACGTATGAGTGTCAACCTTCAATCCCAACAACGCTTATTAGCAGATAACCACAAACCGAATCGTCATTAAAATACGTTAAAATGTTTTTTGTTTTCGTCGATTTATTTAAAAAAGCGTTGGATCAATTTAGATCAAAATTTTAAGGGACCACCTCAGGAGTATCTTCTTTCGAACTAAATAAGAATGTTCAAAATAGGCCAAGAATTGGCGGAGTTATCGCGTAACAATAATTTAAAAATATACCTACAGTCTGATTGAGAACCTTTTTTGAAGTCAATTAAAAAATACTAAACCTATCGTGGTTTTAGCGGGTTTTGACGTTGTTGAGATACTCGCGCACTTAATATGCACATGCCACACAACATGTTCGATATTTTAAAACAATTTTAAGGCCCGTAAGGTGGAAGGAGACTCGAGTCTCTTCATCTATACCAGGGTTTCTTAAACTTTTTGCAGTCACGGACCAGTTTCACAACTTAAACAGTTCCACGGACCCCTGTCAATTTTTTTTTCTGAAAATGGAAAAAAACCTTATTCATATAATAAAAAATGCTTTTATTGGTACTTTAATTACACTTGCTATTAAGTAAATGAGAAGGATGCTGTTGTTTGGCCTCAATGAGAAACAGTTTACAACACATTTTCCTAATAAATATGTTAACAGACTGACCTACTGCGGACCCCCGATATACATGCTACGGACCCCTAAGGGGTCCGTGGACCCCACTTTAAGAATCCCTGATCAATACTTTAGTATTGATTGTCTCTTTCTCTCACTATAATGACAAAGACGACTGCTACTCAAGTATAGATCAGAATCTGAGTCGCGTTCTGTAATACGGCCCTAAGTTATCACTTTAGTAGTTAAATATTACGTGCAGAAACATGATGTTATTTTAAAAGTTAGCTTTGTTCTTTATTATGAAACCTGAAACTGCCCCTTCGTTGAATGCACAAAAGCAATTAAAACAAACCGGTCATTTCTTTTTACTAGTTTTTTAACCCCTTAGCAAACAGCTTAAGCCAGTATATTTTCCTGCTAACTTTATTAGTCCCATAACCGTTGGATTTAACGCTAACGTCTAGCAGTTATGAAGGTTACTGTAGCACCTTTTTGGGTAATGATTTCAGTTTTTTGGATTTATTCAGTTAAAGTTAATGTTCCAGGGATAAAACCCTAGATTTTGTGATATTTTATATCAATGTTACTTGGTGTGGTATTTGTCTGGGCCTGAAAATAAAGAGTTTATTAATGTAATTGTGTTTTTTGGCTACATTTATAACTGTGGCCAAGTGGCAAACAAAATTTAGTCGTGATGAGCCATCGACTTGAAAGAATAAAAATAATGTTTGTTTCTTTATTTAGATAATTGTTTTTTTACAATTTCGTCTTGAAATTTTTAACGGGTTTTAGTAAACAAAGGTAGATCTAAAAAGGAATTTAACTTCACCTTGCGATTATCTCACGATTTTATTTCAGTAGGTATTAAAGAATTCGTTACTATTTGATTTCTTTACAAAAATGTCTGGAAAAAGAAATATTTTTAGTTGTAAATAAATAAAATTAGTTATTGTTTAAAATAAATAATAATTGCACCTTTAAATCCCAGCATTATGTCAAGCTTTTCTAAAAGCACTTGGTTCTCTTCCTTCCTCTATAACACAGGAGTAAGCTTTTTCCTTAATTGCATTTCGAGGGTGGAGGTAACCTCCCCGTTGGTGACACGTTTGATTGTTATAGGGGTGCGTGCGTGGGCTAGGGTAGTGAGGAATTGAGCCGTGGCCGACCGTCAAATGCCACTCGTCTCCGTGTTTATTCGGGGTGTTAAGTGTTTTATAGCTCTCCAATGAAGTGTCTTTGCACGTACAATAAACACACACATTTATATTGTTTTACGAAAATTGAGGCATTTCGGCATCTCGAAGCTTCTTCTTTCGTGTCAACAGCAATTTCAAACATGTTTGGCCCAGCGTTGTTATCAGCGGCCATGAGCTCTTTCCTAGTGCAGGTGTTAGGGCACATGGAGCATGAGATCAAGTGGACCATGGTCTTTCTCGAAGCTAGTCAAACCTATAAGCCGCTTGAAAAAAATTAAGTTCTAAATCATGACGTTCTTCATCTTATTTCTTAGCTTATTGCTTAATAGTATTCAAGTAGCTAATCTTTTTTTGTCTATTTGTTTTCAGGTAAGTTTGTACAATATTGCCTCTCAGACGCGGGCGGCTTGACAATTATACTGTGAGTAATTGTTTAAAAAATAAAGGTGCATCAACCTACTAACACTTACGACGTATTCCCGACCAATGAAGATACAGATTCCTATGTTGCCGGTTATTTCTCCTGTCACTTTTATTAATATAGATAATGTGTTTGCTCTTGACCACAATCTAGCGGAGATGTGGTCGAGGATGTGGCAAGCTCACCCAGAAGATGCCTATTCAATCGAACTTTAAAGAGATTCGGGTTATATGAGCTCGGAAATACAGACGCAGGCAGAGAGTTCCATTCCTTAGCGGTGAGCAATATAAAAGATGAAGAGAAGCTCTTAGTACGGATCCGAGCATTTATTTTAACTGTTCGTTTATATCGTGGTTGCATTTCAAACGTTCGTTATTAATCAGAACAAATTTGGGTTAAATGTAAATGTGTGAGTAAGTAAGTGCTTACAGTGAGGTGGCGTGTGTTTGAATCGATGGTGGCTCGGCGCCGAACTGCCGCTGTGCTAGGGCTATTCCTGCTTATCCTTGTTACAAAGAAACAAGGCAAAGATCTCCACTGATTTCTTCCAATCTTCCCGATTTTGTGCCATGGTGTCTTAAAGTCAGCGCCGTCAGACTTCGAAAGCCATGATAATTATGATCTTGTCGCCTGCTGTGAAAAAGGGGCTGTTTTATTTTGATTGTTTTTTCCACTGCTATAATCCAATGTCTCCTGAACTGCATTTTGTAAATTATTGCGTGATATTTGGCACATGTTTTTTAAACTGGACATTAGCGTTCGAAGGTGTGATAAGGTTTATTCCTTTTTTAATAAGTTTGCCATAATATCACATGTAATATTCATATGGTAGGATGAAAAACTGTCACAATATTCCCTTTGTTATCAAAAATGAATCATCAACGGAACTGAACTTTTCCCAAGGAGCATAGGTAGAAATATGAAAAAAAAATCGTCTTTTTAAAAACTTTTACAGTTGGTTTGTCTTTGTATGGGGAGTTATAATTTTTTTTGAATATTTAACATAGGTTATTTTGTGAAAGTTGTTCGTCTCTTGGGCTAGATTGTGGTCAAGAGCAAACGTATTTTTGCGTTTTATTTAAAATTTATTTAAAAAAAAATTAAATTTATTTAAAAAAAAAACATGGCGAGAGTCACCCCCTAAAGTTTCGCTAAATAATTGAAAGTCACCCCAAAATAAAAGAAAACCTCTGGATACGCTATCTCAAACTTTACTAACAAGTGGGGAACTTAGGTTACTGTAGAGTAGAAATGAATGCACCGACTTGCCGCTTGCAGCCTACGTTACTATGTGCCCCCAATATCGAAGTGGAAGCGCCCTGTATTGTTAATTTACTATTTAATGAGATGCAGTCAGACATTTTCCTCGGCGCGAACGTATGAAGGATATGAAATGAATAGATTCAAAAGGCAGGAGTTATTTTTAAAGTATTCCGGTAATTAAAAAAGTTGGAAATCTATATAATTTGTGACACTTTTTTTGGCATTTGACCGCGTCGTTTACGTTGTGTTTAAACTGCTGGTGATAATAGGGAAGGTGACCTTTTTTCGGATATATTTTTAATATTTTTTCTTGTAACTAGCTGTGGGAATTTGGGAAGGTGATGTAACCTATGTGTTAATCCAGGTTGTCAGCTGCCTCCATATCAAATTATATCAAAATTGGTCCAGCCGTTTGAGTGTGAAAGAGGAACAAACATCCATACATCCTTACAAACTTTCGCATTTATAATAGTTAGTAGAATTTAAGGTGTAAAGATCAATGATGGGACGGAAAAAGTTGGAACGTTTTCTGGAATGCCGGTTTAGTTTGGAAGCAATTAGTGGTCGTACGTAACTAAAAACCCGTTGTTTTACAAACTGCGCCACAGGTTAAAGTTCCTGGAGGCTAATGGGAGACAGGAAAAGCTGTATTTTGCATACTGTGGCGTTGAGTATTGCCCTATTCGAGGATTTTTCACGTTGAATTTTTGGCAGCCATGCTTCTGAAAAACGACGACGGGGTTTCTTCAAATTTTTTTTTGTTTAACTTGTAGTTTTAGTGATACTTTCTCATCTGTTAGAGCGTGGTTTCATTCTCTGTTTGGACGAAGTTAATTATCCTACTAGTATTATGCAAAAGTTTGTGATGTTTGTTGCTTTTTCACGCAAATCTAAGACAGATGAAATATTCCAGTAGACTAGAGTTTTGAATAGGATAAAAGCTGCCTTTTATCGCAAAAAAAGGTCTAAAGAGGTAGAAAGTTTTTATGGAAGTTGGTCTATGTCAAAGATAAAACCGGCAGATCCTCATTTCTAGTGCCAAACAAGATAAAGGTATAAACAAAGTTTCAATGATGTTCATATTTTGCCGCTAAACAGACATTTTTAGTCTTACTTTACCCGTGCTATAACGCAAACATAGTCGTTTCTATCACAACCGAACAAAGAAGTCGAATGACTTATGAACAGAAAAAATCAAACATTTTATACATTTCCGATTGTTATTTAGGAAATACTAATATTATAAATGCGACAGTAACTCTGTCTGTCTGTCTGTCTGTCCGTCTTCACGCCTTTAGTAGTTTACTACTGAACCGATTTTGATGAAATTTTCATGATTAGAACCTGGAAAAGGACATAGGCTACATTTTATCCGGAGCCGCGGGATGAAAGCTAGTGCATAATATTCCCTTGAACTAAATGTAGGCTTTGAACAAAATTTTAGACAGACAAATGAAAATAATAGTTTGCGATTAGGTTCCTAAGATAAAAGATTTGACTGATATTAACGTTAGAACGTATAAACAAACGTAAGGATAAAAAAAGTTATATTTACCACATACGAAAACATTTGAGTCTTTACTCATTCATTCTATTCCTTCACAAGAAACATCAAAAGGAATATGATATTTTCATCAGCTTTCGAGTTAATAGAAAAGATGTTTATAAAAGACAGTTACTTGTAAAAGCAAGAGGGACTGTGCAATTCCTTCGCTTCCTCGAAAGGAGGAATGAAAAACGCGACTTTTCAGATGCCGTTTGAAAAGACTTCCCGACCGCGTGCTTCATTATTAGAGCCAGTATTTATGCTCTATAGCTAGTCTATAGATGTTGTATATCAGCTTTATATATAACTGTGCTCTGCAATGTAGACAGGGACGTTTTAAGATGCCTATCAAATTGCTGTCGACAAAGATTCGGTTGATGGACACTGTTTTTGGTTGTTAACCTTCACAGTTTTAATAATCCAGCCTTACTTTTAATTTTTTTCCGAAGTCGTAAAAAGAACCTCTGCTTTCAGCTTTAAGGATTTAGACATCGATGAGTTGGACGGCCATTTTAGCAATTAATCTTAAGCATTTCCGTGATTCAGAGGGTACGTTAAACAGTCGGTCCATGATTTACTGCAGTCGTTAAACCAGTCAAAAGCCATTTAGTGTTTTTTTAATTTTATTTAACAGTAAATTGTGCATCCAAAGACTTGATGTCCGTGCCCTTATCTTATTACATTTACTGCAGGCCGAGTACGATAGTGACAGCGCCGCGACAACACCGCGGTCCTATGTCAAAATGTCTACATTGACAACGTCGTAGGGCGAGCAAGCCTTTGCGCAGGACCCTCGCGCAATCAAAGTGAAGTTTCAGCATGAGTCGAGCGCGAGTTTGTCGTTATCGTGCTAGAGCTGCTGTTTTTATTACTTATTTAGCATTGTCAACAATACTCTCCATATAAGTTTACAATTTGGTGGTTTGAAACTCTTTACATCAAGACTAGTTAAGTTAAGCAATAAGGAAAAAAGTTGTGAGAAATTAGATTCCATCTACATACATCCTGAATCTAGCCCTGTTGTAGCCTGAGGGAAAAGATATTTCTAGTATTAAACCGCCTCGTTCTGCGGGTAATACAGTGCACTGTAATTGGAGAACAAAGGATATCCAGCCGTTTTATGATTGGAGTAAACATTTCGAGAAACTACGGCAGGTTCACCTGTTATTTATGTGAAGTTGCAGTTTAAATCAAAACAAAACTATTATTTTATACTATTGTATAAAACAATCAATAATACCTATTTCTTAGTAGTTACTAATATTATTTGCGAAAGAAATTTTCTTACGTATTTGTATTAGAATCGTAACAACAGCTTTTGTAGTTTTTAATGTCAGATACTTAGTTAATTCATATATGAAAAAACTGCAAAATGATACACTTTTATTTTCTTCGTTTTGATGCACACCTTTTTATTAAATCTGTACCGAATAGGTTAAGTTTAGTAACATTTTTAATGCGGAAAATGAAGGACCAGTACAGTTATAAATTTTACCTAAAGATTTAACTCATTCATATAACACCAAACCTTTGTAATGTTAACAAAAACATTTATAAAACCCATTTTCTGTTGATACTATTTTAGTCTCATAATTATTTTGTAAACTGAATTATTTCCTCTTGAAATATACTTGAGTTTAAGACAAACGGTAAGTTATTTATAATTTCGTCGAATTTCAATCAGTTCCCGCCTGAAATGGGATTTGCGAAGTAAATTAATAGTGAGTGTTTACAAACTGACAGCTGTCAAAATCATCTGTCAGATGAAGTCGCTACATTGGGACGTGACGGCTTCTCTCTTTATAAAATGTGTAATTTAACTAGGTTTCCCGTGGTGCGCGACCTGCTAAAGCAGGCCGCGAGGCGGTTGTGCTACCCTATTTGTAGGGACAAAAAGGCTTTCATACTTTTTTTGGTTTGTCACGACCGCCATCTTGTATTTCAAAATGGATGTCAGTTTCGTAATCAGCATCCCCGAAAACCTGTTAAACGACACCCATGACGGTATTTTCCAAAAAATCCATGTCCGCCATCTTGGATTTCAAAATAGATGTCATTTTCGCAATCAGCACCCCAGAAAACGTATTAAACGACACCCATGACGGTTTTTTACAAAAAATGCATGTCCGCCATCTTGGATTTCAAAATGGATGTCATTTTCGGAATCAGCACCCCCGAAAACCTATTAAACGACACCCATGTCGGCATGCCCGAAAATTTCATATCCGCCATCTTGGATTTTTGGTGGGGAGAATCGAGACGCTCCGGGCTTCGCCCTTCGCGTCACGATTCCCCCAACTAAAATCCAAGATGGCGGATATGAAATTTTCGGATTGCGGTCGGCCGGTATGATGCTTGGTGACGCTTCGGGCTTCGCCCTACGCGGAGCTCGGCCTTCGGCCTCGCCCTATACGCAGCTCGGCTCGGCCTTCGGCCTCGCCTCGCGCGGTCGGCTCGGTCTACGACCTCGCCTCACCTTTAGAATCTAAACTTAAATGGCGGCCATCTTGGATTGGGGGGAGGGGGACGCTCCGGGCTTCGCCCTACGCGGAGCTCGGCCTTCGGCCTCGCCTTATACGCAGCTCGCCTCGGCCTGCGGCCTCGCCTCGCGGCGCGTCGTGATTCGGCTCGGCCTTCGGCCTCGCCTCACCACTCCTTGTATGGCGGCCATCTTGGAAAATGGCGAAGTCGAAAATCTTTTCCGATATTCGGATTCAGCGACCCCTAAAACTCCCGGATACCGAATTCGGTCCGAATCAGAGGAGATACAAAAATCTCGTTTTTGTATGGCGGCCATTTTGTTTTTTTGAAATTCGAAAAAATTTTGACACCGGTAGACTTCGACCAGGGTGTGGGTCGACCTTTGTTCGAGCACCACCGGTCCAAGTCCAACGGTTCGCCCGGGAAGGTGGGTCGTGACCTGATGAGGAGGAGAATCTGAAGATGTCGAGGTTTTCCCATACTCGACGAAAAATTTTGACCACTCCTCTTATACATCATTTTCACCTCCCGACCCTCCTTCTGGGAGAACAATTATGTCAATCAGTCAGTCAGTCAATCAGTGAGTGGTATTGCAGCTTTATATAATATAATTTAAAATTAAGGCTATGGCAGTATAACTTAATAAGAGATTTTCTGGCATCTGATAATACGCAAAGGCCCTACTGGGCGGTGTTGTTATGACTTGTAATCGACTTAATTAACTTGATTTATAGTTACACTAATAGTGTACTTAATGCACCCGGGTGATTTAAATTAGTTTAAATTGTCTCTTCAGTGGGAGAATATTCTTTTCTTTTGCAGGACGTATTCCTTATTAAATCAACTAATACTTGTTTACTAAATGAACAAATAGAACGAAAATAAGTCAGGAAACTCAAAATAAATAGCGAGCCGAACTCGAAAAGTTCGTTTCTGAGCACTATTGAGCAATAGGTAAAATAATTCGGTCGTGATATGTTTGATAAACAAAATCCTGATTTATGTCATTAATTACCGAATTAGATTTTTATAAACTTGTCTGCATCGTGGCATCGTAGCTGGACCGATTTCTATAGTGTTGTTTTGTTTGAAAGCTAATATGATCGAGATGGTTCTTAGATAAAATAGCCCTTTGAAAGCATAAAGCTCTGAATATGTCGGGGGCAATACAACATTTTTAAATGTAGAGTAATTTTAACAACATTATTGACACTAACTAACGCCCTGATTAGAGAGAAAACCTCGTTGCCAAGCTCGAAATTAGCGGCTAAATATTTAACCACGCTTCGAATCGGTTGTTCCCCTTATAAATAAGGTCATAGAGGTCAGATTACTGTGCATCGGTGTAATTATCTGATTTGTCTTTTGTTCCATTTGTGTTTTAGATATAAATCTAGATTCAAACTAAAACGGGACTTGAATATGTGCTGTGTTGGTTTTTCATATCATATTAGACGACTGACTGTGACTGTGTGATGTGACTGTGTTTAGTAAAAGGTATAACTTTCTGGATAGTCAATAAGAGCTATTTACAATAGTTCATCACACTGATTGTGAACCTTAACGACTATCACGAAAGTTGTATCTTTCCATTTTCACAGTCACATTTTATCCGTTTAGGTGGCAAAATTGAGAACTATTGAAACCTCAGATTAAGTGACAACCGCTCCGATCAGCAGCGCCACCGTCAACTACTAAGCCACTTAAGGCGACTACAGCACCTAAATTACGATTTTATGATGCGTAGATAAGCATGACGCACTGCATTAAATCGAAGAAAAAAAACTACGGTAACATTCAGGACATAAACTAGATAAGTAGTTTGCTGAAAACATGATTCAGCACTTTTGGTTCGATAGAAAAAGCTCACAAAGTAACATCTAAATATCAATATTGTGTATCTTTTAAGCTGTAAAAACGATAGTAAAATGCACACAGGAACTTGAATTTGGTATCCAAATGTTCGTGATTGAACACTCTCGATAAGTAGTTAACGCATTTTTCGATTTAAGCTGTTACCTTTCCATAAATCTCATTTTTCTAACTTTCGAACATGTTTTTACGCATACACGCTTTCATAGTCCGTAAACTTCGTGTATCGACACTGTTCGCACTGCCGGCTCAGGCCTGTTGAGAGACGAAGATGGCACTATTCCTATGTGTGCTGCCTTTATCGGGTGCTGTAGTCGCCTTAACATTCACTTAGCAATGGCGCCTCCAGTAAAGATAGCTGTCATCAAATACAGGGCTTTAGGTAAATCTCTTTCAACCTCTCGGGTGGTTGGTTAGTCCATCGAACTGAACGAACAACTCTCCCCCAATTATTGGTATTTTGACATTTTATTATTACCTACTAATACTGTTTTGTTTTTATTTATGACATTAATTAACATCTACAATCCATATGAATATTTACCTATAATAAATTATATGACATAATTTTCCACGTTAAAAAAACGTATAGTCACCGACTTCAATCCCAACAACAGTTCGCACAAATAGATAACTAGTTTTTTTTGCAGACTACAATGCCTATTAGCAGATGAAAACACACGAAAAAAGTTTTTGTTGATTTTTTAAAAGCACTGAATCATTTTCGATAAAATTTATATGGGACCACCTCTGGAGTTACTCTTTCGAACAAAAAAGAATTTAGAAAATCGGTCCATAATTGGCGAAGAAATCGGTGAACATACATAAAAAAGAAAAAAATACATAAACGAACATAGAACCTCCTCCTTTTTTGAAGTCGGTTAATGATTGAGTATTGAGGTTCAGATATTTTTAAATTTCACCACCTGATTGGATTTAGTGGTCACTATTATCTTTCCACAGCCTTTGAGTCGCCATTGATATGCCCTGCTATAACTACATGCGGCCTTTAATGCAGCGCTTTAAGAGTTCTTCAAAGCCTCCACGGAGCTTATTCACGTGGAAATGCCTCCTAACAGTCCCTTAAGGGGATAAGGCTTAAGGGGATATATTCTGCGACTGGTTTATGAATACCTCTTCATTTTCGAATCGTTTTTTCGTTAGGAGCTTTTTGAATTGATTTGTTTTTGATGTTATTCATATCGGTTAATATACCATCATATCAGATACAATATATGCAGGCCGAGTACGGTAGTAACAGCACCGCGACTACACCGCGGTCCCAGGTTAAAATGTCAACATTGACAACGCCATAGCGAGCAAGCCTTTGCGCGGGACCCTCGCGCAAACAAAGTGAAGTTTCAGCGTGAGCTGAGCGCGAGTTTGTCGTTATCGGGCTAGAGCTGCAGTTATAGAAAACAACTAGTATATTAATATCTTACAACTCAACAACTCTTTACAGGCAAACTGTAAAAGTCAGTAAGTAAGACGCAAGGGTTTTACTGTACTTATATTATGGGCGAAAGGCTGATAACCTCTTACCACTATACATTATGTTACATCTAATAACCCTTAGATAACCTCTCACCACTGAACATTATGTTACATCTAATAACCCTTAGATAACCTCTCACCACTATACATTATGTTACATCTAATAACCCTTAGATAACCTCTCACCACTATACATTATGTTACATCTAATAACCCTTAGATAACCTCTCACCACTATACATTATGTTACATCTAATAACCCTTAGATAACCTCTCACCACTATACATTATGTTACATCTAATAACCCTTAGATAACCTCTCACCACTATACATTATGTTTATGTCAGACGTGGCATCAAGTAGTTCTGAACCACTGATGCTCTGCCTACCCCGTATGGGATTACAGGTAATATTAATATCGCTATAAAATAACTAGGTATTAAAGTATTTTTTTTTAAATTGACGCTACACACTCAAGGGTTTTCCCTTGTGTCGTAGGTCCCTTTGAACATACACAAAGACAGATATAAAATCTCATGACCCGAGAACAAACATCAGCTAACACAAATAATTGTCCCGACTGGGAATCGAACCCTGGGCTCGTTGATCAAGAGGCAGTGCCACTATCACTTGACCAAACAGCCCATCGAAGCTTTATTTCATAGAAACTTTACGAAATTACTGTGAATAAGTCAGAGTAGTGAATTACATAAGTTCTTTGAACTCTACGTTTATTCGCAAAAGTGCAGTCTTCCTCTGAGAAGAATTGGCAAGAAAAAATAAATCGAAATAAGCAAAAGCTATCGAAACGAAAGAGGTTTGTTTGACACGACCTTAATGCGAATCTATCCCTCACGCAACGTAGTACGCATGCGCGCGCCGTTCGTAGCCGCAGTCAGCCGCTACGCGTCGCCACCGACGCGCGTAGTTGCTACGCCGTAGCCCGTAGTCAGCTGCAGTGACGTTTCACTTACTGCTACAATCACCTGAAAATAATTTAGTTTTTTCTGATTTTGTGAACAATATTGTAGCTGTTGAATAAAGCGACTAAATACATTGTACAGTGCCAGTGATGAGTGCAGTGCAAAGATTGGACCACTGGATTTGATCGGATAATATTGTTGGCTTTGGCATGTGAGTTGTTGCATGATTGGTTATTAAAACCTTTTTTATTTTTTCACGGGGATTTTTCTTAAATAAATTTTCTTCTTGTCCATATAGGTACTTGAATTTTGGTTTCTTTGTAAAATATGGACCCTGATCTCTAAAATATGTTAACATTATTAACCCAAATAATTAAGGTGACTTGTTATCAGCTAGAAAAAAGCATCAACTAAACTGAATAAATTTTCCTGAAGAACAAAAAAAAACGAAATTTCTTATAATTTTTGTGAGCAAATGATTATAGTACTTATGGAAAGTTGTTCAGTTTCATGGGAAAAGTTACAGCCTTCCATGCAATCAAAGAAATTAAAGAAAATCTCTTCTAACTTGAAATCACCTACCAAAAAAAAGTCTGTATATGTATTCTTAATATTCTTAGAAGTTGAGAACATTCCATATGATGCCTACGTTCGGCCTTTCTTTTCATGAAAGAGCCTTTAAGTCAAGGGCAGACGTTATTAAGGCTTTCGATATCTAATTTCGGACAAATGTGATGTATATTTATATTTAATCTTCCTTAAAGACTGCACCTTTGCTAACAGGCGTAGAGTCAGTAGGGTCAAAAGAACGAATGCGTATATACAGAGCTTTAGGTGTCTCTCTTTTAACCTCTCGGGTGGTTAATCAGTCCATGAAACTGAACAATTTCCCCAAGCAATATAGTTCAAAATACGAAAAAAAAATTTTGATCTTCCATACAAAATGCGCTGTATGCTGATGAAGTTTGTATGGGTACTCAAAATTTTTTTTTCGTGTTTTTACTTGTGTTCCTTGGGAAAGTTGTTCAGTTTCATGGACTGTTTAATCTCCCGAGAGGTTGAAAGAGAGATTCCTAAAGCCCTGTATATGTATTTAAATCCTTTGATGTATGTTTGAATGTTATAATGTATGTTTTATGTTTGTAATGTATGTTACTTCATGTAATCTTGCCTTGTTTTACGTGGCATTTTGAATGTCCTATAAAATAAAGTTTTTTTATATTATATTTTATTCTTAAATTTTTGCTGATTATCACAATTGCTTTGTATGGTTGTTGCTGTTGATTTGTTCTTTTTATGTGCAAATAAATATACATACGTAAGCCTTGCTATCTTATTGGGGTGGGCAGAACTGGTTTTTGAGCAAAATAGTATCTGAAGTATATCGTTTAGGATTTTCTCTAATATTTTCCCAAGTTTTGATCATTATTGAAACAGTTGACAAAAATTGTGGTATGAAACCGTTTTAACTCAAACTTTTGGAAGTCCTTTAATTAAAATTAAAATAGCATTTTCCGAAACTGATTTACATATTTTTTGAATTATTCTGAGCTAATGAAAATAAAATAAAATAATACCGAATTCAGAAATTCCGCTCCTTTAGTAACTTTACAAAAAATACCTCAAAAAAAAATGGTGAAGCCCTTCTTTATTTTGTACCTATATTTGACTCCGTATTTGTTGGATCATTGTATGTTAGTATAATAATACAATACAATACAATGCAATACTCTTTATTGCACACAGAAAAAGAACATAAAACATAACATTAAACAAAAACAAATGTTCATGATGTAGTGTACAATCCGGCGGCCTTATTGCTATAGAGCAATTTCTTCCAGGCAACCGGGGCAATAATATCATTTCATTAATAATTTTGAGTTATTTTAATCGTGAAGTCGAAAAAAATAAATAACAAACTCGTTTATAAAAGCGCCTTTATTAAAGTAATGTATAACTGAACAGTGATTACTTAACTAATTAACTCCTTCCTAAATCATTAATCTTCTTTCGGAGAAATTATTTCCTCATTTATTTGACATTTGAAGTAAAATTAAGCTGAACCTTGCGTGCGGCCGTTTGCGTGGAAACAAAGTACCTAGTTGCAGGTGTAGTTACTAATGTTATTTAACCGTAGAAGCACGATTCAGAATCGATCTGTTAGGTTAAGTCACGGGAGGGAACTCATAAAGCCCGAATATATTTAAAGAAAATTTTACAGATTCGTATTTTTTTGTTTCTACGTTTCATATAATATGTCAAGCTAAATCGTCTGAAGCATGAAAATAAATCAACATTTTTGTATAGAAAAAAACAAAAACATCGTCCAATTGATTTGAAACTTTGTAATAGTACTCTTCCACACAATTTGTGACACCCGTATTTCTGCGTTTTACAAAATTCATCTTCTAATCTAAGATGTTAAAAAGGAGTATCAAAATCTGAAAATTTTGGAAAAAAATGGTTTTTTTCCTCCTTATTTACGTTCTATCAACGTTACTGACACCGAAAGAAAAATATAGCTGGTGATAAAAAAATCAGCCTGTATACCGGTATCTCTCTTTTGACCTCTTGGGTGGATAATCAGTCCATGAAACTGAACAACTTCCCCAAGGAGCATAGGTCAAAACACGATAAAAAAAATTTGAGTTCCCATACAAACTTCATCAGCATATAGCGTATTTTGTATGGGAATGGGAGATAAAATTTTTTTTTTCGTATTTTGACCTGTTTCATGGACTGATTAACCACCCGAGAGGTTGAGAGAGAGATACCTAAAGCCCTGTATAATATGTATGTTTGTAACGAATAATGTTAAAAAACTACTGGACTGATATTAAAAATTATTTCACTATTAGATAGCTATATTATCCCCGAGTAACATAGGCTTCATAATTTTCCTGAGTTCCCACGGGAACGAAGGCCTGCGCGGAAAGCTAGTTCTTAATTTAAAAAAGACCTGGATGGGGTACCCACTGACCATATATACAGCCAACACTTAAGATCGGGATGTGTTTCAGTTTTTGTTAAGCTGTTTCTTACCACCTATACAGGTGGTATAGGTGGTAAGAAACACAGACAACAGAACATTACAATATACATTGTAATGTTCTGTTGTCTGTGTTTAAGGCTTTATGTATAAATAATCAGATTATAACCGTAACGTCAGCAAAAGTAACGGACGCGGACAGTTTCACCGCGTATTTCGGGAACAACGTGATTATGATATAACCACGGCTTGCGTGCCCTCGACTACGTGACTGCCGGCTAAAAATAACGTAGTTCTTTACGGTTGGTTGCTGGGGGTTCCATTTGCTAAGATTTCAAATCTTTGTAAATGGTTATGGATTTCCTTGCTTTCAACACGAGTGAAAATAACTGCGATTAGAAAATGTACAGGTATTTACAATAGACTTAGAATTTTAATGAAAGGAGAAAAGATCTGAAAAAAAATTAAAATGAAATTAATATGGTTAATAAACTTAGGTATCTGTTTATGTATCTGTACAGGTTAATGGGCCTTTTTATAATTCGGACGGCACGGCAAGTTTTTATTACCATTGCCCTCTTTGTTTCTTGTGACACTAGTGACATTAAGAATAAAGGGGGAAATGATAATACAAATTAGCCGTACCGTGCCGTGCCGTGCCGTTAGAATTATAAAAAGGCCCATTATGTAAAAGAACTAATGTAAATCACTACTTTACATTAGTTCTTTAAATCACACTACTCACATCGTGGATGTTCTACGAAATGAAGCATTTTTTTTGGCATTATAACTTTTGCTTTCCGTTTGCTATATTTTAATCAATTTTCCATCCAAAGATTCACGTAAATTATGTCGGGGTTGGTAAACTTATTAATTTGTTAAGAAGGGTCTTAAGAATGTTAAACGGTTCTTTCATGATTTATGGTTCTTTATAGATCTTTCTTGGACGAACTTGATGCCATATTTGATACGAATAATCATAACTCCTGTATGAAACACTAGCTTTCCGCCCGGGACTTCGTTTCCGTGAGAATTTGGGAAATAATGTAGCCTATATAACCCGCTGATAAAGGAGCTTTTACTATGGGTGAAAGAATTTTTGAAATCGGTCCAGAAGTTTTTGAGTTTATTCGTTACAAACGCACAAAAATACAAGACTTATCTCTTTATAATATTAGTGTAGATTAACATAGTATTGATAGGTTGCTATTTGGAAAGTCGTTACCAATTGTTCCATCTATTACTGTCGGAACCGTCCCCGTTTCGGGAACAAGTATTTTTGGGCTGTTGCAACAAGCTGTTATTTTGAATAACACGTATTTTATAACTTGCGGAACAGTGCAGAACTGTTATTTTTAAATACTTACCTGCCCCAATACATACGCCTCACTCCTAACTTTTCGCCCGCGATAAATCAAGTTTCATAGCCATAGAAAAGTTTTGTACCTATCCAAAGGTTTTGAATACACACAATCACTAGGCTGGGTACGCACGCGCGCTAAACACGTCGTCCGCCATCAATGTGTACAGCCCCTAAGCTCTTCATTTCGTGATTCGCACCGCCCCCGCTGGATTATTAAGATAATTATCAAATCCTCTGTCTCACTCCAAATGAATTATTGTTGTTTGTTATGATGTTATATGAGTTTTGAGTTTTTGGAGGGGACGTATCGTTTGTTATACTGAACACTCATTAGAGTCCCTAAGGAAAGCAACGGGGAGGGAATTTAAAAGCATTGGATTTATAAGTAAACAAGACATTCGATAGGTTGAAAATATCAACCTATCAGTGAGGTTAAGTAACGTACGCAGAGACAGGGAACCTGATGGTTGACCAAAATGACAATTTATCACGAGCGTTTCCGTGTTTCCCGGCTGTTTTCGATTGACTACAGTCGTTAAAACCAAGTCAGAGGCCATTGTGCAGTCTGAAAACTCTAACACCAGGGTTTAGCTAAGTTTGCCACACACTTTGCTGTAACTAATACACGATAAGAAGAAGACGTAGCCACGTCTGTTGTCGTCCCAGGCTGTTGTCGATTGACTCAGTCTTTTTAAAACCAAGTCGGAGGCCATTTCGACAACTCTGATATCAGGGTTAGCCAAGTTCGCCACACACTTAACTATACGTACACGTAAGAAGAAGAATGGAAAATGGTTTTCAAGCACTATCAATGTTAGTTTTATTCACAGACCATTTTGGGACTTGATGTATGTCGAAGGTTTCGACAACTATTCAGCCATTGCGGTTACAGACAGACTGAGTTGGCGAGCGTCTGATATAAACACATACAAAAACAAAACACTACTCCAGCTACTCCATGTTTATAAAGGGCTGACACTTGCAGGAATATTAGTTTTCAAATGATTTATTACACTGTTTTTTATATTGTAGGCATTTTGCTGATTGGAAATTTATTTGGTGTAAGTAGAGAAGGAAGTAATACCAATTCTTCTTAACAAAGGCTGATTCAGTGTACTTGACAAAAACATTCCGTTGTAGGTAACGAGAGGGGTGGCTTGGAGGACAGAAAGTGTGTTTGACTTTTAAGTATTTTATTGTGAGAAAACAACTAGACAGCACTGAAGCTAACCTCCTTTTCTATCTTTTCAATTTTTTTTTGTTAAAACTTTGAAGTTTTCAATTCTATCGCCTCTTGAACCATTTATAAAGCCTGGGGACTAACCTATTAGAAAAAAATCTAATTTTAAATGTCTTAATTACCTCTTTGAAATTTTTTGTTAATAAAAATATCCTCATTCAAAAGCCCCGCACACTTATTAAGTTATATTCTTATTGATCCGTTTATCTACGCTGAGTCCGTATTTACCCCACTTCGCTCTTTTTATCCCCAATTTCATTGGTCCCTGTTTTATAAACGGATGGCAACCCGTCTGTCATTCTGTCACCCGCCAACCGCAGACGCAGGATTAACTGTCCTCGTCGTCCCGCTCCTGCACTACCGCACGTACTTATACGATGGATTAGTACTACCTAATTTTACAAGAATCTACTATAGTGTAGAATGTTTGGATTTGTCAATCTTGTCGTTTTATTTTGTTTCGTTAATTCTTCTTCTTTTTATCGTGTAGGTATAGTCAAGTGTGTGGCGAAACTTGGCTGATCGTGGTGTCAGAGTTTTTAAACCGCACAATGGCCTCTGACTTGCTTTTAACGACTGTAGTCAATCGACAACAGCCGGGACCGACCGCTTAACGTTGAAACGCTCATGATAAATTGCCACATTTGTCACCCATCAGGTTCCCTGCCTCTGTGTACGTTGCTTAACCTCACTGACCGGTTTAAATCAGCGAGTGCGAGCGAGTATAATGAAAAAGGCTTACATCAAAACTAGAGGATGCCCGGGACTTGTTCCTTGCCTATAATCTTTATGTTATGAGCAAAAATAAACTTTGAGGCCAAATTTCAGCTTTCTACACTCAAGGGTTTAGGCTGGGCTTTGGTGAATCAGTAAGTTAGGACCTACATTTTAATCTACGCTTTTCTTTTTTTATAAGATGGGTTAACTCTTGACCTCAATCTTGACCAAGTTCATAGATAAAGAGGAAAGATTTGTATTTTTGTAAGCTTATTTACACTAATATTATAAAGAGGAAAGATTCATATTTTTTATGTAACGAAAGATATGTAACCGATTTGAAAAATTCTTTCACCATTAGAATGCTTCATTATCCCTCAGTAACATAGGCTACATAACTTTCCCGAATTCCCACGGGAACGAAGTTCCGAGCGGAATGCTAGTAACGAATAAACTCAAAAACTACTTAACTGATCTCTTTTCATGGGTGTCGTAAGAGGCGACTAAGGAAACACATATGAGACCTGCCTCCTAGTAATCCATCCCAGGCAACGACACTTCATTTTTTTCTGAATCTGAGTTGTCGTCCTATGGTCTACTGCGGTGTGGTAGATTCTGTAAAGGGCCGTCTGGTTCGCGACCACCCTCCTACCGAAGTCCGGCGCCAAACAGCTTGCTGTGTTCTGTCGGTGCGTGGGAGTACCAGTGCCTTTATAGAATTTTTTTCTGGGTGAACTCGCTCCATCGTCGACCTCATCTTTGACCTAATGTCAAGAGTCAAAATTGAGGTCAAGAGTTAACCCATCTTATAATAAAAATAAAAAAAAACTGATCGATACCTACTCGTACATTTCAAATTAAGAGAAACGTCGTTTTCACGTCGTAATCAGTAACAACAGCAGGAAATGAAACATCCATTATGAATTGTGACAACTTTATAATTAAATTAATTTATTAAAGAAGAGAACAATGAAATCGTAACTGATGAAACGCAAACAAGTTTGTACTGTTTTAATTTGGGTCCCTTTCTGTCAGTCCTAAGGGTCTTGTTTGGATACACGTCGTGATTACACCTTACAACCGCCGCTTTATAATTAAACGTGTTTTCTCACTGCCAACCCCAAATAAACCAAATTTTAAGAGATTCTGACGTGATGAAGCAATAAGAATAAGTGGCTGTGATGTTATTTTTTAACCGACTTCAAAAAAGGAGGAGGAGGTTCTATGTTCGACCGTATGTATTTTTTTTATATATGTTCACCGATTTCTCCGCCAATTATGGACCGATTTTAAAAAATTGTTTTTTGTTCGAAAGAGTAACTCCAGAGGTGGTCCTATATAAATTTTATCGAAAATGATTCAGCTCTTTTAAACAAATCAACAAAAACAAAAAATACTACAAACCAGAACATCACCTAAATAAACGAGTGACATTTTCGTTTGTGGTTATCTATCTGCTAATAGGCATTGTAGTCTGCAAAAAATACTAGCTATCTACTTTGTGCGAACTGTTGTTGGGATTGAAGTCGGTGACATTTTTAACGTGGAAAATTATTTAATATAGCTTTCCGCCTGGGAATTTCTTCCTCTGGGAATTCTGGAAAATTATGTAGACTATGTTCATCAGGGATAATGTAGGATTGTAATGGTGAAATATATTTTTAAATCGGTCCAGTAGTTTCGAAGCCTATTCAATGCAAACAAACAATCAAATCTTTCCTTTTTGGTATTAGTAAGAAATACATCTATAAGTCTACGACCGACTTCCATATACTCAGGCCTATAATTCCATTCAGGGTAGGCAGAACGTCATCTAGTTCTAGAATGACTATTGTAATTGTATCGTTGTTAGTTATTGTAATTGTAATATTTAAAAAAAACTGATCTGTCGGCCACGCCGCTGTCAGATAAAATAATCAGGAGGAAATGGGCAAATTGCCGAAATTTCACAAACTTTCTTACAAGTTCCTGGGAGTTTTCGGTGAAAGGTACCTGGAAACTTTGACAGTGGCTGTCAGAAGTTATATTATCCACTTTACCTTTGGCAAGAAGGTGCGTGATCCTTTCTCAATCATAAATATGTTATAAGGGCTAACGTCAAGGGTTTTTAAACCCAGTTTAATACAGTGAAATTGCTTCCGAAATTAAATTTATGACCCAAGTGTATAAAGCCAAAGTACTGCTCAGTAATAACAATGTCAAATTTCTGTATGCGATCTGATTCATTGTTTTGCGAGGCATCTAAAGAACCTGCCTGATTTTTCCCCAAAAATCATTTTTTCCATAGTAAGGCAATTAACTAAACGCACAAGTTGCATGAAGAGGCATTTCTCACGTTCCTTAAGATCAGTATATTGGGTTGATTTACATCCTTAATTTTCACTAACTAATTTAAGAATCAGGGGCCTATGCCCCTCGGTGGGGACTTATATGGGCTGGTAAAAAAAAAAAATAAGAATCATCCAGCAAAAGATCCCAGTTCAAAATTTACAAATCGTCTTATCTTGGACTTAACTGCCTTGACTATCAAAATGGCTAAAAGCTGTAAAATAGTAAAATTTTATGGCGACATGTTGTGCCTCTTCAAATACACGTTTACGACGTAGATAAATTCAAAATTTCGCTTTTATGGATTTATATTTTATTGCTCTCGTTCGACAATAAATACATATCTCAACCATCTTGAGATTCTTGCAGGGTGATAATAAACCTCCTAGTTAACGTAAAGGTCATTTATTCATTTGCACCCTCCTATGATCCCTAATAGGATAGGCAGTACATCGTGTGCTTTTCAGCCTTTCGCCCACAATGAACCGAAATTCTCAGACCTAATTACTGCCTACATAAGCCTAGGAAGAGTTGCATGTTGGCATATTCCATTTTTTTCATTCACTGAGTGATTACTGATTACAGACCGTCTAACTAATCGACTAAAATGTTCATGACTGTTTTATTGTTATATTTTTAAGTGCAATAAAGAGTATTGTATTGTAAAATGGATTAATTTAATAATAACTTATATTTTTTCTGGGATACATTTTCCCATTATATTTAAAAAAATAACTAAAAAAATTATTCAGTTTTCAACCGATGACAGGAGTTCGTCCATATCCAAAAGCTATGTTTATAACTATTTGCACGATGAATCTCTAAAGTCACAGTTTTAATTAACCGACGTGCTAGAGTGACATTAATTTTGATTAGTTCAGTCAAGTTTGATTACTTACCTAACTTGTGCGTAATTTTGGAGTTACGCAACGAGTTGCCAAACAACGATGTGTTTAACTTTTACGTCTAGTTATCTGGCTTTGAGAGTGTCTGTAAAGGTTCCAAACTCTTGGTTTCAAACGAAATAAAAATTTAAATTACTAGCTTTCCGCCTGTGACTTTTTTAGCATGAAAAACAGACTGTGATACTTTCCTATAATTTTTTTAATCAGCCCATATATTTGTCCCACCGTGAGGAACGGGCCTCCCTTCGAAACATAAAGTGTAAAAAACACTAAAATCTGCAGCTCAAGTACTAAAATGACAAAAAAGTGTCGAAATGACAACACCAGAGAGAGAGCAAACTTTTACGCGGTGCTGTCGCTGAATAAAAGTGAAGTTTCACCAAGTGAGTTCATACAACCCAAATATCTTTAAAGTGCGAGTAAATAGGCTTCTTCTGGGTGAGCTCGCTACATCCTCGACCACATCTTTGCCCTAAGCTAGATTGTGGTCAAGAGCGAACCCATTTTTAATAAATAAATAAAAAATCATCATAGAAAGCTGAATTTTACTACTAAAATTCCTTTTATAAGTTAAGCCTTAAATTAAGGAAAGATTTATCGAAATTCCCAATGGGGACGGAATCCCGGACATCTTCTAATTTAATAAAAAATCATAGAGCTAGGGTTTCCGTTTTTGAGCTAGGTATACGAGGATGTATGACAACCGTAAAGTCAGATGCCATTTGGTAGTTTGAAAACTCCGTCACTAGGTATAGGGTTAGCCACTATTTAATCCCACCCCGAGAGAGTATGTATAACTTATTTTATCTATTAAGGTATACCTACGCCCTACGCCATTTAGGCCTGTATTACAGAAGATACTCAAGTCTTGATCTATACTTAAGTATTGATTGTCTCTTTCTCTCATTATCAAAATGACGAAGACGACTGCCACTTAATTATTGTTAGATCAGAGTCTGAGCTTACGGACTTTTGATTCACTAGTTCTGCAAAAAGAAGTAATTCACAACGCATTTACGACAAAATCCATTTCACTCCGAAATCTTCTTAAAATAGTCTTTTTTCTTTTTCCAATAATCCTTTTGTTCCAAATTCAAGCTGCCAATGGCCGGGTGTCAAATGCGATGGCGCCAAATGAAGCCAATCACTGCGCGGTTAGCATTCGCGCGTAATTATTTCAACTGTCTTTTGTCAGTTCATTTTTAAATGAATAAAGAAGAAGTGAAGCATTCACCGTTGACATAATTTGAAATGAGTTCTTTTCTTTTGATTCTTTTTTGATTTTTATTCTTAATCTCCTTTTTTATCTTCTTAAACACTCTTTTATTGCTCTTCTATGATTCCTTAGCCTGCGTAATTTTTACCTGTGACTGCTGAAGGCCGATTTGGTCGAGTGGTAGTGGCGCTACTTCTTGATCGATGGGTCCTTGGTTCGATTTTCAGTCATCGCAAAAATTCTGTAAAAAGTAAATGTTTTTTTATATTTTTTTTTTACTTATATGATTTGCTAACTCTTGACCTCAATCTTGACCATAAGATTAAAAATGAAGTCGACGATGGAGCGAGTTAACCCAGAGCGAGTTAACCCAGAAAATGTTTGGTGTCGGTGCCAAGCAGTGGGTTAAAATGTAGCCTTTCCCAACGTCTAATCTATCTCTGTAATTTTCATCAACATTGGTTCATTAGTTTAGGCGTGAAAGCGTAACAGACAGACAGAGTTACTTTCGTATTTATAATATTCGTAGGGATGAAAACCTTTAAAAACATTTTTCGAGAATATTTCAAGAACTAACATAAAATTACCCCAATGGGACAAAGGCATGAGTTTATGTATGTATTTATCTATATTAATATTATAAAGAGGAAAAATTTTTATTTTTGTATGTAATAAATAAACTTAAAAACTACTGAACCGATTTCAAAAATTATTTCACCATTAGGATGTTACATTATTCCTAATTAACATAGGCTACATAATTTTCCCAAATTCCCATGGGAACGAAGTCCCGAGCGAGAAGCTAATTGACATACTTGTTTTTCATTTTGTAGAAAAACTTCATAATGTTGCAATTCTGAATATACTTTTGGAAAAATATTCGAGTCAACTTAACCTTTCTTACCTATGTGTCATTTTTCAGTGTAATATAGTTGCTAGAAGTTCCCTCTCAAAAGGCAAGCACACATGAATTCTTCTTTTGTGACAAATGACTGTGACAAATGTAGTGGACAGACTTGTGGAGTCTACCTTTATTTCCTATGAATCTGTTATACTGCTGGCACGATTGATGAACAAAACTTGTTGTGGTGAAGATATATGGGGTGACTTTAAATAAGTTTTAAAAAAAACTTTAGGGAGTGAACCCACCAAACAGAACCATTTTGAATTTTTTATTTTTCTTCAGCCTATATACGATAAAGTTATCAAACAAAAATATTAGAAATCTTATAATGAGGCAATCAGCTGGTCGCTCAAGTTGTATAAAGGCGAATTTTTTTTAAAATATTTGACTGAAAGTGGCTCTTTAGGAAAAGTTTAGTGGATGACCTGCTTCATTTTCGCTAAAAGTTACCCAATCTAATACTAAAAAAATATATTTGGGAAATACTAAAAGATGCTTGCACACATACATAAGTCTCACACACACTTGATACTTAATTTGACTGTACCTACACGATAAAATGGTGAAAACTCAAAATACGTCATTAAATTTTAAGTCAACGGCATGACAGCCTATTTTTCAAAAGTGTTTATATAACACTTTAAACTTTCACGATTTGAACACATAATTAAACACGAATACGAATTTAGACCTGTTTTAGAATTTAATTAAAAGTGTTATTTCATTGAACATACAATATGTCAATATACTTAGAGTAACTCACATTAGCACTTTTGACTTTGTGCCTATTCGCAAAGGTGCAGTCTTCCTCAGGAGAAGAATAGGCAAGAAACTCCGAGGATTGCTCTTTTTAAGTCAATCATAAAAAAAAAATTTCTTCTAATTACCTTTCAATTTTCTTACTTCATCTTTCGCAGCATCAGATATCATCTCTCTCTCATGCGCTAAACAGTTTACAGTGTCAGGTAGTGACAAGTATCAGTTGGAGACCTGGCATTGGTGTGTAAGTTTGTGATAGCTGCTAATCGGTAGATAAAGCCTTCTAGAAAAATACAGTTCACGGTACTGGCTATGATTTAATAGAAAAATATTCTAAAGTTTATTAAAACAAAGATATAACTTTAATAATTTTGTCGTTTCTACCTCAATCGGCCCACTCGTTCTATCTAATAGTATTCTAGCTTTCCGCCCAGGACTTTGTTCCCGTGGGAATCCGGAAAAATTATGTAACCTATATACCTATGTTAATCAGGGATAATGTAGCATTCTAATAGTAAAAGAATTTTTCAAACGGTGTAGTAGTTTCGGAGCCTATTCAATGCAAACGAATAATCAAATAAACAAAACATACATAGGCTAATAAACACATTACCGGTAGTGACGCTGCCTCTTGATCGCCGGGGCAAATATTTGTGTAATAATTTTCCACGTTAAAAACGTATGAGTCACCGACTTCAATCCCAACAACAGTTCGCACAAAGTAGATATCTAGTTTTTTGCGGACTACAATGCCTATTAGCAAATAACTACAAACAGAAATGTCATTCATTTATTTAGATGATGTTCTAGTTTGTAGTATATTTTGTTTTTGTTGATTTTTTTTTAAAAGCGCTGAATCATTTTCGATAAAATTTATATGGGACCTCTTCAGGAGTGTACTCTTTCGAACAAATAAAGAATTTTGAAAATCGGACAACAGTTGCCGGAGTAATCGCGTAACAAATATACAAAAAAAAAAAAAAAAAACATACAGTCGAATTGAGAACCTCCTCCTTTTTTGAAGTCGGTTGAAAAGCAGATGTTTATTCTCGGTCGTGTCTGTCTTTATGTGTGTTCCAAGGGACCCCACGACACAAGGGAAAACCCTAATGTAGGCCTTTGAGTGTGTAGCGTTTATTTATTAACTTATTATTGTCGCGCGTTCATGTTAGCCCTGCTGAATAGATGCTAAGTTCGTCAGCGGTGGCAGCAGTGAGTCAGTGTGGCGCCGCCGCCGTCGTGTGTCGGCTGTCGGCGATCGTTATCTCGGTCGTTGACCGCTGCAAACGCATACGGTTTGTTTCGCCCGGCGCGGGGATTGCAACCCTCATAATTTTTTCAAGTAACTAATGTTTTTTGCTTTTAATTTATTTTTTGTTTTTAATCAATCATAGATCTGTAAAAATACTAATTTTAAGGAAGACAATAAATATGAGAGGTTGCGCAAAAAGGGACCTCAATGGAAAATAATTGATTACGAGTAAATCGCGTTTAAAGTTATTATTATTATTATTTAACTCTTTATTTGCACACACATAAATATAAACAGACAAAAACAAACAAACACAAGAAAGTGTACAGAAGGGCGGCCTTATTGCTAAAAAGCAATCTCTTCCAGGCAACCTTGAAAAGTTTTAAGAAAAAAAAAAAGCTAAGTTTCGAGTCGATATGAGTTTCGCCTCAAGCGCGCCTAAAAAATCCACAAAAAAAAACTATGGCACTTAAAAATATTCTGATTAAACCAAAACAAAGCTGAAAAGACCACAGAAATAAAATTAATGAACAACAAAAAACCCTTTCCAATCCCTTCAGGTACCTTTTTGCGTAACCGCTCACAAATTATGGATATTACAAATATAATTCTATTTGTATTGAAACGTTTTTTTTTATCCACGAACGAATGGAAAAAAGTGAGGCAATCTAAATTTAAGTTTTAAAGTAGGTGCTTGTTGTAAGCACATGGAACCATAGGTACTTTATTTTAATTTTATTTTGACAAAGGACGGCCCATACCAAAAATACCAAATTTTTTAAAGTGGTGGCCAAAAAAGGTAAAGTTATTATTTCGAAAGAACATATTATTCTAAACATTTTTTAGTATGATAGCTAAGCTGTACGACCATTAGTAGACTTGTTCTTGACACTTATAAATCTGGATTTTAACTGTTCCGGCCATAGAAAATAGTGTTTCAATAGATTGTGATACAAAACATTTTTCGTATTAGGATAAAGGTTTAAATTCTAGACTTAAAAATGCATTTAAGCTTAAAAAAGGAAAATTCTTAAAGGTCGTTCAGCTTAGCTATCATAATAAAAATGTTTAGAATAATATGTCCTTTTGAAATAATAACTTTACTTTTTTTGGCGGCCACTTTTAAATTTTGGTACGTTTTTTATGTCCTTTAAATACTTATACAGCATTTAATAAATTTTCAGCTTAATTATCGCAGAAGCCGACAAAGTTCCCGCTAAAATCTATTACATTAGCGTTTAACAATTCATATTAAGTACAGACAGCAGTACGTCAGGTTACCCATTTTCACTACGAAAGCCGGCGCTATTACGAGCGAGATAAGGGTGACGTCAAGGTCAGCATGTATAGTCTGATGTGCCGCCGTGTGTACATTACAATTCCTAGATTAAAGTACTAATAAACTATTCTTTTTTTTGCAGGTAAGTGTTGTCTATACGTCTGCAATGTTGTTTACGTCTCTGCCACTGGAAAACCAAGTAAGAAAATTAATAGAATAGAAAAAAACTTTGTTAAGTGAATATAGCGGTGATAACCCAGTTGGGAATAAGCCAGTCTTGTAATCGGAAGGTTGAGGGTTCAAATCCTGGTTCTTTTTCACATTATATAGGCCCACGTAATGTGAAAAAGGTAAATAAAGTATTGAGTATTGCATCTACCCATGATAATGAAAAAATATGTATATAGGACCAACTTTCCTACTAAAAAATAAAAATCAGTTGTTCCATACATTTTGGTTGAGTAGGTTTAGAACTTTTGTATGGAACAGCAGGCTTTTATTTTCAGAGTCTGAGTTGCGTTCTGTAATAGTACTACTCACGCCACAAGATCATTGTATTTAACAAACACAATACTCGAAGCGATAGCGTGTAACAATACAAGAAGAAACTAAGAAACAGAACTTGGACCTGACGACGAGTCTTATCACCGCACCGCCCTCGTAGTAATGCAGTAGGGGATCCAGGAATTGTGGAAAGTCCGGACAAAGTTATTGTATTACTAGCTTTCCGCCCGGGACTTCGTTCCTGTGGGTATTGGAAAATTTATGTAGCCTATGTGTTAATTCAAGGTGTCAGCTACCTCGATATCAAATTTTATCAAAGTCTGTCTAGCCGTTTGAGCGTGAAAGAGTAACAAACATCCATACAATTTTCATACCTACTTTCTCTCTTCTTTTAATATATCAGTAATTTTTTATCGTGTTGAAGTTATTAATGACAGCATCAGATCTTAATATCATTTTCAATTAAAAAAAAAAAACAACCGGTTTCACTCCGGGAGTGCCGGCAGAAGTGAAAACTTGAACATTAACGTTGTGCATTAATATTTAATTTATTTTTTTCTATGCTGACACCGGATGACATCTTTTGCAGTTTTAATTTCCTATATTTATTAAACACCCCTCCGTGACATCTTGACTTTTGCAGTTTTCATTTCCTATATTTATAAAACACCCCTCCGCCTTACGGATTTTCGATCAGGGTCGCGAGTTTAACATTTTTTACCCATACTTCAAAGTGCACGACGCCGCTAAAGAAGTTTTCACTTCAAAAATCCTTTAAGTCTAAAAAGTGTGGTGCCCACAAAAAGCAACACGTCACTGGGGGAGAACTTGCCCCCTGCCCACCCTCTTCGACCCACCGCCGCGGCGCGCCGCCATTGACTCTAATATACTTATTATTCTACACTGTTGAGTAATTTCTAGCTTTCTAGAAGGCTTTAGTTTAACTTTAAAAACTTAAGTTCGGTTTCGGTTAGAAATGCACATCAACACAAGTAGTAGGTCTCAGGATGTTGCAAACAAAATTTATTGACTAGAATTGAAAATTCAGGTTTAGCACTTGCTCAACTGAATATTATAGCCCACTCTCGAGTATGCTTTTATAGCTTCTCAAACAAACCTCTTTTGTATGAAAAATCGTGCAATATCCCTAGACCGTGTTGATGTGTGTATTATGTGCATTGTTGTCCTTTTCTTCTTTCATTTCGGTAAATTTTGGTAAGATAAAACACTGTCTTTGGGGACGAATTACACTACGCTTTTTACGGCCTTTATTTGTCTTCGTTCCTGTGGGAATTTCATAATATCCTTCTTTATTCCTTACCTATGTTAGACCATTGTGTTTTCATCTGTCTATATTCAGTTATATTAATTAATTAGTGACTCAGTACCTTAAATTTAATATATTAAGAAAATATTGGATACTTCTACTGAATTAAAATTGTTATTCTTTTAATTCAGTTTCCTTAAAACTGAATTAAAAGCAAAACAATTTATTTTAAATCTTTAAGAATTTTTATATGATAAATGTTATTATACTGTTTACGAGTATTTACAAGATGAAGATAAATTAGGCATTTTATTTATATATATTTTTTCTTTTATATAATTACATCGTTCAATTTACAATTATCTACATTTATTTAATTACTATTGACTACGCATTAAAACTGACAATAAATTTAATTTTTATACCGGGGACATTTAATTATTACCTACTAATACTGCTTTCTTTTTATTTATGACAATAATTCACATTTTGAATCCATATGAATATTAACCGCATGACATAATGCTTATAAGTCATTATAACCCTTTTCTAAAACAATATTTATTATTCATTTTAGCAACAAATGTTTGACATAATTTGAGAGAGGAGTCGAATAAAATTGCGTACCCAACCTGGGTCCATGAGCTCTCAGAAATGTTATTTGTTTGTCACCTTTGCAAAAACCATGGAAAGTAATCAATGATTGAGTATTGAGTACCGAATAAAATAAAATTAAAATGACCCTACTGCCCTTGACGAGTATTAAAAAAAAACCTCTAAAATTGTGCGATCAGCTGACTAACACTAGTGCCAGGGATTTTCTTCCTGACAAACATTGTTGGTCGACATTTTCGTTTTCAATTAAAATGGAGATTTTTTCGTTATTAAATATCATTACTCATATAAATGACTAGCTTCCCGCCCGAAAATTCGTTCCGGTGGGAATTTTGAAAAATTATGTAGCCTATGTTTTTTCAAATCGGTCTAGTAGTTTTTTAGTTTATTCGTTACAAACATACAAATCTTTCATCTTTAAAATATTAGTGTAGACTGAAGAAAATCCCGCTAAAACTGGCCAATTCTGGCCTTCTTCTGGCCTTGAGTGTAATTATTATTTCTCTTCTATTTGAGTTTCCTTATAACAATAAGTAAAAAAATTGCCAAAAGCCAACAATAACCGGAGGTAGAACCGCAGGAGGTATAAATTACGCGTTTTCCTCCCAAGGGCCGTAAGTCGTAACTGTATCCAATATGTCAGCTAACATATCTTTATTGTGTTAAAATAGGCCGCTTTGTTCATATTTATTAGGGTATTCTATGACCCGGCCTTGAAATAGAGAAATGTTTGGGTTAATAGCCCATTGTAATTCATCAGCTAGTTTCATGTCACAGATTTAATCATGGAACTATTTATCGTGTCGATTCTAATGGACAAAATATTTATCTTATCTTTGTTAAATTTAGTGAAACTTTGGGGGGGTGATTCTACCGATAAAAGTCACCATATGAAACACTCAAAACCTATAAATTGTCGTTTGCCATACAATATTTTGGGGAACATTTTTTTATGCTAACTTTTTTCGGAAATGCGATTAACATTGTAGGAAGAAGGATTACAATAAAGTGCAATAAAGTAGTGTATTTGTGTTGGAGTGCAATAATAGTAGATTACCCAACAAGTGAAAATAAGGTGAATTCTTTTCGAGGGATACAAGAGCCGAGATGAATTTTTTTTTCACGTGTTAGGTACTCTACTTTTTACCATTGACTACGAGAAAAAGAAAATAATTACTCTGTGACAGTAAATTATTAACAATAGCTGCTGCTTTACCGCGAAATGACTCTGGAACGAGAGGTTCACTTTCATCACTGGATGTCGAACTCATTTTATGATTTTGAGACAAAAGCTTTTAACAGAAACTTTTAATTGCATGAAAATTGCACAGAAAATTGGCTGGATTCCTTATTCTAAATTTAAAATTGTTAACCGAGCCATATTTAATACGTTTTTATAACGAGAGTATGCAACCTCCTTGCACATTTTCTTTTGTTCTCTTACTAAAATCTGTATATTCGCGCATGTTCCAAATTCAAAATGTTTTATTCACTCAGTGAAATAAACAGCGTTTTATTCACTGTTTTTTAAGAATAACGGACCGTTTTTCGAGGGGCAATGGTAAAAAGTATATTGTATTGTAAGAAGGTTTAGACAGCAGTAAGTATCATATTAGTTTCTTGTAGGTTGTAATTTTAACAAAGGTGAGGCAAAAATAAGTAATGAAACGGGCAACAGATAAAACGAGCTATATTTGAGCTTGTTTTCAGTAAATAGTCCCAGAGTAAAAATGTATTAATTTTGCCTAAAATCTATGTCCAAGTTTTTAAACAAAAACGAATTCAATAAAATAAATTATTAACAATAATGCTTCTGAAAAAAGCGGCAATTTCATAAGACCTACTGTTAAGTCAAATAGATGGAGGGGCGATTTTTTTTTTTCATAGGTGTATCGATCTATATTCATTAGGGAAATTTGTTCAATTTTGTGAGCTTATTCACGTCATTCATTTTCGCTAGCCTTGGTATTGTTCTGGTGTATAACCTATACTCAGCGTCTTATTCTCAGGAACTTTCGGTTTGTAATAAACCTTTATAAATATTTCTATAGTCGTCTACCCCTTTCAACTGAAAAGTTATATTGCTAGATTATTGAGCTTCCTTCAGACGCAATAACCGGAGTTTTTCGCTCACATTCTCGGGTAATCCTTATACTTTTAAAAGTCCTTATCAAAAAGGGAAAGCAATATAAGGAAGCCTGTCTCGCCGCCTGTCAATGGCCGGTCCTGGATGGTAGATAAGGGGACTTATTCCTGATAAAATGAATATTCCAGATTTTCGACAAATCACGCGTTATTTACATTACATATTTGAACTCTTGTGTTTGCGTTTGAGCAAAAATATTCATGTGACTTGTAAAACTTGATTTGTTGATTTCTTTTTAAGTATTTTTTTATAGGCCGCCTTTCATAGGCTTGGTGAACCGCTCGCCTTTCGAAAACGAATTTTCTTAGACGTGCGGGTTTCATCGCGATCTTTTCTTTCACCGATGAGCAAGTGTTAATGAAAAAATCCGAAAAGACGAATTTAGTGGTACAGGCCTGTATTATTTGAACCTACAACCTTCCGGATACAAGTATGGCACATTACCAACTAGGCTATCTCTGCTACAATTGATTTGTTTTAACACTGACGCGAACAGTGGTAAAATCGATTGTTTTGCGTGCATATAATTTTTTTTTACAAATTCTGAAAATGTTTGTCCGTCTATACAAAATGTTGTAAAACTTCCAACTTTAACATTTTTATACGTTTTTTATCTTACTACTTTTTCTCTACGCTACTTATCTGTGATAAAAGCATTTTGCTCATCCTTTGTGATTCAAAAGGCACTCTTTACGTTTTTGAGTTAGTCCTCAACCAATTCCGAAAAAAGTGCTCTAAAAAAATGAGACGCGACCATATTTCTCCCGAAGTCCGACGACAAACAGTTTGCTTATTTATTTTTATGAGAAGGGTTAACTCTTGACCTCAATCTTGATCAAGGTCATAGATGAGGTCGACGGTGGAGCGATAGTTAACCCATTCTTACTATAAGGCACTGGTACTCCCACGCACCAACGACGGAGTCCGATGTCAAGCTTACTGTGTTTCTAAGTCAATATTGAGGTCAAGAGGTAACCCTCTCATACAAAAACAAAATCTTAACACTCAATAAATCCTAACGACTACCTTACGCGCGATAGGAACCCTACATTCCATTGCGTAGGTGTAGTTGTTTAATTTCCTTGCGAAGCTATCATTCTATACCCCCGTGCCAACAGTCTAACAGCCCAGCGGACATTAAAGTCATTTGTTCGAATTAGCTCGTGTACACTCTCCCTAGTAATTAAAGGGGAAAAAAGCGTAATGTTATTTTATTACGGTACTTTCGGTTATAAATGTCTCCTAACTAAATAGACGTAAGGAATGGTGTTTAAGGTGGGAAGAAATGGTGTTGGAGCATTTTTGTGCTGTATAATATTTGAGTTTTGAAAGTATTTTAAAGAGGTACGGTTGCGAAATTGGTAGTAAAATTGAGAACTACCGAAACTTCATACACTTGCTGACAGCCACCCGACTAGCTGCACCAATTGCGGTGCAATGACAATGATCGCTATATTTCATCAAAATTAATTTAGTTGCATAAAAGTTAGAAGCAATCGAATGTCAGTGGTGATATTATTGAATTGATTTGATTTATTGTCGGAAACTGTTAAATCGTTTTGTTTTGCGTGTATATTAAATTTATGATTTTACAAGTTCCGAAAATGTTTGTCCGACTATACAAAATGTTGTAAAACTTCCAACTGTTATATTTTTATACGTTTTTTCTGTTACTAGTTTTTCTCTACGCTACTAATCCATACTAATATTATAAATGCGAAAGTAACTCTGTCTGTTTGTCTGTCTGTGTGCGCCGCAATTGATTACAGGAATAGCCACCGAGCTCGAAAACACAGTAAGCTTGACAAGACATTACCGTTCTTATTTCGAACATTTAAGACATAAAATCGCACTTCCATTGTTTATGCATAGTCAAGTTGCCGACTCTTGAGTTTATGCATAGTCAAGTTGCCGACTCACTAACTAGTGTTAAAGATATTGAACCGCCAACTGGCCGCCGACTTGGCTTATCGATTTGTCAATCGGTAAAAGCTTATAACAATCGACAAAGAGGTTTCACACGTGTTAAAGTACGAAAATCCTTTCACGACAAACCCTTTTAGATGACCGTTATACTGGGTGTCTTTAAATTAGTTATCTATTTAAATTAAGAATGTGAATCAGGCTACGAAACTCAACAACTTTCCCAAGGAACATAGGGGGCGTCCATTAATTACGTGAGGCGTTTTGGGGGGGGGAGGGGGTCGGGCCGGATCTCACTCAATCTCACGTGGGGGAGAGGGGCGGTCTCTACAAATATCACGTAATATTTTCCCTCAAAAGACATAGTGTTAAATTGTGGGAAAGGTAAGTTAAACCAACTTAACCATGTTGTTCCGGTAGCCACTCTTAAGACTACTCATGAGTTCCCGTGGACTGAATTAGAAAAAAAAATTTTTTCTTTAAGTTGGTAAATCATAGCTGTTTTTTATTGTTCGATTATTAAAAGTTCAAAATAATTAGGCAAACTATGTAAGTAAGTTTTCTAAATAAATTACCAATTAACGTGTTTACACTAAAACTAAGCATTTTCATAAAAGTCACGTGAGATAAAGGGGGGAGGGTGGGTGTCGAACTAAATCTCACGACATCTCACCAGAAAGGGTGGGGGGGTCGAAAAATAGCCTAAAACACCTCACGTAATTAATGGACGCCCCCATAGTTCGAAAAATAAAAAAATGTCGCTTCTATATAAACATGTGCGATTTGCCTTCGTATGGAAGAATATAATTTTTATTTTTTTATTTAAAGATTTGCCAACACTTACATCGCTAATACATAAGTAAACATACAATCTTCGAACTAAAAACTAAACGAGTACACAATTAAAGGCAAACACCACATTCGATATTAAGAACACGTTTGTGTGTTACAATAATAACAGTACATTCTTTTACAAAATTAACAAAGTTTTAAATGTTTCTAAGCTACTGCATGACTTTCTTACGAAATTGTGGCAAAGAGTCCTCAAAGAAATCAATTGCTTGGTGGTACTTATTTGCTAGGTTACTAAGACGCGGAACAGGAGAGTCGACGCCAAGGACATTCTTTCTAAAAGGAGCACTGAAAGGAGCGACGCTGGATCTGGGGAAATTGACTGGTATCCTATAGTTAATTTGGCTGAGAAGTTGGGGACAGTCTATTTCATTACGGAGCAGTTTGTCTTTTTGAGACTAATAGAAGGTTTTTTAGGGAAAGTTGTTCATTTTTACTGGGAGAATCACCCACTAAAGTCTCGCTAGCTGATTTAAAGCCTTATTCTAACGTTTTTTAAATTTTTTTCGAGTATGAAAAAATCCCTACTAGGTAATATTATAAATGCGAAAGTAACTCTGTCTGTCTGTAACGCTTTCACGGCTAAACTACTAAACCGATTTTATCCCACAGCTGGGCACGATATAACCTAAAGTCCACGCAGGCGGAGCCGCGGGCGGATAGCTGGTCGGATATAAAACGTATTAATAAACCGGTAAAAGTTGCTGCAAAGTAGAAATATGTGAAATAAAACTTTAGAAAATCCTTACAATTTAATAGAAAGAAAGAAAGAAAGAAAATAAATTTATTTCACTACACTGTTAAATAGTAAATTTAAATGTCATAATAGAAAGTCAGTCAAATGGTAAATTATCACAACATAAAACCTGCTGCAAAAAACATGTTAGGTACACAATAAATCTGCCGTCACATCTCTATGAAACAAGATTAGGCTGAGCTGAAAAGCTCATAAATTTAAAGTCTGGCTAACTTAGGGAGCAATCTCGTACAAAAGCCGAGGTCGCCAGCGTGAGAACAGGGCCCCGATTCTGTAACTTCAGCAGCTCTAGCACGATAACGACAAACTCGCGCTTGGCTCACGCTGAAACTTCACTGTGATTGCGCGAGGGTCCCGTGCAAAGGCTTGCTCGCCCTATGGCGTTGTCAATGTTGACATTTTGACATAGGGCCGCGGTGTTGTCGCGGCGCTGTCACTATCGTACTCGGCCTGCTGTTGTGTGTCGATGGAATGGTCGCCATTTTATCCATTCAGGTTGCGAAATTGAGAACTATCCAAATTTCATACATATAATGACGGCTGCTTTGACTGGTGCTGGTGGCACCACCGACAACTGAATTTTCAGTTGCTAGGTAGTTTGCAACTTTACGTTCGTTTGGTGGTGGCGCTACTGTCGAGGTGGTTGTCGGCAAGTATATTACAGTTAAATAGTTCTCAATATCACCACCTGAACAGATAAAATTTATTTTTTCAATGTGATTGGGAGGCAACCGTTGCTTAACCCACTCACCGAGCCGCAGCAGACGTTCATAGAGTTTCATAATAAATCTATCTGAAGCATTTTATAAGTTATCGCCCGAGAGGAAGTTGGTCATGAAAATTTGTTCTTGGCTCGGGTACCATACAGAATTGGGGCCCAGTGTTTTACTACTTCAGTGGCTAGTCCTTGACATGGAAAGCTGCAGGTTGCACCACATTCGCATTGTCTGCATTGCGTTCGCAGTTTTCACTTGTTTTCCTACATTTTTTACATTTTATTTTTTGTTTATTTTGTGAATTGAGTCCGATTGCGACTCTCTGTTGCTTTGAGCTTTATTTTTTTAAACCCCGACTAAAAAGAGGGTTGTTATAATTTGACGTGTGTATCTGTTTGTCCACTCAAAAGATGGGTCGACGACATCAAGTACACAGCGGGGGCATACTGGATGGACATGACAAAAGCTGGAGGAGGCCTTTACCCTAAGGGGGTTCCAGATTAATATTAGAAGTAAATAAAATGATTAACTAATAAATATAATATAATGAATAAATATAAATAAATGAATAAATAACTTCAAATTGGTAACTGGAGATGCTACATTAATTAGTTACTTACTTATATGAATTGTGAAAATATCTTTTTTTTTCGGAACAAATAAAAAGGCTTTTTTTAAATTTATTATCTGTTTGTCTGTATGTCAATGTGTCTGTCTGTGGGGTCATAGTTAAAACGAATAGACTGATTTCGATGCAGTTTTGCTTATTTTAAAGCTGACGTCATCGAGATAGTTCTTAGTTATATTCAGCCGTTTAAAAGTTATATACAATAAAATGTCGGTGGTGATACAATTTCTTTAATTTTATAGCTATTTATCTATTTGTAAAGTTGCAGTTTTCGAAGCAATTTTTTTAAACCAATTTTGGTTTATATATTTTATATTTAGTTTTTGAAGGAAGTTTCGCCGTGTTATTTCTGTTAGAATTATAGGTGGTTTTGTTTTTGTGATTGTAAAATCGCCAACAAGTGTATCTCATCCTAGGTCCCCAGAAATGTCAAATTCACTTTTTTTATTTTATTTTTAACCCCCAACAAAAAAAGGCGTAATGGACCAATTTCGATGCGTTTTTGTTTCGTTTGAAAGCTTGGCGTAATAGTTCTCAGCTATTTTGGATCAAATTTGTTTCAGCCATTCAAAAGTCATAAGCAATTAAATGTCGGTATTTTTTATTTGAAAATTGTTAGGTCTGATTTTCAGCAAAATATGATCTCATTTCGAATTACACCCAAAAATTACGAGACGAAATTAAAATCAACTAAACAAGGGCTATTATTTACGCAAATGGCGTACAAATCTGGTAATTTATACTTTTGATTATTCAATAAGGTCTAAATGCTGGCTGAGATTTTTTGAAGCGAACGACTCGACCGTTAATAATACGCCTTAATTAATTAATAAACTCCCACAGAGTGGTAATAATAAGATTTGTAATTCATTTGGTAGTAATTTATAAGTTGTTACACGAAATTAAGGCGAATTTATTGGTGTTGAGTCTGCTAAATTTCCATAGAAACGGCGCTTTTATAGACTGTACAATGTATACAGTCAGCGCTAGATATTTCTCCATTCAAAGCCTCCAGAGGAGTAGCCAAAAAGATGTCTGAGTTACGATTTACTTGCTAAAGAACTAACTCTGCCTGTGTCTGTATTTCCGGGCTCATACAACTCGAGGATCTTTAACGTTCGAGTGAATAGGCAACTTTTGCGTGATAAGCTCACCCTTAGCTTATCACCAAAAGATGCTTAGGTGGGCTTAGGATGTACTCGATGACCCTTTGTAGATAGTGGACAAGCACGAACCTAATTCTCGATTTTTTTTAAACTGAAGCAAGTTTTGTTTTGGTTACTATATGTGTCCCTAAAATTGGACTTCAGTAAACTTCGTAACCATAAATATCGTTTTCGTAGTTTTGCAGGTGTAACATACAATACATACATACGCTTACGCCTGTAATCCCCAACGGGGTAGGCAGAGCATCAGCGGTTCTAGAAAACCACTTAATGCCACTTTTGACACAAATGGTGAGGGTTATTAAATGGAACATGTTGTGTAATGGTGAGAGGTGATCAGCCTTTCGCCCATGATACAGCAAGACCCTCACGTCTTTACTGATTTTTACAGTATGCCTGGGAAGAGTAGGCAGCTGGCACATTCTAAGTTTTTCTTCCACTCCCAGTCCAGCGTGGAAGCACATATAATAACTCTAAAATAATTTTCCACGTTAAAAACGTATGAGTCACCGACTTCAATCCTAACAGTTCGCACAAAGTAGATATCTAGTATTTTTTGTGGACTACAATGCTTATTAGCAGATAATTACAAGCAGAAATATCATTCATTTATTTAGATGATGTTCTAGTTAGTAGTATTTTTTGTTTTTGTTGTTTTTTTTTAAAGCGCTGAATCATTTTTGATAAAATTTATATGGGACCTCTTCAGGAGTATATTCTTTCGAACAAATAAAGAATTATTCAAATCGGTTTATAATTGCCGGAGTAATCGCATAACAAATATATATATAAAAAAAATAAAAAAAAATACAGTCGAATTGAGAACCTACTCCTTTTTTGAAGTCGGTTGATAAAAATAAATAGTATCACCCCCGACATGCGATTGTTTATAACTTTTAAACGGCTGAATATAACTAAGAACGATCTCGATGACGTCAGCTTTCAAACAAGAAAAACCGCATCGAAATCGGTCTATTCGTTTAGGAGCTACGATGCCACAGACAGACACATATATACATAGGCATACGACACCCGTCGAACTTATAACACCTCTCACTTTTGTAGGGGGCTAAAAAGTGCAATCATGGCCTGAGTTTGGCCATTTTTTGGCGAGTTTGATAAGATTGGTTAACTCTTGACCTCAATCTTCATCAAGGTCATAGATGAGGTCGACGATGGAGCGAGTTAACCCAGAAAATGCCTATTAAGGCACTGGTACTCCTACACACAGATGGAATACAGCAAGCTGTTTGGCGTCGGACTTCGGTAGGAGGGTGGTCGCGAACCAGACGGCCCTTCACAGAGCCTACCACACCGCATGAGACCATAGGACGAAACCTCAGATTCAGAACAAATTGAGGTGTCGTTGCCTGAGGTGGATTAATAGGAGGCAGGTCTCATTTGTGTTTCCTTAGTCGCTTCTTACGACACCCACGGAAAGATATGGAGTGGTGCTATTCTAAACCGATTACCACACGGTGAAAGGACTTATAAATGGGGGCATTAAATCGAATTAGCCAGGTACTGAAAATATTCGTTTTCTCCATGTTATTCTGTCACCCAATATATGCTCGACTGAAATCGCAATCCACCTACCAAGATCTGAGAGAATTTGATATAAAGCACTTCTTCATCTTCATCAGCCCATATACGTCCCCACTGCTGGGGCACGGGCCTCCCTCGATAACATGAGGGGTAAATGCCATACTCACCACGCTTGGCAGACGGGTTGGCGAGGGTTTTGATATAATTGCAGAGTTTTCCTTCTCTGTGTGCAGATGAACTTGTTTGCATATTTACCTTAGTCGCCTTGTACGACACCTCGGCAAGAAAGAGGGTGGTCCTATTCTACTCTGCCGGAGACTCACTCGTATAAAGCACTAAAATCTTAATAATTTAGTTAGATGTATAGATTCAGACTCCTCACAAATATTTGGAAATAACTGAATATGTGATTTTACAAATATTTGTGTTCGTCGATAATCGAACCCGAACCCTTCAGATCACTAGGCGCAACCAACTGAGCTATTTGGGCACTCGAAATGTAAGGAAATCAGGATTTATTTAAATTTAGTATTTTTAAAAAGCTTACCCGCGTCCCCGCGTGAGACCAAAAACTGTTGATGTAAAAAGAAGGTATGACTGGTGGGTCAAGTTTTAAAAAGTGGACTGTATAATCTAAATTGACCAAGATCCTTAAAAACGATAATTTTGAAGACTTAGTAAAGCAAAGTTCACTTACCAGGGTCGTCTGCTCTCTGACCTTCCCGGCGCCGGGTTATCGAATCTCAGGATCTGGCAATGGTGGCTTTTTACGTTCCTTGAAGTCAAACTTCGGTAGTCAATTACAGCGGTGAATCAACAATCTTTAATTTTGCGTCAAATTCACAAATATTTTTTGGGTAAGACAAATATTCGGGATGCATGACGTTTATCCACTTAGTAAGGGAATAATAAATTTCGCCACTTGATTTGAAGGCACGATAGCTCAGTTGGTTAGAGCACCGGGAGATCAAATCCAATGGTCTTTTTTTATTTATTTATTTATTATAAGATGGGTTAACTCTTGACCATAAAGATCAAAGATCAGGTCGAAGATGGAGCGAGTTAACCAAGAAAGTGCCTATAAAGGCACTGGTACTCCCACGCACCGACGGAACACAGCAAGCTGTTTGGCGTCGGACTTCGGTAGTAGGGTGGTCGCGAACCAGACGGCCCTTTACAGAGCCTACCACACGGTATGAGACCATAGGGCAACACCTCAGATTCAGAAAAAAATGAAGTGTCATTGCCTGGGGTGGATTACTAGGAGGCGGGTCTCATTTGTATTACCTTAGTCGCCTCTTACGACACCCACGGAAAGAGATGGGGTGATGTTATTCTCAACCGATCACCACACGGCCAACCGATCACCACACGGTCTTGGGTTGAAGTCCCATTCGCGACGAATGTTTTTTTCTCCCAAAAATTATTTGAGGATTTATTTACTTTTAACATAGAAATGAGTTTAAATTTTATTACATAACAAGATCGAATCAAACCTTCCAAATTTCATCAGGTCGGACAAACAAAAGGTTGTGTAACCGAGTCTCATATTATATGTCGACCCGAATTGTATCGGATCGATGTGATGACGTCACAGAAGGGTTCGATTCAAGGCTAGATCGCTCCAAGGGCACAAAGACCTCACGCGACACTGCGTGACCACTTGTCAAGATCTCTGAGCTTCGGACTTTTGATATATTTATGAAGAAATCTGATTTTGAAAACATGTGTTTGTTTTGAGATTTGTGCGATACAGGAGAGCCCACCAGTGGGCTGAATTAGATAGATGGTTGTTTTTGGCCCGTCTTACAGAATGAGACTCAAGTCTTGATTGATACTTAAGTATTGATTGTCTTTTTCTCTCACAACAAAGACAAAGACGACAGCTCCTCAACTAGGCTATCACTGCTTTTTGCCCGAACCAGTAAAATACCATAATTAAGTTTATTTGTGTTTAGCTCATATTAACACCTTATTTAATTAGGTATGTTAAGCAACTGTGTCAAGACATTCTAAACAGGGCGAGGAAGGGGGAACGGGGAGGGAGGTGTTATTATGTAAACATCTAGACTATGTTAGACATTAATTACACATCTAGGTCTCTCATGTGCAAACAGGTTCTAATTAAGAGGCTTTTACACTTTATACATAGTCTCGTGATATTTAATTACTTTTTAATCCCCGGTAAAAAAGGAGTTTTAAAAGTTTGACGTGTGTATCTGTGTGACTCTGTGGCATCGTAACTCCTGCAGGGCTAAGATAATCGCCACGACATACTATCTCAGGCGTTATGTCGTGGTCACGTGACTGTTTCGACCAATGGAATTGCGAGAAAGAGTCACGTGACCACGACATAGCGCGTGAGATAATATGTCGTGGCAATTATCTTAGGCCCGGCTGTACGAATTAATCAATTTTGATGCGATTTTTTTTGTTTGAAAGCTGACGTAATCGAGATGGTTCTTAGCTATATTTGGTCAAAATTGGTTCAGCCGTTTGGAGTTATAAGCAATAGAATTTCGGGGGTGATCTGTCTATCTATTGAGGAGACGCCTTCCAGGAAGTGCCAGAAAGGACTTTGGTTGCGTTAAGCGGTTGTCGCATGGACCAATCTGAGAACAGTGTATTATATTACGGTTGTCAGTTAAACGTAAAAATGTACACTGAGCAGCGATTGGTACATTTTTACGTTAGTTTATAAACTTACAGCCAGGCAGCGTAAGTTGATCAATTAGCTAAATGTTTTCGTTAAATAATACATTTTAACTGCCGTCTATGATTTTCTGATAGTTGATAAACTTCTTCGAAAATAAAGGTATTTTCCGGCGACATTTACGCGAATATTGACCCGGTTTAGTATTAAAAAAAAAAAAAACGCTTCACACTCAAAGGCCCACATTAAGGTTTTCCCTTGTGTCGTGGGTCCCTTGGAACACACAAAGACAGACACAAACACCCATGACCCGAGAAAAAACATCTGCTTTTTACACAAATATTTGCCCTGACTGGGAATCGAACCTAGGACCCGCCGATCGAGAGGCAGCGTCACTACCACTCGACCAAACCGGCCGTCAAAGTGAGCAAGCGATATAGTATTGAATTATGTGTTCAAAACGCGAAAATCTAAAGTGTTATAAAGGGCAAGATCAGCTGGTGGCAGTTTGGTTGAAAAGTTGAAAGATTGATGTAAAGCACTCGGAGCCCGAGGGAATTCACTAATCGGAATCAATCATTGAAGTTAAGACCCTTGATAGGCATATGACGCCACCTCTTTGACGTACATTCTGGGGGCTATTAGATTGAACATGATTGTTGTGGTGATAGGTTGTCTGCCTTTCGCCCATGATACAACAAAAACCTCGCGTCCTACTTCTACAGTATGCTTGGTAAGAGTTCGCATCTGGCTCATTCAAACTTTTTCTTTCACTCCAGTTTTAACCGTGTGGTGATCGGTTGAGAATAACACCACCCCATCTCTTTCCGTAGGTGTCGTAAGAGGCGACTAAGGAAACACAAATGAGACCTGCCTCCTAGTAATCCATCCCAGGCAACGACACTTCATTTTTTTCTGAATCTGAGGTGTCGTCCTATGGTCTCATGCGGTGTGGTAGGCTCTGTAAAGGGCCAGTGCCTTTATAGGCATTTTCTGGGTTAACTCGCTCCATCGTCGACCTCATCTTTGACCTTATGGTCAAGATTGAGGTCAAGAGTTAACCCATCTTATAATAATAAAAAAAAGCCCAGCATGTCATGGAAGAAATTTTTGAATTCATAAAGAAAATTGAAGTGATCAAGCGATATAGTTATAATCCAGTAGTTTTGAGTTTATTCGTTACAACCATACAAAAATAAAAAATATTTCCACTTATGATATTAGTGTAGATATAGAAGACATTTCGTGACTATAAATTAGTTAGAAAAATTGAAGCTCCAAAACTAAGTATTAAGGTAACTTAATGAAATGTTAAATGTTCATAGAAGTGTAGTGTTAAAGATGTAGGAAAGTAAGTCGTCACGTAATACGGTGTATTACCATCTATTCACCTCTGCTTCCTCAGTCCACGAAGACAGTTAATTACGACTTCATACACCCGGTTAAAATGTTTGCCGTGTACACACGGGCGTGTGTATCAACCTCCCAGCGATAATTAGCAATATGCGGCGTGTGCACAGGCAAATTGACTGTAAACCTTATTAACTAAGTGGTAAAGTACAAAATTACGAAACACAAAACTGCACTTACCTTGCTTGAATATTTTTTAGCTTTTCTGGAGTAAGCTACGATGTGCTACGAGCTCGTAGCGACTACGCCGTAGTAATTCTTTCGTAGCGACTATGCTTTGTTTAGCAATAATTATTCAACCGAAAACTAATTTATTTGCTAAATTATGAGCTGCTCTGTCTTTTTACACAGTTTTATTTTTTAACCCTCAACAAAAAAGAGGGGGGTTGATAAGTATGACGTGTGTATCTGTGTGTCTGTGTAGCTATTTGTCTGTGGCATCGTAGCTCCTAAACGAATAAACCGATTTCGATGCGGTTTTTTGTGTTTGAAACTTTGATGGCTTTTATATATTCGATCAAAATTGTTTAAAAGTTATGAGCAATCGAATTTCGGAATGAGGCAACATTTTTAATCTCGGTTACGTTAGTCAATCAAACAAAAAAAACTGCATAAAATCGGTTCAGGAGCTATAACGTCACATATGGACACACAGACATAAAGTTTCAAAGATACACACGTCAAACTTATAACACCTCTCTTTTTTGTCGAGGATTAAAAACTAGTTCTTTAGCTACATTAAAAAGTCAAAAAAGAAGTCATACAAAAACAATTGAAGGGCCGCAGCGGCACAAATCATGCGAACCATAAAAGTGAAAGAGCAAACACACAGGTCGTTCTGGCTGGAGCTTAACCCTTATTAGGGCGCGCTAAAAGCACTTACGTTTTAAAACCCTTTAAATGAAGCGATAAACTCGCGGATCTAACACACACAAACCTGAGTATAAATGTTACGTTCCATTAATAAAGGTATACCTTATGGTTCCCGAATGGTGTTCCTTGTATACCTCGATTTTAGTGAAGGGTTCCGTAAGAGGCTCTGAGGGGTTCCGCGAAAATTCAAGATTTTAAAGTTTTTTTTCTAGTCTAGATAGATATTGTTCGCTTCGCCTTCGGTATATTTAGGTATTAAAAAGTCCTTCGCTTAAAGTCAAACTATACTTACAAGATGCGAATGTAAAACCTCGGTGTGGTGTGATTTCACGTAAAAAACAATGGTACTGAGCCCCGATCCTGTAACTTTAGTTGTGTGTCGATGGAATGGAGGCCATTTTATTTGTTCTGGTGGCGAAATTGAGAACTATTTAATTTTCATATACTTGCTGACAACCACCCCGACCAGCAGCACCACTGCCAACCGAACGTAAAGTTTTAAACTACCTAGCAACTGAAAATTCAGCTGGCGGTGGCGCCACCAGTCAAAGCAGCCGTCATTAGATGTATGAAATTTAGATAGTTCTTAATTTCGCCACCTGAACGGATAAAATGGCGACCATTCTATCGACACACAACTGAAATTACAGAATCGGGGCCCAGTTAGTTTACTTCTTACTTTAGCTAGGGTTCTGCCCAAACACAGTGAACCAAAAAGGGTTTCATAGCCAAAAGAATTTGCATTGTAGCCCACACTACATCTGTGTCTCTCTTACCATCTCTAAGGTAGACTGGAAGAGATCCCTTTAGGGATAAGTCGCCTTTGCAAATAGCTATGTTTCTTTTGTATTAGTCTGGAAAAGTTTGAAATAAAGAGTTTACGCATACAATATTGGGTGACTTTGGGTGAATTAGTTAACGAAAGTTAAGGAAGTGAATCAGCTCACACAACTTAATAAATTTTCACAAGGAAAATAGGTCGAAATATGAAAAAAAAAATCTTCACTCCATACAACTGTTGGAGAGAAGAAATTTTTTTTCATCTTCCCGATTAGATAATTTGCCGTTGTATGGGAAGCAGAAATTCTTTTTCAGAATTTTATAATAATTTCCTCGGGGAAAATTTATTACGAGCGTTTCCGTGCTTCAGAGGGCACGTTAAGGCGACTACAGCACCCGATAAAGGCGGCACACATAGGAATAGTGCCATCTCCGTCTCTCAACACGCCTGGGCCGGCAGTGCGAACAGTGTCGATACACGAAGTTTACGGACTATGAAAGCGTGCGTGCGTAAAAACATGTTCGAAAGTTAAAAAAAATGAGATTTATGGAAAGGTGACAGCTTAAATCGAAAAATGCGTTAACTACTTATCGAGAGTGTTCAATCACGAACATTTTGATAGCAAATTCAAGTTCCTGTATGCATTTTACTATGGTTTTTACAGCTTAAAAGATACAAATATTGGGTATTTAGAGGTGACTTTGTGAGCTTTTTCTATCGAACCAAAAGTGCTGAATCATGTTTTCAGCAAACTACTTATCTAGTTTATGTCCTGAATATTACCGTAGTAATTTTTTTCTTCGATTCAATGCAGTGCGTCATGCTTATCTACGCATCATAAAATCGTAATTTAGGTGCTGTATAGTTGCCTTAAGCTGTCGGTCCTTGCTGTTGACGGAAGCCTACAGTCGTTAAACCAAGTCAGAGGCCAATGCACGGTTTGAAAACTCTGCCACCAGGGTTTGCAAAGTTTGCCAAACACTTGACTATACCTACACGATAAGAAGAAGATTATCTTCGAAATCAAGACTATCCCCAAGGCACCTGTAACCGTGAAACGTCACAAATAAAGACTTACGGAGTAATGTGTGAAACGCACTCTGAGAAACATGTTTATGATCGCGATATTCGTGGACGCGCATACATTTGTCGCCTCCACCTTTACTTAAGGGGAATTATATGATATTGCCTCAAACAAGCGCTTGGAGGTAAAATATACTTACTCGTATGGATATTTCTGTCATTTTGGAAAATTCGTCCAATTACAAACGACTTCTACATTTCAGAAAAATAAATAAATATTTTAAGATAGAAATAAATAAATAGTTTTACCGAAAAAAATCGTTTAGTTTTACCGAAATCAAATTATGTTATTTATTTTAATAGCTTTTTGTATACAGGATTGAAAATATATAATAATTTAGACTTAGACACAAAGAACTGTGATAATAATAATAGCTTTAAACATAAGTTAAAACCTTTTTTATTGAAAAGGCCATTTTATACTTTAAATGAAAGATCTATGATTAACTTGATAATTTATTTATACTCATTTTTTAAATATTGTTTCAAATTTTTTTGTGTGTAAATTATTGCTTATTGTTATATATTGACTTTTAATGTTTTCCTTATCTTATAAAATGTATGTTCTATAGATAAATTAATTTTGCATGGTTGTAATTAATTATGTAACCTTATTTGCAAAATGAACGAATTTTGAATTTTTATTATATGTAGGGAAGTATATGTAGAAATCCTTACTAATATTATAAATGCGAAAGTAACTCTGTCTGTCTGTCCGTCTTTCACGCCTACACTACTGAAAATTTGATACAGAGATAGATTACAAGGACAAAGGCTACATTTTATCGCACAGTTGGGCAAGATATAACCTGTAATCCACGCGCGCGGAGCCGCGGACGGAAAGCTAGTGAGGGATACGTAAGAATATTTGTAAATGTGCAAGCTTACGTAGCATCTAATTCCTAAATTTGTTGTGCCCTAGCAGGGTTTCGTATTAAACACTTCAGGTTACAATATAATGTGAAAAAGCAAATAAAGTATTGAGTATTGAAAATCTTCCGCCGTTTTTTCCAAAGGCACAATAAATTATACATCTACACAAAACTCCAGCTTATCGCGATTAGAACAACACTCCAAGCAATATGCTACAGCAGATTTTAATCGGCGAAATGACTTAAATAACATAAGTCTAACTAACTTTCCGCCCGTGGCTCCGCCCGCGTAGATTAGCCTATGTCCTTTCCCAGGCTTAACCTATCTCTGTGCCAAATTTCATAAAAATCGGTGCAGTAGTTAAGGCGTGAAAGACGAACAGACAGAGTTACTTTCGCATTTATAATATTACTAGCATTCCGCCCGGGATTTGATTGTTTGTTTGTTTGTTTGTTTGTTTGCATTGAATAGGAGCCTATTCAATGCAAACAAACAAACAATCAAATCTTTCCTCTTTATAAATGTATGTATACGAGTATGTGTATAAAAAGTAGGGAAGTAAGTATTAATACATAAAGACGAAAAATTTGATTGTTTGTTTGTTTGCATTGAATAGGCTCCGAAACTACTGGACTGATTTGAAAAATTCTTTCACCATTAGAAAGCTACATTATCCCCGATGGACATAGGCTACATACTTTTCCCGAATTCCTACGGGAACGAAGTCCCGGGCTGAATGCTAGTATCTTATAAGCTAAATACACTGTAGATTAGAATATTATACATACATATAAAATGTACATATTGTAGTGTGTAACAAGTAAGATTATTAAAATTAATGAACCCAGGCAAACTTCTAGACGTTTCTACACAACAACAAAACTCCCGACCAACCGATTTCAGCTTATTACCCAACTTGTTTAAATAGTCCCCACAATGTGAGAATTAGCCTCCTTTCCCCCGGACGGTGTAATTGGCAAGGTTGTAGTTTTAGTCTAACAACTTTGCCGGCTAATAATTATACAAGTAAAATATGAAAATAGGTTTTTGTACGAGCGAAATTGCGTTTAGGTATAATGATACCAAATCTTATAACCTCGGGGATTTGGGTTAAATAGTGATTTTGTTAAAGGAAAAGCATAAAGGTAAGACCATAGAAAAGATAATTTGTTTCTGTCTTGCTTGAAGGTCCTATATAGGGGAAAATAGAAGGTTCAGTACTCTTAAATTCCCCGCTTGTTGCCCGATTCCTCAATGTAATCAAATACAGTGTAGTTACTGCTAAGTAACACATAGACCATCACTAAATATTTCACCTAAAATCGAGGTATACAAGAAATTCAAATAAATACAGCTACAATAGGAACGTATGGACATTTCCGTGATTTATATCCCATTCTAGAATATTGTTATTTACTGCTAAAACGCAAAATTGTCGCTTCTCGTTTCGCATTTAACTCTAACATTTATATGAGATTTTCGAGTCTATATTTCACGACGTAAAGCAATATCTGTTCAGGTCGTTTTATTGTGTGTTTCTGTTTTTGCAAAGCCTTTTTTGGAGGCCCAATAGAAGGGCTGTTAGACGCTATTGAAATTCGTTTGGTGCCGAATTTTGTCTGTTTATTGTTACAGTGCTAATCAAATTTTCCACATATTTATTTAGAGATAAAGATATGTGCTTAGTAAGGGAATGAGAAATTTCACCTCTTGAATTGAAGGCACGATAGCTCAGTTGGTTTAAGCACTAGGAGTTCTAATCCTGGGGTCGTGGGTTCAAATCTTATTCGCGCCGAATATTTTTCTTTACCTAAAATTATTTGTAGAGATGTAAAAGCTTTTCCTTCCATTATTCTACCTTTAGGTCTATGACTGGTCATCTACTTAGGTATAAATTTTTTTCAAAGTCATTATGGAAGGCAAGAGGAAGAAAGGAGTGGAAGAGGGCGACCGAGAAGACAATTTAGCGTCCAGTTGAAAAAAAATAGGAGTGAAGGAGTGTCAACTTATAGGGAACTACAAGAAATGTGTCAAAACCGTGGAATGGAAATTGCTACACTGACAAGAGCGCGGCTCTTGAGATTAAAAATCTCTTCTTAATCTTTATAAAAGTAGAGTTATCTGTGTAAAATTTTAATATCACTTATAGATTTAAATTATAGTCACATTTGAAAGTTATACTGCAACTCTTGAAAAAAGGCCCGTGTGTTCCAGAAATTCTCAGCTAATTATTCACATATTTTAGAAGAAAAAAAAACATATCAATAAAATCATGGTAAAAACCCGTTACAATATGTTTAAAATTGTATATGTTACACAACTTAAACACAGCTTTCTTTGTATATTTCCTTTTAACCTCTTACACACGATATCGGTTTCAAATTTCCATTTTATTGTTGTATCCATAAATTCCAGAGGACGTTTGCATCTTGGTGTAAAGGCTGCTTGCACCATTTGCTATTCCATTTATTTCGAATACAGGAATAAAGCTGCCGGCTGTAAGTGCAAGTGCAGAGAAATGGAATGGTGATTTATGCTGCTTTAAGTGCTAAGCAAGTCTTTGTTGAGTAGAGATTAACGTTGAATTTAATTTTGTATAGTCTAAGGTACGAGTAAGACATTCGATTTTATGAAAAATTGCGTCAACAATTGAGATTTTGCGAATGTTTGAGTATTTGAATCAACATCCTTACTAATATTGTAAATGCGAAAGTAACTCTGTCTGTCTGCTGTCTGTCCGTCTTTCACGCCTAAAATACTGAACCGATTTTGATGAAATTTGGTACAGAGATAGATTAGAGCCTGGAAAAGGACATAGGCTACATTTTATCCCACAGTTGGGCACGATATAGCCTGTAGTCCACGCGGGCGGATAGCTAGTTATAATATATAATGGCGAAGTACCCAATATCAAGTATAACACCTTTACGGGTTGTAATACGCCAGAGCCTCGTCCGTTGATCAGCAGGGGCGAGGATGATGATTTTGGAGCACTAAGGTGTAATTACCCCACACACCCTGAGACCTTATACACACTCTCGCTTTTGGCTTTGTTATTTTTTAAAGGCTCGGATTACTTGCGTCGGTTTGACATTTAATTTTATTCTATTAGTCGTAATGTCTGTCGTAGACTAGACATGTTTAGTCGAAGCGCTTGCATGTTATTTTCATACGGTATATTGATTTTTCTTTTTTCTTTTCAAAATGAGTTTGCATTGCATATATCTATAAATAGATATCACCTACTTGGCGTACGTTGGACTCTAGATACGCTCTACAGTACAGAAATGAGCTCATAGCATCTTGTAAACTTTGAAATTGAGAATTATTCATTCATGACTTGCTTTTTGTTTTAACGACTCCTTGCAGCTTGCAGGATCTTAGTCTGGAGAAGGCTTTGTTATAAAACGACGGTACTTCTATAAAATTTACCTATTATACTACAGATACAGAACTTGTATTGAACAAAAGCGTCGCAAGTCGAGTTTTGGCAGTGCTGCCAACGTAGACAAGAGGAGACGGTCGTAAGCCGAAATGTGCCAACACGAAGCGTGGTTTTGGATCAAGTCAAAAGTCAAAAGTGTTTATTTCATTGAACATATAAAATGATACTTGAACACGTCAATATTATGAATTACATTAGCACTTTTGGCTTTGCGCCTATTCGCAAAGGTGCAGTCTTCCTCAGGAGAAGAATAGGCAAGAAACTCCGAGGGTCGCTCTTTTTAAGTCAATCATATAAATTTTCTTACTTTTAATTTTAATTGACTTAATATCTGAATAACTCTGGAGCTGAGCAATTTATTCCCATGGTTGCTTGTCTAACAGATAATCCGAAATTCTATAATAGCCCTTTTTACAAAGTTTTTGTTTAATTATCGTCTTAAATTTTTCTTTTTGAAAAATTGGTGAAGGGACTGGGTTTTATTCAACCTGCTAAGTTAGAAAACTTTGCTTTTATGAAAGTTGTACAGTGGTCTAATGAGTGGGATATTGTACCAAGTGTAGTCCTCGGTTCGTAGGTTTGTTAGACATGAGTGCGTTCTTTAAAGGTGCCAGTTGATTGTTTATTGTACAAAACCTTTTATCGATGAAATAAATGTTTATTGCACTTGCTCTAACAATGACGAGTGCCTTTTATGTCTGAAATCTAAAGTTTTAATATATTTTAATTAAATAAATCAAGCACAATGGCCCAATCAAGAGGCTAAGTACGGAAAACGCCCGATAAACATAACATAACACACACACACACACACACACACACACACACACACACACACACACACACACACACACACACACACAAATTTTGATTTATGTACCTACTTGCTTCATTTTTACTCTATTTATTTTAGTTTCTAAGAGCTATGGAAGAGCGGGTTCTCCTGCCACAGGCAAATTCATTGCCTACTAGGAGTTCCCTATTCCAATTACAATATTTGTAAAATAGTGTTTTTGAAAATAAATATTTTTGTATTTTTTTTGTATAACAAAAACACGCACAAATCAATTTGAAATCAGGATAATTTAAGAGCATATTGAGATTGACTTTAATCGAGCAATGTGGTACAACTTACACTTAGGTTTAATTAAGAGTTATCTCAAACATGACAAGAAAATCAAATAAATTGAGAAAGTTAAACAAAATAAAAAATGTCATAAAACAATCTTTTTAATAAAAAAAAAGAAAACGACTTAAAAAATGCGAAAAATAAAGACAACATAATTTAGTGTGCTACGTAGTACCTACTGATTTGTTAGAAGTCGCTGTGAAGGTGGCCTATCAAACTTATTTGGCTTGTGAACATACATTAAAAAAAAGGTTCATACAGTCGAACATAAGAACCTCCTCATTTTTTGAACTCGGTTAGATAAAATAAAAAATAAAAATGTTTATTTTCGGACAAGAAGATCCATTTGTTGTTACTTAAAACTATTGTTAGTACTTAAATTCTAATAGGGATTTACTTAGTTATTTAGGTTAAAAAGTAATTTAAAAATAAGTACTCCAAAAGGAAATTTCTCTTCTAGTGCGCGTCGAGGTCGAGAGCCCCTCATCACGCGGGGTTGCACAAAGCGATGCATATTTTTGCACCCTGCACGGTGCACTCTGGAGCATGAGAGGCGAATTTATACATACGAGTATATGCATTTTTAAAGTTAATCACTTTGATGTCGTGAAGTGCAGTTGACGTTGAAGCCTTGGTTTTATTTTTTAATAGACTGCAAAATAGGAGGTGGTTCTATGTTCTCTTTTTATGTATAATGTTTGGGTTAGCCAAGTTAGCCACACATTTGACTATACATATACGATAAGAAGGAGAAGAATGTATGTATGTATACTTTTTAAGAATGTATGTATGTATGTTCACGGATTCTCTGCCATTTGTGGACCGAATTTCAAAATCATTTTTTTGTTCGAAAGAGTATACTCCTTAGGTGGTCCCATTGTCACCAAGTCAGGGTCTAATGATGGAATCCCTGGAATATTGAAGGAAACCCTTTTAATAGTCGTTAACAATGTTTCTCGTGTACTTTTTTTAGATGTTTATATTATTATTAAAAAATAACGCTACACACTCAAAGGCCCATGTTTTTCCCTCGTGTAAGGTTCCCTTCGAACAGACACCAACATCCATGACCCGAGAACAGACATCTGCTTTTCATACAAATATTTGCCCCGGCTGGGGATCGAACCCAGGACCCTGTCTGTCAAGAGGCAGAGTTACTACCACTCCACTGAACCGGCCGTCCAAGATCTGAAAGTGTTGGATCTAGACTTTATTAGTATGCTAGTATATCATTTTTATTTTTTTACAACATTTTTGATTGAATATCGATTTAATTTTGGATTATTTGTCAATTTCATACTGTCACCGAACATTAAGCAGAGCTTACATGTTTTAGATGTGGATTTAAAATACCTACAAATAAATCTTATGAATTTGTTATTGTTACAGGTACAAGGCGGAAGGCATGATGCAGAAAGGTGAGCGTAAATATTGCAACGTAATGTTCTTATTATTTTTATTTATGTTTAACAAAAATAGTATCACCATCTGACAATACCAAAAGTCTAGTCATTTTAATATATAAAAAAATACATATACTTATTATAAATAATGTTTTAATTTGTATTTAAATCCTTTAATGTTTGTTTGTATGTATTTCATGTAATCTTGACTTGTTTTAGTGGCATCCTGAATGTCATATAAAATAAAGATTTTTTCTATTCTATTCTATTCTATTCTGTGTGTTAATTGAATCACATGGCTAAAATAATTTTAAGGCTACTTAAAATCTTCCTTAGCGTAAATACTCGTAAATTATCTTTAGTTTTTCGACAGTTATCTCTAAGTTTCCACGGCGTCAACGGTTTCCACCGTACGTTTGGTGTGTTTACGCTTACAAATCGATAAAGACCTAAACCTACATTTTTATTGAGTTATCCGGTAGAAATCCGTTGACGCCCAAACGCACAATTTTGGAAATAAAACTCTACTTTTGTTGGGAAGCTGTAACTCTCTCTTCCCCACAAACCTACCAAGAAGGTAGGGCTCTTCTTGTCCGATAATCCTTAGGAAGCAACATTAAAATCTCAATATTTTCCCCTCTCCCATAACTTTCTTAAAGGTATAATTTGTCGGTTATAAAACACAATGGCTATTGAGGCTTCAATATCTTGCTGTGGTCCGGGAAAGTAATTATAATCTCTCTTCATCCTCAGAACGGTCTCTGTTCAAACTTGTTTGAGAAAATGTCGTAAAGAGGTTTCTTTTTAGAAAATTTATGAATATTTTGTTTACGGTAGAGTTTAGTAAATTAATAGGGAAAGTTTGCGACTTAACGTTTGTAAAAACAATCAATGGAAAATGAAAATAATGTGACTGACAGGATTGTAGCAGAATGTCAGTATTGTCGAAAAGCAAAACATATGCTGAGCTAAGACCCTTTAGTAACACTGAGGCACTTACATCCACAATGTTTTATGAGTAGTTTTTCATCTTTATTGTTTTATTTTTTTGTATTAGGTAATGTGTATGTGTTTAATTGTATACAAACAAACGTGTTATCTATCTAAATTCATGCTAAGATTTTTCACTTATGCCAGAACTTCTCAATACCCTCTTAAATTGTCGTTATCTTCACTTACTAACTTCTAGTTTCAATTTAACAATAGGTTTCAAGTACCTATCACAAGATAATGTAGGTTTCTATATGCACTGATTGATACGTCTAACAATGAAAGGTAAGCACGTTCGCCCGTTTAGAACAGCTGGCATTTAGTTTTCGACCTTCAAATGTCGAGTTATTCATCATAATGTATTTGACAGCTGATATTTGATGTTAAACTGGGGCTCTACTCAGTACTATCTACGACCGAAATTTTTAAGCGTCGAATGTCAGTACTTCTCTGTCTTACGCTATACAGATGACAGTGACAGGTAGTGACAATTATCGACCGTCCGTCGATCGTAGATAGCACAGAGTAGAGCCTCTGAACCGGACCTTTAGTGCAACTCGGTCCGGTTCCGGTTCTCTCTTTGTCGCTCCATCGTCGACCCATGGACTTAGTATTTTCGTCGACCTAATCTTTTACCTTTATGGTCAAGATTGAGGTCAAGAGTTAACCCATCTTATAATAAAAAAATTAACTCATGCTTCATTTACTGGAAAAAATCCCTATTAGAGCTAAGTTCGCCTTTGCACATTTAGTTTGCTTTGTATAGATGTTGTTTTACCTCTGATTATATGCAAAAAGTGTTTACATACTTACGGATATTAAGAAAATAGAAGCACTGTTAGCAAGGGCGTCGCCGAGGGGGGGTAGGGAGAGGCAGCTGCCCCCCCTAAAGATTAAAAAAATGTAGCCAACTGTAAAGCAATCAAAATTGGAACCGTTCTTATTACATTTGCCAATTCGCCATAGAAGCAAAGACATAAAGTTTTACAATTGTAGCGCGAACAAGTGTACGTGGTTAATACTGAAAATGTTTAGAACTGGCCAGTTAGAAACATTGCTAATGAAAACTTTTTTTGAATTTCAATTTTAAAACTCTTCACCACGACAATGCTTCAGCGCACTCCGCAAAACGGACTGTTGAATATTTGACTATGGCAGGTGTCGAGATAATGAGTCATCCGCCATACATTCCTGACCTGGCGCCCTGCGACTATTATTTATTCCCAAGAACTAAAGATAAAATTCGAGGTATTCGCTTTACGAGCCCTGAAGATGCGGTGAAAGCGTACGAAAATACCATAGAAGAGGCCCCAAAGGAAGAATGGGACCACTGCTTTTCTCAGTGGTTCCATCGAATGCGACGATGTGTAGAGAGGAACGGCGATTACTTCGAAAAACAATAAAAGTATTGGCAACTTTCTACATTAAGCCGTTTTTCATTTTCTAAACATTTTCAGTGTAACCTAGGTAAAACTTCATGCTCTTGATGACTGTACCTACAATTCATAGTTTTTTCTTCCTCCATAATATTAACTTGCCCCCACCTGGACCAAGAGCTGGCGACGCTCTTGATTGTTAGTAGCCATTCGTAACTCCCAACAAAAAGAAGAGTTTTATAATTTTGACGTGTATTTCTGCATGTCTGTATATAGATAGATAGATAGATAGATAAAACCTTTATTTAAGTGACACATTACACACAATTACAAAAACTAAAAAAATAAAAAAAATGAAGTAAAAACATTTGTATCTTAACGATTAATTAAAATTAATGTGTTTGGAAGAGTATAGTGTGTGTTTGAGAGTGAGTAGGAATGTGTGTGTGTGTGTGTGTGTGTGTGTGTGTGTGTGAGTGTGTGTATATCTCTGTGTATGTCTGTGACATCGTAGCTTCTAAACGTATAGACCAATTGTGATGCAGTTTTTTTCGGTTTGAAAGCTAACGTAATCGATATGGTTCTTAGCTTTATTTGATCAATTCGTTGAGCCGTTTAAAAGTTACTAGCTTCCCGTGCGGGACTTCGTTCCCGTGGGAATTCGGGAAAATCATGTACCCTTCTGTCCATCCCGGATAATGTAGGATTCTAATGGTGAAAGAATTTTTCAAATCGGTCCAGTAGTTTCGGAGCCTATTCGATGCAAACAAACAAACAATCAATCAAATCTTTCCTCTTTATAATATGTATAGATAAGCAGTCGAATGTCGGGGGTGATACATATATTTTTTTTTAATTTTAGAGTTATTGATCTCATCATTACATAAGGATTCGTACTCCGTGCGGTAACTGTGGCTTTCTGCCTGTTGATCAAGATACGGACCTTTGCTAACTATTGGCTAGTCAATTTTACTCTTAAAGCAAATTTACATAAACCTGGTTTCTAATTGTAAAATTGCAGTCTGCCAGTAAACCAGTTTTAACCAGACTCGAGCTAGATTGCAGCTCATCAACGCGGGAGAGAAGTCAGGGGAGTATTCTTGAAACCCTTGTCGCTTCATTTCGAGCGATAGATTTTTTTGATTCACTTATTGAATAAATGGATTAATAAACGCTATAAATACGGAGTCAAAGAATTGTTTAATTTATATGATAGACATAACTTTATTCACTGAAACAATACATCAACAAATATAAAAACAAAAAGAAAATATATAAAAATACTTAAAAGTAAAAATTGGCATGAGGTATTGTAACAGTGAAGGGACTCTGACTCAGCAAACGCCGCAAGAGCAAATGCATAGAAAAGAGAGGAATATCCTGGATATTTCTAGTTTCCCATAATTACTAGTACTCACTCTAAAATTGATGGCACTCGATGTAATTAAGATAATTATGTAATTTAAAAGTTGTTCTATACTAATGAGATTGATACTTATCAATTTAACCTTTTCACCGCCAAAGTCTGATATATCTTCGTTTAGTTTCGTGCCCTCGCCGCCAAAGTCTGATATATCAGACAATTTTTTTTTTACTTTAATATCGTTCACCAAGCGTTCGCCATACGCCACGACATTAAAAAAAATATATTTTTTTGATATCGTGGCGTGTGGTGAGCGTTTTTGACGAAAACTCTTGGCGCTAAAAGAGTCAACTACATTTGATCGATTTATTGTCGCCTTATAAAACGTTTTTAAAAATCCCATTCTTAGTTTTCATTAGCCAAACTCTATCGCTCGATACGAGGCGAGTAATTCAAAAATAGTGCTATAGAATGCGAACGCCGAATCTGATTTACATTTAGCAACGTTCCCGTTTAATGCAATCCCGGGAAAATACATTCCCGATCCCATTTACAAGTCACAAGGCGATAGTTAGTTAAATATACGCTTTAATTAATACAGGGTGACATAATCAGTGGCCCAATTTTTCACGCGTCATGTTCATTGGAGAAAATGCCGGTAATTTTGTTTTTATCGTTTCATACAAACAAATTAGATCATCCGAAGCTTAAAAATGGGACTAAAATGTTGCAAGGGAAACAATGTTTAACACATTCGTGAGACAATTCCAAAAACTCTTTACATAAGACGTTAAAAAGGGGTAGAAAAATATGTAAAATTTTAAAAAAAGCACCCTTTTCGTTATTTATTTTTTATCAATAATAGTGATAGCGTGAAAAAAATATGGCCAGACATTAAAAAGTCAACCTGTATACTTATGAGTAATATTATTATTAGATACTAGCATTCCGCTCGGGACTTCTTTCCCGTGGGAATTCGGGAAAATCATGTACCCTAGTCCATCCCGGATAATGTAGGATTCTAATGGTGAAAGAATTTTTCAAATCGGTCCAGTAGTTTCGGAGCCTATTCAATGCAAACAAACAAACAAACAAACAATCGAATCTTTCCTCTTTATAATATGTATAGAAGATATAGACAAAATCATAGTAGAGTAAATTAGTACTATAAAACGTTCCGATTTTAGGGACCACACATAGTGATAATTTTGAGCTTAACTAAGCTTAACTAATCCATTCAAAAATTTTAATTTCATCAAATAAATCTTAAATTACACTACAACTTAGAAAGCGATGGACTTCAGTTTTAGATTCAGTTTTAGATTTGGTTTTGTAAATAATATTATTATTTACAAAACCAAAGTAGAGTAAATTAGTTATATAAAACGTCCCGGTTTTAAGGAACAAAACATACTGGTAATTTTGATTTTAGGTACTAAATCCCACAACGAGCTTAATACATTAAAAAAAAAATCATCAAATAAATCTTAAATAATGCTACAATTTAGAAAACGATGGTCTTCAATTTCAGTTTCGACGTTTAACTTTTTATATATTTAAATGACTCGACTTAAGAAACGGGTTTGGTGACAGGGCGGAGGTAAGGCGCCGTGTGGCCCCAATTAAAACGGCGCTCGTAATGAATTCCTGAAAGAATGGCCGCCACTCGCCGCGGTAATTAAAACCCCATTGCTAGAGTAGGCCCGCAGGACATCTTTCCGCGTTCGCGTTCCAGTCACAGGCACGGAGTTAGGTTTTTTTTAAATATAACTAGTGGCTCTGTGAGCTTTAAAGTCGAAAGTCGAAAATTTCCAAGTCGCAAGTTTTGCAAGTCGAAAATTTCCTAAATGGCTGAAAAACCTATTAAATGACACAAATATGTAAATAACTTTTAAATAACTGGTAACCCTTTTTTTCCCAACAAAAATGTTTTTGCATGGTAACTGGAGATAGGGCAGAAAATGGCTGAAAATGGGACACAGAAAGCTGAATGTCTGGAGCCTCTTGTTTTTTGTTAATTTCACCGAAACAATATCTTAAGCTTAAGTCTAAAATTTGGAGAGATGGGCTTAGCCAGTCGGAGATTGGGTATTTTCCCATATGATGTATTTTACGTTTACAATTAAAAAATTCAAACCAAAAACCGATCTGAAAAAAAATCTATATGTATAATAATCGAACCTGCATACACAATTTTACGACAATCGGTTGAGAAATGCGACCTGTAGAGGAGAACAGCCGGAAAGACAGCCGGACATCTAGAAAGACATACAAAAGCATTTTTGCCCAACCTGAAACGGAGACGATTCGGCCAATAATTTGGATTCGGGAACTTTTAATCCAGAATTTCGCAGATCAGGGATTTCGGTCGGCTTACAGAGTAGATGCTCTGACCGGATCGGTAGGTATGTGGTTACATATGAGAGTGCATGTTTCCTTACGACGTTGTTCCTTAACTCAAGAAAATCAATTAATGTGCAACTAATGTACAGACAGTAGAACGTCAGGTTACTTGTTATACTACGAAAACCGGCATTATCTTGAGCAAGATAAAGGCGATGTCAAGGTTAACATGTATAATTTGCTGTCGTGTCGTGTGTACATAACTTGACCAAACGATAGATACAGCTGTGGATTGACGTGTTTTTTTATTGACATAACCTAGATTGACGTGGATATAAATGATATAAATTGTCGTTGTAAATAAAAATTATCCAGTCCTTACCTAAACACGGCCCTGTGTCACCCAGGTTGTTCCTTGCCATTTCATCGCATCGCAGAAAAGGAAATAGTATATCGCGAACGACGGAGATCCTTAATTAAGCATTAAAATAAATGAGCCGAGAAAAATGTTTGGAGTAACGCAATAACATCGCGAAACGACCCCGTGCTTATGAAAAAGGAGTATTTTTTGCCCTAACTCAGAGAAATTAAGTGTAGCGCTCCTTTTAAATTGTGCAAACTTTTTTTATTGTTACGTAGCTGAAGCCTTTGAGAGAGTTCGTTTTGAATAGAGATAAGTGGTATTTACTTAATGTGGGTAGGTCAAAGTTTTGTTTAATTACCTTTAACATTTTTTTTTTGTTACAGGAGCACTCCCTTTGAGTAATAAAAAATTCTTGTGTTGGGAGGCTCCGCTCTTCCATAACTAGGTATATATTTGTAATCTTTGTAAAATGTATAATTCTTACAATAAAATAAAATAATAATAAAATAAAATAAAAACAGATTTAAAAATTAGAGTGAAGCGAACATTTTATGTCAATAATTGTCTACGTCAAAAAAGTATTTTCTTTGGTCTACGTATTTTTTCCTAAAAAATCTGTAATTTTTCTGTAATAACTACGTTTTGATAAAATAATTACTTAGTACGAATACCAATTTTGGTATTATAATACCATTATCATTATAATACCACGTGTTAAAATGTTTAAAACTATAAAAACCCATAACTTCCATGGCAATATATGTATTGTCTCTACTTGCGTCGAAATCAGAAACGTTCTATTTCGGATTTGTTCCCAATACAAATTGCTATTTCGTTCATTACCAGTATTTACTACTAGCATTCCGCTCGGGATTCGTTTCCGTGGGAATTTGGGAAAATGATATAGCCATTGTTACTCAGGGATATGTAGCATCCTAATGGTGAAAGAATTTTAGTAATCGGTCCAGTAGTTTTTAAGTATATTCGTTACAAACAAAAGTACAAATCTTTTCTCTTCATAATATTAGTATAGATCAGTCTTTCCCAACGTGGGCGATAACGCCCCCTTGTGGGCGCTGCAGGCCTAAAGGGGGGCGGTAAGAGACCCAGAAAAAAAAGGGGGCGTTGTGTAGGGCTTTGGGGTCGATTTATAATTTCATCTACCTAGCTAGGAAGACTCTTAGACACCGACTGAGCTCTCGACTCTCGACTACATCTTGTGAACATCAACTAATATTAATTAAGATATAGCTCAAACTCGGTTCGATATAATAGACCGCGGGCAATCATGTTTTAACAAGTTTTTGTTAAATAATCCGATTTGTACATTCCTGTATCAATCGGCTGGTTCTATATTACTTGTTCTTGCTTGTCGAGTACGATTGGGCGTCGAATGAGATAAACGAGTTTATGCACGTTTGTCTTATTCCTGTTGGTGCGTGCTGCTTATGCAATCCTATATAAACGACGTAAATTTATTTTATTTTCATTTGCGGTTTCGCGCATAATAGATAAGCAGTACTTCATTATAACACTTACGTATTTCTCAAAACAAAACAATGTCGGAAGTAAAAAAGAAGAGACGGCAATACTCTGCGGAATATATTAAATTCGGATTTATTGAAAATCCCACAAACCCGTCGTCGCCTTTGTGTCTTCTATGTCTAAAAACATTTTCGAACGAAGCAATGAAGCCTTCAAGACTGCAAGATCATTTGAATAAAATGCATCCAGATAAGAAAGACAAGAATGTAGCATATTTTCAAGACCTAGAGAAGAAGCATAATACTCAGCCAAGTGTATCAAAACTATTTTCGGCGGCTGCTAAGCAAGATGACGACGGACTTCGAGCTTCGTACAATATCTCTTTGTTAATTGCTCAAAAAGGCAAACCACACAACATCGGAGAAGAGTTAATTTTGCCAGCAATAAAGGAAGTAATAACTACTGTGCTTCATAAACCGGCCGCAGATATTATCCGAAAAATTCCTTTGAGTAATAATTCTGTGCAAAGACGAATTGATGAAATGGCTGAAAACATTGAAGAATCATTGTGCAATCATCTGAGGACTAGTCAATTCTCAATTCAGCTCGATGAGTCCACTTTACCAACTAATGAAGCGTTGTTGCTATCTTACGTGAGGTTTATTAAAGATGAGAAAATACGTGAAGAACTATTGTTTGCCAGAAATTTGGAGACAGATACAAAAGGCGAAACCATATTCAATACATTGGAAAAGTTTTGTGAAGAGAAAGAGATTCCTTTGAAAAATATTATATCAGTTGCTACGGATGGCGCTCCGGCTATGACAGGGCGCCATAAAGGCTTCATAGCGTACTTAAAAAATAAAATTCCAGATGTCCTTGCTATACATTGCGTTATTCATAGACAACATTTGGTTGCTAGAAACTTAAGTGAACGACTATTTCAATCACTGCAATATGTCATCAAAGCAGTCAATAAAATCCGTAGCAGCTCTTTGAATGATAGATTATTTCATCAGCTTTGTGTTACTAATGACGAAGATTTCAACCGTTTATTGCTTCATACTGAAGTTCGTTGGCTGTCAAGAGGCAATTGTCTGATTCGATTTTACAACCTGTTTGACTCTGTGATAGAGTTCTTGGAAACTAAAGATACAGAACTGCGCAACAAGCTCATAACATCAAAGAATGATATAGCTTACATGACAGACCTGTATAAATTGTTCAACGACATGAACCTCCAACTGCAAGGCGATGAACTAAATTTAATTAAAACAAAAAATGTCGTTGCTGCTTTCGCAGCCAAACTGCTTCTGCACAAAAAGAATATGGGCAGACGTGAGTTTCACAATTTTCCGAATTTATCAGTATCCTGCAGTAACGACGACTTGTTTGCCTACTGCCAACATTTGGAAAACCTCCACATTGACTTCACCGAACGATACCAGGACATTTTAAACTTGGAAATACCAGACTGGGTGTTAGATCCGTTTTCAAATGTCAACATAGCAATGTCACCTCAGCTGGAAGAAGAACTTATAGAATTGACAACAAACGAAGAAATAAAAATCAAGTTCAAAAATGGATATCAAGAATTTTGGCTTCAAAAACCGATCCTGCAATTGTACCCTGGATTGTGGTCAATTGTTCAACGATTCTTGATAGCATTCCCATCGTCATATTTGTGTGAACGTGGTTTTAGTGCTGTGGCAACGCTGCTTACTAAAAAGAGAAATCGTTTGCGTGTTACCGAACGTGGCGACTTGCGGCTGTTTTTGAGTAAATTGGAACCTGATATCAACAAACTTATTGAACAGCATCAGATTCAACCTTCACATTAGTTTTTATATAAGAATTGATTATGTTTGTTTTATTTTCAATAAAAGATACTCTGTCCGAATACTATAAAGTTGCGTTTCAATAATCAGTTATAAGTACTTAGCGGTTTTTAAGTATGTTTAAAAAGGGGGGCGTTAAAAAATAATTTATTCTTAAAGTGGGCAGTAGACAAAAAAAGGTTGGGAACCCCTGGTATAGATCTCTACAGAGCGAAATATTGACTAGCGAGCTCCCAATACAACTCTAGTTAGGTACTTTTACAATTTCCTTTAGAGACGCTTTATTGACCTCCCAAATGTTATTAAAATGTTATTTAATCCAAATGTTATTTAGGTTATATGCCAATGGGTCTGGCTTGTTTGTTGTTTATTTAGCGGACCGTCTGTAAACTCCGAATGCTGTTTTAGATTTTAATCCCGGGTATAATTGTTGTTGTAACAAGTAAATGGAATTTTCAGCGAGATCGGCCATTTTGAATCGGGGAAATGTTGACTGAGCGCAAATTGTTATTTACAAAAAAAATCCTTTAATGTTACTGCTTTTTTAATCCCCTACAAAATAGAGGGGTGTTATAAGTGTGACGTGTATCTGTGCGTCTAGGTATTTATATGACTGTGTATCTGTGTCTGTCTGTGGCATCGTAGCATTCGTAGCTCTTAAACGAATGGACCGATTTTGATGCGGTATTTTTTGTTTGACAGCTGACGAAATCGAGATGGTTCTTAGGTATATTTGAGCAAAATTGGTTCTGCCGTTTTAAAGTTACAAGAAATCGAATAACGGGTGTGATTCATTTTTTTTTTGAGGTTTTTATAGTGTTACTAGCTGTCCGCCCGCGACTTCGTTCACGAGAATTTTATATACATTGTGACACGAGAATTTTATATATAAGAGATATAATGTAATATTTTTCAGATTAGGCTTTTTAGGTTTGGTTAGGTAAAATTACGTTATTAATATTATAAAAAACTCCGTCAACGTGAAAAAAAATGAGGCAGTTTACGAAGTCCCGAGAGATTATTATCTTACTAACTGAAATTACAGTATTACGGGTTTGGCAATTTTACGGTGACATACAGGGCTTTAGGTATCTCTCCTTCAACCTCTCGGGTGGTTAATCAGTCCATGAAACTGGACAACTTCTCCAAGGAACATAGGTCAAAATACGAAAAAAAAAATTTGATCTCCCACACAAAATGCGCTATATGCTGATGAAGTTTGTATGGGAACTCAATTTTTTTTTTCGTATTTTGACCTATGTTCCTTGGGAAAGTTGTTCAGTTTCATGGACTGATTAACCACCCGAGAGGTTGAAAGAGAGATACCTAAAGCCCTGTATACATGTTCTAAGACATATTTATATTTTGTGTTGGTGTCAAAATAAGTTTCGTGGTATCTAGGCATGATTTTTAACTCCAAAATATTTTCAGGGAACTGTAACAATATTTTTGTAGCGCTCATACTTCAAGCCAAGTGAGTAATTTTAGTAAGTACCTTGAGAACCTGGTAGCTGAAAATTGTTCGTCGGCCTAGGCTAGCTGGTATTCATACGTTACTACTACGTACTAGCACTATTATTTCCCACACTTTCCGTTAATCAGAAAATAAGTTACGTCTGGTGGCCTGGGATCTCAGTCTTTAGTGGTGTTTTGATGTTTTGTGGTAAAGCAATTGTTGCTAAACCAATTTTGATCAAATCTGTATATTTCTGTGTGTCTGTATTTTAAAGGATACCTAGTTGTTTTCTCTGTTTGTTCTAGAAGTTTCCAAATATGTACCTATATCTTCTTGTGTGCAAAATCCGTTGCATACCAAAGTCAATTACTTTCTTTTCATTTCAGATCTTGCAAATAACAAATTTTAATGTCTCTAACCTTCATTCGAGCAGCTGAAAGTCAACGCGTATGAAGTGAAACTTGCGTGTATGTACCTATCTGTCGTAGGACATCCTTTCATCTCCGAGGTCTTTGAGAGTAACTAACTCGTTAGTCTAGTTGAGAGAACTCGTTATGTTCAATTATGGACATGGAAAATTCTATCTCCGATAGCTTCGTTTTATTCAGATGGAAAGCTACTTGTTATATTATTTATTATGTTATTGCATAATAATCTAGCTGATTAAACTGACTACTGTGATTGTGACTTCATTAGAATTAAAAAAAACTTTACTATTTTCTTTTGTCACTTACTTTTTTAACCCCCGACAAAAGAGAAGGGTGTTATAAGTTTGACGTGCGTATCTGTAGTTCTGTGTGTCTGCTGTGGCATCGTAACTCCTAAACGAATTGACCAATTTTGATAACATTTGGTATATAGTTGTCACCCTGGATTAACACATAGGCTACATAATTTACAAATTTTCCAAATACCAACTTTCCACGGGCACGAAGTCCCGGGCGGAAAGATGTTTCTTCATAAATCACACTTTTAGATTGTAAAACGTGTTTTATAATAATTATAATGAAACACATTACATTACACACATGAAATATCTTTCTACTGAAACTTATTGGCAAAACACTACCGTATGAAAACTGAATCGTCTAAAATGGAACTATCTACTAAAATCTGAGTTATCTTTGCACGCTTGGATTAACCGACAAATATCCTAACATTTTCCGTGGCTGTAAAACCGAATAAAAGACAATAAAGTCCGTATCTTCACCACAATAGAAGAGGTCGGGAATTTAGCTGTGGAGAGTACAGTGTGACAGTGTTGCTGAGATGTGTGGCGAAGACTGTCAGGCAGGGAGATACGCGATTTTGACATTGGAAATGTCTTTTCGTTCGCTCCAGTATATAGGCTCCGATTTCACGAAAAAGTGCGATCTCCTTATATCTCGGAGAGTTGTGAAGATATGATATTTAAAAAAGACTCAAAAGACGCACGCGTAATTACGAGAGCTGTAAGTTGCAAAAATTCTAGAAAGTCAAAAAAAAAACGAAAAAGTTATGGTCAAAATAGTGAAGAAAAAATTCATTTTTTTCTGAATTTTTGATTTTGGCGCTCGACATTTTGGAAACGAAGAATGATATCAAAAATTTGTCAAAAACTCCTCTGGACAATTTAATCAGCTATAATTTGAGCCTAAAACAAAGACGATCGCAAGGGTTTGCCCTTGTAGCCTAACCTGTTTGAAAAAAGTCAAAACGACATTTTTTCGAATTTCGTAGATTAATTTCCAATGTGCTCGATAGTCGTGTGAGGCACTAAATCTGTGATTTTTTTTTAAGCTTGATCGATATGGTTCTTAGCTATTTTTGATCAAAATTGGTTTAGCCGCTTAAGAATTATAAGTTATAAAATAGGGGGTGATACAAAATATTTTATTTTAGAGTAACTCTTCTCCTGTTGCGCTTCTTATTATAAATTCAAAAATATCTGCGTCACTCCAAAGGGGCCCAATATTTAAAAACGCAAGTTTCTTAGCCCAGCGACTAATGCGGTATCGATCTGTAGTTGGCAGCTTACACATGGTGCCAAGCGGCCGTTCCTCCTTACAGCTTGTGCCAATGCTCCTTTTTTAAAACTGCAGTTTTTTTTTAAATTGCCGAGGGAACTTTGAGAAATCTTTTCGTAGCGGGGGTAATGTAGAGGACATTACCTGAAGAAAAGCTGTCCTCAGTTTCAGACTTTTATTGATAAAAAGCAACTCTAACGGTAAATGCATGCAAAAAATGTTTCAAAGTCCACATTATGTTTACCTGGACAAATATTTTTATAGAAAAGAAATGACTCTATTTAAACCAAGGTCTATTATTGAATCAAATTATAAAGTCATATTTTTTTATACTTGTACTCCTTTGAAATGACAAATGTTACAGGGAAGTGCGAAGTGTTCTAGTATTCAAACGTCTTGATCGTTGTATCAGTAATAATTTCACAAATAATTTTAGGGAAAGATAAAATGTTAGGCGCGAATTGAACTCATGACTCCAGGCTTAGATCTCCTGACGCTATAAATAACTGAGCTATCGTGCCTTCAAGTCAAGCGACGGAATTTCTCATTCCCTTACTAAGCGTCTTGCGTGTAGCGTGTAGTCTTGCGTGTAGTAGTGGTCCCTCACGCGGGTACCGTTTTAAAATACTAAAATGAATCGATTAGGTGATTTTATTGTTCAGAGCTTTTTATAGTCTAAAAATCACATGGTTCAACCTGTTTTATGTAAAGACCCAAGATCACCGAGTGTATATTCTGTATTGTCGGTAGAGGCGGTGAGCGGGTGAGGGGGGAGGCGAGATGAACGCGGGGGTGCGGGGAGAGGGCGGCGACTCCACGCCCGGCTCCGACGGCGGCGAACGCATCACGCGCCTCTTCCCGAAGTGCCGGCCCAAGAACATGCAGCATCAAGACAGGTTGGTACTACTCCTATACCATTGCCTACTATGTTCCTAGTGTTGCTAAAAGCTGGGAAGATAGGAGGGAATGGTAATTCAATTATGCCGTGCCGTTCGATGTATAATACAGCCCATTGGCATATTGGGCGCGCACGGCAACGGCACGGCACCGGCGCCGAAACAAAAATGTATGAAAAGAAGTCATCGCCGTGCCGGTGTCGGCGCCGGTCAGTGAAAAAACCTGTCATATGTTTTCATACATTTTTGCTTCCCGCCGTTGCCAGCGCCGGTGCCGTGCCGTTGCCGTGCCGTCAAGTGGAAAACCGCCCAATCTTTTTATAATTCGAAAACGGCACGGCAAAATTATATTACCATTGCCTCCTAAGGATTTTTGTAGCTAGGAACATAACGGGCAATGATAATTCAAGTTTTGACGTGCCGTGCTGTGCGAATTATAAAAAGGCCCATTACATCATACAAATACTAATGTCAAGTCAATCATTCGGTCTTGTGTCACGGTCGCGACACGAACTACCGACGTTAGGAGTCGGACCATAGCACAATCTGTTATAATGACGTGTATGGGCGAAGTGGCATAAAGGAGCCAGCTTTTGAAAGAGCCTTTTGCATTATGTCGGTAGTTTAAGAAAATTTGATTGGTGATTTTATGTTTGTAATTCCCTTTCCGTGTTCAACTGGCGACACCGGTCTCGCGAAATCCGCACGCTTTTGTATTACTACACAATTCAACCAACCCGTGTTCAGCTCGCGTCATCTGAGCACGCTTTTGCGATCAAGCAACGTTAAAAGAGGTTTTACAAAACAGTGTAATATGTAACATACTGCATGTAAGCGGTACCCCACCTAATACCGTCACTTACTCAACACGCTTTTGAAGACTCAAACAGTCAAGTTCAGTTCAACTGCACACTATTTTGTAAAAGCTCTCCCACTGCCACTAGATCACAAAGGCGTGTCCAGTTGACGCGAATTGAACACGGGTTAGTCGAATTCCATGGTAATACAAAAGCGTGCGGATTTCGCGCGGCCGGTGTCGTCAGTTGAACACGGAAAGGGAAATACGCGTTTGTGGGTGACGGGAAATAGGTGTTGCCAATTCAAAATAAAATCACCAACCAAATCCTTTCCTAAACTATCTTAATAACGTAAGTGGCTCTTTCGAAACCTGGCTCCTTCATGCCACTTCTCCCATAGGTACAAGTCATTATAACAGATTGTGCTATGACCCTAACCTAACGACGGCGGTTCATGTCGCGGCCAAGACACAAGACCGAATGACTGCAAATAATTTTTGGGAAAGAAAAAAAAGCGGCGTTTCTCATTCCCTTACTAAGCACAGATGGCGCTAACCTACACGCACGACGTAATGTGCTTAGTAAGAAATGAGAAATTTCGCTGCTTGACTTGAAGGCACGATATCTCAGTTGGTCTAACCACCAGGAGATCTAATCCTGGGGTCGTGGCTTCACGTCCCGTTCGCCCCGAGTTTTTCTTTCCCTAAAATTATTTGTGAATATCCTTCACGTGGGTAAGCGTTTAAACAATACTGAATGATTGACTTGAAATTAGAATTTGTATGATCTATAGGGTTACTTTAAGTTAGCGAAAACATAACCGAAAAACTTTTCCTAAGCAAAATATTTCCTAATATGGAAAAAACGTGCTATCACCTTATTGCCTCTTTGTAAAGGAGATGTCGATTTTTTTTGAGAATGTCATATAGGTGAATTTCATAACTTCCTTAGGGAAAGAGGATTACCCCCTACAGTTTCGTTAGCGAAAAAGTCAAAAACTTCGTTGATCCGTATGCAAAGTGAGGTAAGGATTTGAGACACAAAGATGGATGTGATAATGTACCCCTAAGACTCACATGATTCGTGCGTGTGGATCACTATACGACTTTTGAACAAGTAATATTATTTTTTCTTAAATAAGGAACAACTTTAAAAAAAAAATGTTATCTTAATCTTATCTGTTGTTCCCCTTGGCGGGGACGCAAATGGGCTGATAAAAAAAAGTTATCTTATTGTTAAAAACCGCATTGAGCCTATGGACTATGGCCTAAATCCCCTTCGTGTTTCGAAGAAAGGCCCGTGCTCCTCGGTGGGGACGTATATGGGCTGGTAAAAAAGAAATGTTGTCTTAATGTAATCAATAAATATAATTACAGATTAAATTCTGGGCTGGAAGGGCGCGACGCGAACAATGTCAACAACGCGTCGTCAGACGAAGACCGAAACGAGAGTCAGCTCGTCATACTCAACGCTAAAGGCGGCACCTACAAACTCAGGGACTCTAGGTAATTAAAACACATGAAACAAAAATTATACCATCCACATACATTGCCTTTTTGAACAGCGGCGTCAATGTGGCAATAACAGCGGCGTCAATATGGCAATAGCAGCTGTTTTTTACTCGTCATATCCAACGCTAGAAAAGACACGTAGAGTTATGGAAACAATGCGATTTTAGACAAAAATCATTAACATACAGCACTTCACTTAACTATGAATTGAGTCAATGAAATCCTTGCGTCGTCGGATGAATATCATTATGAAGATAGATCGTTATCATGAATATTGAAAGCTCTAAAGGTATTACTTATGCTATCGAATATCTAATCACTGTCATTTCCACATAACCCTCGCGCGATTCTTGCACACCCTTGTGTGCAGGATTTGTATCGCACGCGCCGTGAACAAGCGCGCGACGGGTCATACAGCTCTCTTTATTAGCAAAATGAATCTAAAAGATACTTCAGTTACAAAACTTGGCACAGTTCTGTGTTAATCAAATTCTCGTAAGTAGGTTAACGTGCGAAAACATTCCAAGACCATTTCCAAGGGTCTCTCCCCAAGATACATTGCCAATCAATAAAGGTTTACCTTCGATACAGATTTCCATAAAAACCTTTCCCCGCATTTACCTTAATAGCGCTATATATTTTGTTATCTTGTTACCAGGATAATAGAAATCGCAGGAGGTCGGGAATTATACTCACAGAGTCGGACGAAGGCGGTGCGCAAGCTTCGACATAATTCCACGCATAAGCACAACTTGAGAAACAAAGTGCGATCGCTGAAAGACAACGCAGTGGACTATATGGAAAACCATAGCAATGAGGTACGCTTTTGAATGGGAATCCTAAATGGATAATGCAAAAATATGCAGTGGTTCAGCTATAGATAAACCTTATTGTTATAAAAAATATATTTGGCTTGTTTTTTGAGACTTCGATGAACAATAACCGGTGATATAGAATTTAGTTTTGCTTCGCTTTTATTTAGGTAATAGGGCTGCCCTGGACTTTGTTCCCGAAGTCTGAGCCAAATTTTAGATTTCTAGGTCCATTGGTTTTGGACAGGGCGTTGATCAGTTGGTCAGGACCTGCAATTTTATATATTAAAAATTATTTGCTACGAGTTTCATCGGTGAGGAATCATCAAACGTAGATGAGTTTTGTAAAGCTAACAAAAAAACTTCAATTTCAGATACCATTACACAGGATAAGCAATGAACCGAAAAAAATGGTATCACGGCACACATCCCCAACGTACACAAACGGGGATCGGGATCCAGTGATAGAGAACCCTTTAGGGATCCCTAAGAACAGCTCGCCAATACTGGACCCGCATAAAACGAATGACGTCAGTACTAAAAGCAGTCCTATTGCCGTCGTGGCGGACGGTGAAGTCGTTGTTTTTGATGATAACGACGATTGGAAAGGTAATTTTGGTTCCTCTTTATTTGGTGTGAACGGTTTTGATTTTAAGGCTCTGTGTGGCTATCGTCAGTTTCAAGCTAATGCTGTAATGGTACGCTTTATATTGATTTAGTGTTTGTACTTCATACGGAACTGCGGGTATGTTTATGATATATGTTTGTGTTTCGAAAATTTCGCAATATTGATATTCGGTTTGATATCAAGTACTTAACATTGCCACTTTCTAATTTAATGTTCTGATTTTTTATCTTTTTAAACATTTACCACGCGTAGAGATCTTTTAGCAGTATTATTTGTACCAAGTCGCGAAAGTTGTACAGCAGCATTACAATATTCCGGAAATTGATGATAGCCACTGTTGTCTATTTGGTGTGAAATGGCTTTGTAAACAGCCTATGTTGCTTGCTCAAAGGCTATCGGGGTCACGGAGATGCTTTAAATGTTTTGTATAATATTCTTCACCAATTGCAATTGTGAATACTTTCAAATGTGTAGTTCATGTTATTAAATTATTCCTATGTCTCAAATGTCATTTTATACAGTTACTTAACATGAATCATATGAGAAGCATTGCATACAAGTTGATTTTCTTAGTTGAGATTGAGTATAAAGCCAGAAGGTGTTAGTCAACTTGACTTAATTGAGATTATCTTTAAAGTATGTTTCTTCATATATTCTACGAGGTTAGTGCATTCATTAACAAGGCCCACTTAATCGTCGAATTGGAATCCGCTCCTTCTTTTCAGTGTTTTATTTATTTGTGTTTTTTGCTTTACTGTCTGCTTGGTTTCCACCTCACCCCTTGTTGCGAAAGTTTCTCGCTCTGCAATTTCCTTTCTGCTGGTGTTACCATTTCAAAGGCATTATGGTTGTGGTAGTCTTATTAACCGGTTGTAAAAAGCAATTTTCATTCAGCTATAGATTGTGTCAAAACTACTTGGAATTTTGATGTGTTCTGTTTACAAAAGTGTACACCAAGTAGTTTATTAATTATGGTGTATTTATCATCATCAACCTGTAGAATAGTAAGACCACAACATTTTGGGTGACGTTAAATTAGTAAGCGAAAATTAAGAATCTAAATCAGCTTATGAAACTGAACAACTTTCGCCGCTCCATGTGATTCGAGCGATCAGTTGATTGTCTTTATACATATGAAAAAACAATTTCTGTCGGTTTCATGGAGAGAATCACCCCCTAAAGTTCATTTAATACGGACTATTAATGTACAGTTCATATAATGATCATTGGCTACACTACAATAATCAAATGAGTCAGTTTAGTTACGTCATTTATTGAGTCAGAAAATAACCTGATTTATAGTAAATCATCGTACACAAACAACAGTCACGTCTTTTGTCATTTAATAATAAACAAACTGAATATTAAATTAAAATTTTTGGAAACTCCAATTCCTCTAATCTGTTTAACTATTACTTTTAAAATTGGTGTTTCTTATTTTGATTTTCAATGAGACTGCCACGATTATAACCTTTAGCTGTATAATAGCTTACAAATATGAAGGCCAGCTTTAACCCCCATTTCCATTAACCATTTTTATTCACCATCTTTTGTTTCTTTCTTTTATTTTCAGTGATATTGAATTCTGTGTCCCTAGGTCTGAGGATGGACCCGGAAGCTAGTGATAATGAGATCGACTTAAAAGTTAAAAGGACATTAGACAATATTAAAAATGGTGATAGTGACGTAATAATGAACAATAAGAGTGAACTCAGCTGTGATGCGGGGAGTGAGTCTACTCCTTCGAGGGAAGAGGGGAGGTTAAGTGAGGAGAGTCCGTCAGGGGTGTGGTTATCAGGGGATGAGGATAAGAGCAGGGTTACAAGGGTTATAGGGGAGCTGCCCATTGCGGAGTATGAAGGCTCTCCTAGGAGGTACGGGGTTGGATCGCAAAAGACGACGGTGACGAGGTCACCGAGGCCTGGATTTCCACAGGTAATTTGATGTTTTGTAAACATTTTCATTTGATTTTTTTACGCTTAACACTCAAAGGCCCACATTAATGTTTTCCTTTGCGTCGTGGGTCCCTTAGAACACACAAACACCCATGACCAGAAAACAAACATCTGCTTTTTACACAAATATCTGCCCCGACTGGGAATCGAACCCAGGACACGTCGATCAAGAGGTAGCACCATATTCATTAGACTTGCTGCTAAAAGACTAAACAGTTACAGGAAAAACACTACCACTTGACGGGCCGATTGTAAACACAAATTCAGAATTTCTCGGAAAATTAGGTATTTTAAAGTACTTTAACTAAATAACTACATGAATCCCTGTAGGTATAAAAACTTTTAGCACATAATTAGAAGTAAGTACAAAACAAAAGAGATGGGTACAAAGAAAAATAACAGTTATTTATTTATTTTTAAATAAGGAAGCACGCCCACCTCCAGTTATCCTTGGAACTTGTTATTTTAAGTAAAATCACAATTTGATTTCAATCAATCTAAGGACACACACATGGTAAAAGCTAAAAGCTGATAAAAGCTTTTTGTCCCGGCAATACATTTATACATTTCTTTGACACTGATCAAAGTTGTCCATGTTGGAGTTGCAGGTTTTATTGATTGACCACCAAAACCTTACTAACCTAAGTCAAATATTTACTTGTTTCAGAGGGTAGTAACAGAAAGCAGAGACGCGACGCCGCCGCCCAGCTCGGCTGCGTTCGACTACTTATATGAATTTTCAGAGACCAGGAAGGTTCTAGAAGAGTTCTTCAGGTGCCCCGGGATGGCTGGTCAACCGCACAACAATAGTGATGAGATTGTTAATTTTCAAGTTAGTATCTTTAATTTACCTACTCACTTGCATGGATTCAGTTCAACTGGCATCATAGTTCAGTTGGAATTACTGGTTTGAAGATTGCGGGTTCGTCACGAATATTTGAAAATTATATTTTTGTGAATCTAAATCGTATAATTATCGAATAAAAATGAAATAATTGGTGTTTATCTATAACATTTATATGTATATTTATAAAAATGTATATATTTATATAAATTTGGACTGTGGTCTAAATTCCCTTCGTGTTTCGAAGGGAGGCCCGTGCCTTTCGGTGGGGACGTATATGGGCTGGTAAAAAATATATTTATATATGAAATGAAATGAAAAACAAAACAACGGGTTGCATTCCGGGAGTGCCGGCTAAAACAAAATACACAAAAATAGTCCGTTATTCTCTCAGGATTCGATCCTTCGACGCCTCGCCTACGATCTGATAACTTCACCACTCGGCCAAAAATACAAAAAAAATGTCTTGAGTTCACCTTCGTGGTTTCGAACCCTCGACCTGTTGTTTACAATCTGGCAACTTTTATGCAGTACAATAGTCTATTGGTATTTGCGCGCTATGTGCGAATAATCGTTGACATCTGTCACAGAGATAATTTTACCATAGGGCTGCCATCCGTCCGGGTTTCCATCCATACTTCAAAGTGCACAACGCTGCTAAAGAAGTTTTCACTTCAAAAAAGGTGGCAACCCTATCCTACGCATTTTCGATCAGGGTCACGTGACATCTGACGCAAGTTCATCGCGAGTTTAAAATTTTTTCCCCATACTAAAAGTGCTCAACGCCGCTAAATAAGTTTTCACTTCAAAAAACATGCTTAGTTTCGTTATTATTTTTAAAAATTTAATTACTTATAACTTAAACGCCTGATCTTAATTAGCCCAAGAAATTAAACAGCTTTCCCCTAGGAACGTAGCTGGAAATATAAAGAAAAAAAATTTCTTCTCCGTACAACTTTTTAGCCAATTGCCCTGCAAAGACAATCCTTCATTAACAAATTTTAACTTTAGTTTGTCCTTCCTTCTCGTCAAAACGTGATGTTTTTAGAGTTAGATGCCCTGTCTGGAAGGAGAGTGACATAGGCTACTTTAAACCTAATGTAGCTATAAGTCACTTTTAGGGAAAAGTTCTTGCCGCTCAGTTTGGTAGGCTGCCTTATGTCCTTAAACTCAGTTGTTTTAAAGCAGTTCTAAAATGAATTTGTTCATCTTCCAGGACTTAGACTACGAATTAAGGCGGCAGACGCAGGAGTGTCCCTCGGAGAACGGTCTAGAAGGAGGCAGCGAATCGGAATGGCCCCACGTCACAGACACGTTAGACTCTCCCCACACTACACATAACCACACCAACTTTCTTGGCCTACAGGTATGCTTTTTCATTTTAAATAATCGATCGAGATTATGTATCTGATCGATTGTCGGATTATGTATGAGAATGTTTTGTGTAATTTTTGATTTATTTTATTTTATTTGTAATACTTAATGGTGATAGCGGTGATAGCCCAGTTGGTAATGAGCCAGACTTGTAATCCGAAGGTCGCGGGTTCAAATCCATGGTGCGGGCCTGTACCACTAAATTCGTCTTTTCGGATTTATGTACGGATTTCTAATTATCACTTGCTCAACGGTGAAGGAAAACATCGTGATGAAACCCGCTCGTCCAAGAAAATTCATTTTCGAAAGACGAGTGGTCCACCAACCCGCATTGGGCCAGCGTGGTGGACTATGGCCTAAATCCCCTTCGTGTTTCGAAGGGAGGCCCGTGCCCCTCGGTGGGGACATATATGGGCTGGTAAGAGAATACTTAATGGATCTTTGTAATCCGACATGAATAAATAATAAATACACTTCTCATACAAAAAACCGAAACCCTTTTATGATGAGAAGTGTATATTCGAAGCGTGGAATCAATAGAATTTAAGCTACTAAGCGTAACGTCGTGCGTGTAGGTCAGCGCCATCTGTGTCTCGTATGGAGAACTACAGACTCATACCAGTTATTGGAAGTAGATGTAGTAGATAAGGGCGAAACCTGATAACGGTCTTTATTTTAGTTTCAACCTTGTCATAATCTACATTTCTATTTCCTTCAAATTATTTACCGAATTATTCGGTAGAATATATTGAGAGCTATCATTTGTAATAATTTAACTTCATCTTTATTACAATAACTAGCTGATGCCCGCAAATTCGTTTGCGTGTTAATTTTTTCTTTTGAACAGATTATACTTTATTGACGGTCCATTAATGGACCTTCATTTAGTTTATTAAATATTGATTTAGTTTAAGATTTAGATTTTTACATACAAAAGTTTTTTCCCGCTAACTCCCGTTCCCGTGGGAATTTTGCAATATCCTGTTGCAACTAAGCTTTAAGTTTACTAAGGTACCTGCATGCCAAATTTCAAGTGTCTAACTTAAGCGGTTTAGATTTTTCATACAAAAGGATTTTCCCGCTAATTCCCGTTCCCGTGGGAATTTCGGGAATTCCTTTCTCAGTGCACCTCTACGGTACCTAAGCTACGTCCCTTCCAAATTTCAAGTGCCTACGTTTAGCTGTTTAGGCTGTGCGTTGGTATGTAAGTCAGTCAGTTTCTCCTTTTATATATTTAGATAAATATATAATCTGATAAATAAACAATTAATTGACTGATATCTGAAGGTTATTAGATGGATTAATCCAATTACAGACTCCTACAGTTGGCACACGTTCTGAAATTTTCTGTAATCCCAATCCAGTATATGGAATATTATGCTCCATAGATTGTTAGCACAATATAGACCAGGGGTGGCCAACCGGTCGATCGCGACTGTTAGTCCAGTCGATCGTGGCAAGGCAAAAAAATAAAAAACATTTCAGATTTAAGTTTTTTCTCTTAATATAATTTGAAAAAAAAAAAACTACATGATTGTGTTTCATTTAAGATTTCAAGAAGTATGTAATTGGTAGATCGCACTGGGTTTCGTTAGTAAACAGGAGATCTTGGGTATAATCAAGTTGGCCACCCCTGATATACACGCTTCAGGGCAGCTATTCCTCTAATCAACCAAGTAGCGGCAGTGGAATGACGATCATGAACATTTTATCCATTCAAGTGCCGAAATTTAAATGACATTTGTTGACAGCTGCTTTGACTAGCAGTGCCAACTGAACGTTAGGTTGCAAACTCTAGCATTATACTATGCTTATGTAGCATCCTACAAAAGCTATAGTTACTTAAGTAGTAATTGTTATATTGCTGTTACTTTGTAACATCTGTACTGGCTTTCAAACTTTGTAATGAAAAGTCTGGCGATTTCTGAAATTAGCGCCGAAATTGGAGCGTCGCCAAAAAGACATATTAAACAGCAATGTCTCCACGAAACTGCAAGCACTTGACAGTTTTCCAAGGAATCGAGTTTTTTAGTTGTTTTGGGTGCAAAAAGAAATGTGTTAATTATTGTGGTGTTATTCTGAATAGGTATTTGTTGAATTTTGAACACAATTATCTCATATTTGTTTGTTTAATTCAAGTATGTAATATTTATATTTATGAATTGGCACATTAGTACTAACAAATCAGTGAAAGAAGAATACGATAGCATTGTAAGTAGGCGATATTTTTTTTCTGTAATCCCTACTAATATTAATGTGAAATAAAGATTATTATTATTATTATAAATGCGAAAGTAACTCTGTGTGTCTGTCTGTTACGCTTTCTCACATAAACTACTGAACCGATTTCGATGAAATTTGGTACAGAGATAGATTAGACCATGGGAAAGGACATAGGCTACATTTTATCCCACAGCTGGGCACGATATAACTTGTACCTAGTTCACACGGGCGGAAAGCTAGTATATAATAATGAATTCTGCCCAAAAATGTCCGCCCCTGATTCCGCCTGACTGCTGAAAACGATTCATTGAAACTATCTCTCCTTATTTACAGCAACAACGCGGAAGATACCCCGAGCCAAATGTGTGCGAGCTAAGCGTAGGCGCAGCGTGGAGCGGATCGGCCTCCCCGCCTGCGAGAGCAGGACGGGAGATCGCGAGGGGACCTTTCGCTCTGTCACCCGACACCAGTGACACCGCTAGCGACCTCTCGCTCATACTTATGGAGAATGAGCTCTCTGAGATGAAAGGTGAGATATATACAATTACGTTACCACCTCGAGCCAAAGGATTGGCTAGGAAAGCGAATCCTATGTAAAATAGGAATAAATAGCCAGGAGGCTGCGAGAACAGGACTTTTCGTTCCGTCGACCGGCACCAATGACACCGCTAGTGACCTCTCGCTTACGTTTATGGAAAATTAGCTCTCTGAAATGAAAGGTGAGATTGGAAATTAAGTTGGTACCCACACTCAAGAGCCGCTCGAAGGACATTTAAAAAAATAAAAGAATGGTCCAAATTACAAACTGTCTTGCTTGATGTGCACTTGTTTTTCAATTCAGAGATCCGTTTGCGAAATATTAAGCTTTTAAGAATCAATTTTTATTCAATTCAAGGGTCTTCGTCATCCTTCTACCAGATATAGCGTTGCTTCTAAAAACCTGCAACATATAACGAAATTAATAGGAAAACTATCCTACTTTTTGTGTTTATAACTTGACTAATCTCTCCTCACAGTACCTAGCTGTTCCGCTAAAGTTATTTTTACTAGTAATAACTATATTATTTCCAGCCAGTGTCTTACATCATTCACAGACTTGTCTTTTGTTTGCAGTGCAAATGGACTCAAATCGTGTGGTGGTGACGCACCTACCCATCGTGGAGGACGGGCTCTCTTCCGGCCACGCCTCTGACAATGACAATAATAACCAGATGCTACAAGTAAGTATGATACACCTTTTCCTTTCGTATGTACACACGACAACACATCAGGTTATACAATTGCACTACGAAAACGGTCACTATTACATGAGCAGTAATCGGCCTTACTGCGCATGTAAGGTCAAAGTGGGGTAACCTGATGTGCTGTTGTATGAACACTAGAATGGATAATCTACTCTAACTTTAATAACTAGTCACTTGCTTTATCTCGAAGTCTTTAAATCGGACGACCCTACCTATAAAATGAGAGCAAAGGGCTCCAATAAGAACTAAAGAGTAGGTGACCCTAAACTATTTTATTTTTATTTTTTTGATTTTATTTGGGGAGCTAACAGCAATGTTTACAACACACGAACTTATGTAAATAACTAAGAAGCTTCTAATAACTAATAAAAACTACATAGTAAGGACATTAAATATATACCACCATAATTCCTTTAATTGAAGGAAAATTGTTAATAATTACCTTCGGACCTTGTCCTACGACGAATCAGAAAATTTAATGCTAATTTTAAGATAATCTTAACTAATCTTAAGTAAATTTAAACTTATCTGTAGATACGTTTAAAAAGTACCTCAGTTACTTTGAACTATTTTATTGTTGTTTTATAATTTTTCCCTTTTGTAATATGAAATAAGTCACAAAGTTTTATTTAGCGCATAGGAAGCCCGAGACACAGGTTTTTCATACCTAGTTCGGGCATATTATTAGTATAGTTAGCATTATAGCAATTTAAGTTAACAGCATTATTTTTATATGTATGAACTTTTTACTAAATAAACAATGTTTATTTATTTATTTATTTATTATTTAATCTTAACCTAACAAGAACTAAAGAGTAAGTGACCTTAACCTAACAAGAATTAAAGAGCGAGTGACCCGAACTTAACAACTCGAATTAAAGAGAAAGTGACCTCAACCTAACAAGAACTAAAGAGTAAGTAACCCTAACTTAACAAGAACTGAATTGTAAGTGACCCTAAACTAACAAGAACTAAAGAGTAAGTGATCTTGAATCAACAAAGATAAAGAGAGTGATTGATTATCCTGACAAGAACCAGTCTCTTATCGTTATCGATTGTCTCGCATTGTTTTAGACGCACACATCTGTAATAATTGAAGAAATAGTGGAGAACGGAACGAGTGCCGACCCTCACGTACTATCTGATGCTGACTTACATTCATTGGATCCACTAGGTACGTACTTATTTTCTTAATCCAGTATTTGGTGGCTTAAGGTAGCAAAAAATATCCACTTTTGATTGTTGGAAGGCGAAAAACTCGAAAACTGTTGAATGGATTTTCATAAGTTTTCACCAATGGACGAAGTGATTCAAGAGGAAGGTTTATATGCATAATCCATTCCCGAAATTCCCACGGGGACGAAGTCCTGGGCAGGAAACTAGTCAGTAATAAACTTACAAATTAGATTCCTATTATCTGACTAACCATCTGAGATGCCCAGTATCTCACTAACCATCTGTGTTACCTGGACATTGAACATGGACATGGATATTGTGTGTGCTGAAGATCTATAAAGAGGAAAGATGTGATTGTTTGTTTGTTTGCATTGATTAGGCTCCGAAACTCCTGGGCCGATTTAAAAAATTCTTTCACCATTAGAATGCTACATTATCCCTGAGTAGCATAGGCTACATAATATTCCCGAATTCCCACGGTAACGAAGTCCCGGGCGGATTACAAGTACAAAATAAACTTGTCTATGTCTATGAACAGCATGCAGCGCAGTACCCCCGCCCGCGCCTGCACCACATCGCGTGGCGGGTGAGGCGCGACTAGAGTCGCGGGTTGAAGCGCGACTAGAGTCGCGGGTTGAGGCGCGACTAGAGTCGCGGGGTGAAGCGCGACTAGAGTCGCGGGTTGAGGCGCGACTAGAGCCGCGGGCCGAAGCACGCACGGAGCGGCTGTCCGAGCACACCCCGCCCCCCGCGCCGCCGCTGCACTCCCCGCACTCGCCCCATCTGCACCACACGCAGCATCATGATGACGTATATCCAAGGTAAGTTGGCTCTCGATAGATGGCGCTGTGTTGAATATACAATTCCCTCCATTTCTTACAATTTGACGGACAATTTTTGTAGTGTTATTGTATCCTAACCGGGTAGGTTAACATAATTTCTTACGATTTGACGGACAATTTTTGTAGTGTTATTGTGTCCTAACCGGGTAGGTTAACATAATTTCTTACAATTTGACGGACATTTTTTGTAGTGTTATTGTATCCTAACCGGGTAGGTTAACATAATTTATTTGAGGCGGTCGACAAAGCTTTTGACTTCCCATAAAAATGCAAATCAGCTGATGGCACAAGATGTATGCAGAAGCAATTTTTTAAAATAGGTTTAGTTTCATAGGCTGATAATTTAAAGTCACCCTATATTTATAATTTGTTTTAGGAAAAGGCCGACATCAGCTCAAAGTCAAGAATCTGTGGAGATCAAACAAGCAAGTGGTGATGAAGGTAAGGGCTTTTTTCTGAATGTAAAGATATGCTTTAGACGGCCAGTTTGGTCGAGTGGTAGGTGACGCTGCCTCTTGATCGGCGGGTCCTGGGTTCGATCCCCAGTCGGAGCAAACATTTGTGTAAAAAGCAGATGTTTGTTCTCGGGTCATGGGTGTTTGTGTTTGTCTTTATGTGTGTTCCGAGGGACCCACGACACAAGGGAAAACCTTAGTATGGGCCTTTGAGTGTGTAGCGTTTATTTAGTTATTATTTATTTATTTTTATATAATATTTTTGTAAAAAACCAAACATTTAGTACAAAAATACTTTAGAAATGGTAGATCATGTAAGTATTTATAAAGATTTTTTTCAGATTTCTTAATTGAAGACGTGTTTGTTTTTTTTACCAACCTGTATACGTCCCCTGTATACGCCTCCCTTCGAAACACGAAGATAATTTAGACCATAGTCCACTACGCTAGGCCAATACGGGTTGGTGGACCACTCGTCTTTCGAAAACAAATTTTCTTCGACGTAAATGTGCAGGTTTCATCACGATGTTTTCCTTTACCGTTTTTTTTCCAAATCCACATCTCCGAGTTACCCGCGTCAAAAGAGGCCGCCTTGTGCTGTTCCACACCGCGTGGACTGGTAGTGTTGTACCATTTGTGTCGTCGATTGATTTTCTGTTAACATTACTTAAAATATTGTATTTGTGTAACAGATGAAGCTGATACGGATCTGGAGACTGACAGGCTGCTAGGGCAGCAGCGGACTGATGACCAGGGCTTCTTCGATGACAAGGTCAGTTTTGAATGAAGGAATTGGCTATGTCGGAAATTTCCAGAATGTTTTTAAATCGTACTGGTTTTTATTTATAGTATAAAACTTTTTTTCTAATAAATAAAAAATATATTTAGTTTCACATTCTCAATACGCTAATCTAACACCTATACGCAATTATGGGAAGTTTTCCTTTGCCAAGCCGTTAGCTAATAAAAATATTTGTCAATATAATTTTTTGGCAACTTTTTTTTGGTCTCCGTAGAGGAGCGGTGTAGCGAAGCGAAGAGTATAAAATTGTTCATTTATTTTATTTAACAACAAAAAAACTGAATATTTTTTTAAAATCTAGTACCTTAACCCTATTAATACAAAAATCAGAACATTTAAAAAAAATTTAGACAGCCCATTGGCAGTTTCTTTTTTAAATTATTGTTCAAAGGAAACAAAATTTCAGTTTATAAAAGAACCGAGCGAGTTCGAAGCGCAAGTTAAAGTGTCTCCGTTTCAGCTTAGGCAATTAAAATAAATAAATGAAAATGAAAAATGAAAAAAAAAACATGGTTTTCCAGCTGCACTAGCATACGCAATAAGACTTCTCTCTCATGAGAGTACTAGCTTTTTCCCGCGGCTTCGCTCGCGCAAAGATTTCTTTTAGTCACCCTATTCTTGACCCCTTAGGGGAGGATTTTGAAAAAATCGTTCAACACGTTTCCGTTTATTTGCTTCAATACATTTTTGTTTCCCTGGTTACCGGCGCCGATGCCGTGCCGTCAAGTGGAAAACCGCCCATTTTCCGGCTGTTCCCCTTTACAGGTCGCATTTCTGTACCGGTTCTCTTAAGGCTCTTTTTTTATTATTATTATAAGATGGGTTAACTCTTGACCTCAATCTTGACCATAAGGTCGACGATGGAGCGAGTTAACCCAGAAAATGCCTATAAAGGCACTGGTACTCCTACGCACCGACGGAACACAGCAAGCTGTTTGGCGTCGGACTTCGGTAGGAGGGTGGTCGCGAACCAGACGGCCCTTTACAGAGCCTACCACACCGCATGAGACCATAGGACGACACCTCAGATCCAGAAAAAAATTAAGTGTCGTTGCCTGGGATGGATTACTAGAAGGCAGGTCTCATTTGTGTTTCCTTAGTCGCCTCTTACGACACCCACGGAAAGAGATGGGGTGGTGTTATTCTCAACCGATCACCACAGGGTTTAAAACGACAACACGGCTCTGCTCTCTACTCTACGAACGAAATTTCAAAACGTGTCAGTATATCTCTGTCTTGTGCTATACAGATGACAGTGACAGGTAGTGACTATAATCAGCCGTCCGTCGATCGTAGATGGTACGGAGTAGAGCCCCAAAGTTCGATAATAGTTTGGTTGAAAACGTCAAAAATATCATATTTCAGCATTGATATACAGTTTTTTATAGTAGGTCAATGTATTTCAGCCATTTTGAAAAATAAAATAAAGCAGATTTTTTTTAACCCTTTTAACGCCAAGAGTTTTCGTCAAAAACGCCCACCGTACGCCACGACACCAAAAAAAATATTTTTTTAATGTCGTGGCGTATGGCGAACGCTTGGTAAACGATATTAAAGTAAAAAAAAAAAAAAATTGTCTGATATATCAGACTTTGGCGGTGAAAAGGTTAAAAGACAAAAAAAACAATTCCTTTTATTAATAAGTACACTACTTCATACTCGTATATGTCATAACATAACATAATACTCATAATTGTTATTATTTTGTTCATAATTTCTTTTCCTCTGTACCGCATCGCGTCCCTGAAATACTTTTTTAGATGGTAGCTGACTGATTCGATTCCCGGTCCAGGCAAACATTTTCTGTATAAATCTTCTCTTTGTCCTCGAGTCTGGGTCTTTATGTCCGTATTTGTTTGTGTTCTACGATAGAAAGGAAGACCTTAGTGTGGGCCTTTGATTGTGTGGCGTTTACAACGTTTTCATAATATAAAAATATTATTATTCATTACAAGCTTTCCGCACGCGGCTCCGCCCGCGTGGACTACAGGTTATATCGTACCTAACTGTGGGATAAATGTAGCCTATTCCTTTCCCAGACTCTAATCTATCTCTGTATCAAATTTCATCAAAATCGGTGCAGTAGTTTAGGCGTGAAAGACGGACACACAGACAGAGTTATTTTTTTTGCATTTTTAATATTAGTAAGGATTTTCAAAAGAAACAGAAAAAAATAAAAATTGATGTCTAATAAAAGTATCAAAATCTCAGTTAATGTGGAAAATCGGAAATTACTTGACTTGAACCTAACACCACTACCTACTTATTTTCTTCGAATGTAAGTATGTCAAACGTGGCGACGTGTAAACCACATTTTGCTTTGCCTACCCTGTCAGGGATTATGATGGTGGGTGAGTGAATCCAGATTTCTTTATGTAGGACTTGTCTCTTCTAACCGTTATAAAAAATCTAAAAAACCAATTAGTGAAAGGTCTTGCGGAATGAAAAAAAAACGGTTAAGAAGGTAAGTAGAATAAAAATTTAACTAAATAAAAAAAAAAAATACAAATAGATGAAGTAAAAAAAGAATTTTGAAAATCGGAGCACTAATTGCGGAGAAATCGCTAAACAATATTTTAAAAAAATAAACACAGTCAAACATAGAACCTCCTCTTTTTTTGAAGTTGGTTAATAAAGGAGCACTATTCGCACCTAACTACATAATTCGAAACTAAACAAGTATTATGGGTATTGAGTCAGAGTGTGACGTCACATGCGCCCGCGACTGCGAGACGCATTCGGCCTTGCTCTCCTATTATACCGACGCATAGATTAACATAATATAACACGCTGTATTGTACTTAATAAGGGGGGCCTCTCAGAGGAGTGGTATGTAGATAATTGAAAGTGTCGTACCTACTACATATAGTGTGTAATTGTGTATTGTGTGTGTTTATACATTTCTGCGTAGCTTATGTCATTTTTCCGCCAACCAACTATTGTATTGTCTATACTAATATTATAAAGAGGAAATATTTAATTGTTTGTTTGTTTGCATTGAATAGACTCCGATACTACTGGACCGATTTGAAAAATTCTTTCACTATTAGAATCCTACATTATCCGGGATGGACATAGGGTACATGATTTTGCGAGCGGAATGCTAGTAGAGTAATAATTTGCTCGTGACAGAAATATAAGCGCACATCTTAAGAACATAATTAATCTTGATTGTTATAAGACCAACTACCTAATTTCTAGTTACTTACTGATAGTTACAGAACGCATGTGTGTGTTACATGATAAACAAATGGCGTAATAATCGCCAGAGTTATCTATTTACGTTATCAATGTTTTATTTCTACCTAGATATGCACATGTTTAGGGGCTAATAACCCACTACACTTGATGAGTTCACTAGGGTAGTTTACGGAGCGGATTGCTAAGTAAAAGAAACTTAAAACTTAAAGCGTAAAAAGCACATCATATATTACGACATAAAAATTAGGCTATTTAAATTAATATAATAAAAATGTCGAATGAGCTCGTACTTATGATAGAAGTAATTAAAGTTGAGTCCTTAGTCTTTATTTATTACCAAATCCACACATCTGTGTTATCTACGCACTACTTCTCTGTATTATCATTGTATAATAAAGAATAATAAATACATACATACAATACAGTAAAATGTCGAGTAAGCTGGTAGGTATGATAGAAGTTAATAAAATTGAGTCCTTAGTTTTTATTTATCACCATTTCCGCAAACCTGTCTTATCTACGCATTGCTTATTCTATGTCAAACCATCTGTTTACTGACAAACGCAAACTTGTGGCAGTAATACAATACACAGTCTCACGCGCATGTCCGAGCTGATAACATATCGCTTGCTGCTTAGTAGGTAGCCTGTAATGCCCATCCGTTGATAACCATGCTATAAGCCGCGAAGTTATTGATTTTTCCTTTTTAGTTATTCTTCTATTCTGCATTTGAGTTGTTTGGTGCGCTCTGGCGTGACCGATAAGGTGTTTTAAATGTGTATACTTGTGAATATATTCTCAGTTGTGGTTTTGTGACAGTATATGTATAGTGAAGTTATAGTCACTTTAATGTATTCTGTTGTATTGTGGATGCACATGGACGTTAAGGGTTACCATAATTTGATATAAAAGGAATTACATAAGTTTTGAATACGTTTGAAATGTTAACACATGTGTATTGTCGACAAAATAAATAGTTTTTACTTATCAATGATATTGTGTCATGTACACTATATAGTTAAGTGCATATAAAGTTTACGTTTTAGACTTTGTACCTTATCGTGTGCGAATAACATTAAAAATTGCACTTTAACTAATAAGCAAGAAAAACTCTTAATTATAGCTTCAACAACTTTAAACTATGTCTAGAAAAATCAATCTCGGTGATACGATCTAGAACCAACAAAAAAATGAGTGCAGAAGAAAAACAGCCATGTTTAGCGAATTCTACCAATATAAACAATCGAGATTGCCGCGAGGAATGCGATGAGGAAACGCACATTAAAACAAGCGAATCCAATCAAGCGGCCGATGATACCAACGAAGGAGTATGTGAAGCTATTCCTAATGAAATAAACATTAGGAATACAGATAATGATGACACACATAACAAGACTAATAGCGATAAATGTATTGATGCAACCAAAGATGAATGCAACGAAACTGAATCTAAACACATCGATAATAGTGAAATAGTTAGCAATAAAATTAATAACGTAGCAAAACTCGTGCCAAAGATAGTATTTGAAGACTACAGTGTAGATTGTGAAGATAGGGAAGGAAATGAGTCAGTTTGTGAATGTAATGAGGAAATTAGTGACTCTAGAAGTGATTCTAGTGAAATCGGCAGTGACTCTCAGGAAGAGAATCATGAGGATGGTGTTGATAAATTGGAAATGGAAAAGGTTCGTTTTATGAGTTAGGTTTAGGTACACACAGTAGCAAGGTTACCCATTCTTCTTATCGTGTAGGTATAGTCAAGTGTGTCGCGAACTTGGCTTACTCTGACGCCAGGCTAACCGCCAAAGGGCCTCTGACTTGGTTTTAACGACTGTAGTCAGTCGACAACAGCCGGGACCGCCGGCTTAACGTGCCCTCCGAAGCACGGAAACGCTCGTGATAAATTGCCACTTTGGTCACCCATCAGGTTCCCTGCCTAAGTGTACGTTACTTAACCTCACTGACCGGTTAAGATCAGTGAGCCATTAGCGCTAAGAAAGATTTCGCAAACGCCTGTCAAACTCTTGATTAGTCATATCCTACGTCAAATAGCTTAATTTGTCAATTTCGTTATATGTCAGTGCTGGTAACAACGAGATAAGGGCGATGTCAAGGTCAACCTGTATAGCCTGATGTGCTGCTGTGTACACATTTATATATATATACTAGCTGATGCCCGCAACTTCGTTTGCGTGTTATTTTTTTTTTGTACAGAGTACACAGATTGAAAACATCTATCTTACGTGATTTAGATTTTTATATACAAAAGTTTTTTCCCGCTAACTCCCGTTCCCGTGGGAATTTTGCAATATCCTGTTGCAACTAAGCTTTAAGTTTACTAAGGTACCTGCATGCCAAATTTCAAGCGTCTAAAGGATTTTCCCGCTAATTCCCGTTCCCGTAGGAATTTCGGGAATTCCTTTCTTAGTGCACCTCTACGGTACCTAAGCTACGTCCCTTCCAAATTTCAAGTGCCTACGTTTAGTCGTTTAGGCTGTGCGTTGATATGTCAGTCAGTCAGTCAGTCAGTCAGTTTCTCCTTTTATATATTTAGATTTATTTAGAATCTATGGTACTCCTCAACGTGGCTATAAAAAGTACTTGTGAAAATGCATAAATATGTACTTGAGTACATGAGTACATAAAATACCTTGAAACCATGCAATAATCGTTGTAACATTTCCGTTCTCGGAAATCTACTACTTCTTTAACCAATTTACCCATTTGTTTGGTTCTATAACCATTTGATGCTCTCCCAACCCAATGTGCATATCTAAATACATATTCAGTTTGCGTACCTATCTATATACATATACCTAAGCTGTTTCAAAAATATAAAAAAATGAAAATATAGGTAAGTGAATGATCGTCACTCTAGTAATGAGTTGAAAGTTTCACACTTGACATATTTATAACTCTAAAACTAAAAAAATGTATAACCCCCGACTTAAATAGCTTATAACTCTTAAACGGTTGAACCAAAATTGATCAAATGTATCTAAGTGGTAAATGCATCAGTGGGTCCTTTCTTATAGGAGCTACGATGCCTCAGACAGACACAGATACACACGTCAATCTTATAATACCCCTCTTTTTTGTCGGGGTTTAAAAATAGAGCTGCGTATTAACCTTAATTAAAAAGAAAATTAAAAAATATTTTTGAAACACCTTGAATATAGTAAAATTATAGCGATAGCAACATCCAGCTATAATTTAGTTACTATTTGTAACTGATGTGGCAGTGGGCTGGCCACGTCTGTCGCAGAACCGACGAGCGTTGGAGTAGACAGGTTCTCGAATGGAGACCACGTCTTGGCAAACGTAGTGTAGGACGCCCCCCAGCCAGATGGTCAGATGACCTAAAGAAGATAGCGGGTAATGGCTGGATGAAAACAGCGGAGGATCGTGCAAAGTGGCGCACCTTGGGGGAGGCCTATGTTCAGCAGTGGACTGCAATAGGCTGATATGATGATGATGATATGATTGTAACTGATACTAAGCCATAATTATGTGAGGTTATAAAGGGGCAAACTGTTAATGATGAACAAAACACAAGACAAAGAGAGACAAGATGAAAAATAAACCTTACAAGTACTTACGTTACGAGTTGCATAACGCAGGTAAGAACTGCGTTTAAATAAAGGTTAAACGGGTTAATTGAGGTGTAATTCTGGTTGATTACCACGTTCACTATATGTAGTTTGTTATGTTAACCTCTCGGCCGTTTGCGATAGTAATCTCGCACACCTTGTGTACATTAGCACGCGAGAGGTTAACTGAATCACGTTACACAATGGGAGTAAGATCTTTCTTGAAATAAGTTTAGGCTCCAGTGCTTGTAAGAATGTTTAGACAAACGGGACTTTCATTTTTTATTTACTTTATCATCATCATCAGCCAGTGTTAGTCCACTGCTGGACATAGGCCTCTCCTCGGTCTTCAGCTCTCCTTTTCCAACCACTGTCCGCTACTTTACGAAAATCGTCACCACACGTACTTACAGGGCGCCCAACGCTACATTTGCCGATTCTTGGTCTCCATTCTAGAACTCGTCTGCCCCGACTTTTTTTACTGTAGACTAGCTTTTTTCTCGTAGAATACTATACCCCTGACCCCCGACTATATCTGTGTAAAAAATCTCCGTTACGACGTGAATAGAATAGAACGAAATAGAAAAAAAAATCTTAATTTTATGGGACATTCAGGATGCCACTTAAAACAAGTCAAAATTACGTGAAATACAAACAGACATACATTAAAGGATTTAAATACATACAACACATTCGTTCTTTTGACCCTAAGCTGACTCTACGCCTATTCGCAAACGTGCAGTTTCCCCAGAGAAGAATAGGCAAGAAACTCTGTGGGTGCTCTTTTTAATCGCATTAAATTTTTTTTTTATTTTCTCATTTAAACTAAATCTGAATAGTTCATTCCCATGACTGTTCTTTCCAATGAAGGACAAACACACATACAATTAGGTACACATTTTAAAAATTTGCAAGCCAACTCTTTTAATTTAAACGCTTCACATTCAAAGGCTTACACTTTCCCCTTTGTGTCATGGATTCCTTGGAACATTCACAAAGACAGACATGAATACCCATGACTCGAGAATAAACATCTGCTTTTAACAAAAACAGCTGCCCCGATACTGGGAATCGAACCCAGGACCCGAACCCAGGGCCCGTCAATCAAGAGGCAGCGCCATGTATGTATGTATGTATTTATTCTTTATTGTACATGAGCATAAGTTACACAAAATACATTATTAGAAAAAAAAACAGTACAATAGCGGGCTTATCCCACAAGGGGATTTCTTCCAGTCAACCCATTGAGTGTTTGAGAGGAAGGAGTAGTCGGCAGGTAGCATTAAATGTACAAAAATAGTACAATATAATATATTAATATACAAATAATATAGTAAATTAAACATGTACATATATAAAACATAAATATATAATATAAGTTTATACATATATATAATAAATAAACAACAAGATGCGAGAAAATACAATGTTAGCTAAGAGCTTCAGCATCGAAACCAAAGTGCTTTTTGAGCCTCAATTATATCCATATTATATCCGCCATATTCATCAGACTTGCAGCTCAAGGAGTAAACAGTTACAGGAAGAACATTGTATACTATTAACGTTACTTAGTAACAACTAACAATGGTTATTTTGATTGATATTTATGTCTGTGGAAGTGGATTAAATCTATTCGTAGAGTTGAAATCAGCATTGCTAGCACGGCCCGTGACAAACTTGTGCGTCACGCCACTCAGATGCCGGTGAAAACTTTGATTGCGCGAGTGCACCGCGCAAAGGCTTGCTCGCCCTTTGGCGTTGTCATTTCTACTCTTTTTTGACAGTGACAGTTGAATATGGGGCATGTCACTGTGAGTGAACCCGTTTTTGCTTGAGCTGATGACCTAGCTATTAAGCAGAGTTTGACGCATTCTAAGGCCCTTCGCACATGGGTCGTAGGCGTAGTTGTCTCGTGCGCTTATCGTAATTACGCTACGCGCACGAGACGCGGAGTGATCTACAAACGAATCGTCGCGTAGACGTATCGTTACCAGATGTGTTTGGGGAATTTATTGATGACCTTACCTTCTCTTCAGACGAAGAGGATTTCCTGTTATTTGATTTCTTAATCTTTTCTCGCTGTAGAGGTGAAAAGTTACGTGTTTAACACGAGAGCAAGTTTTTTTTAATTCTCGTGCCTTTAAATCACTAGCTAGGCTTAGTTGTCTACTATAAAATCACTCGCTACGCTCGTGATTCAACTATAGACTACTTCGCTAGCTCGTGATTTAAAGATTGCACTCTGGTAGCAAAAACCAACTTTGCTCTCTTGTTGAACAAATAAGTATTGTCGCTTCCTTTTTTACGCCAGTACGCTACGACTATCGTAAAGGCCCTGATACACGTCCGGATTCGGTCCGGCGGACCGCGGCGACAAAGCTATACTAGGAAGCGAGACAGACTATCAAATGAGCGAGACATGTGACAGTCTGTCTCGCTTCCTCTCACAGGTCTGTCGCGGTCCGGACCGGACCAAATCCGGACGTGTAGCAGGGCTTTAATGACAATGAACACCTCATACGATACGCTGCAACACCGCCTCGTGTGCAGACTTGTTTGAACATGTTCCTGCTCGTATTGCTCTCGTACTACATGCGTTCTACGATACGCTTACGATACGACGCCATGTGCGAAGGGCCTTAATATACCAAGATCCTAGAGCCGCCAGGCCAGAAGTGTGGTAAATACCTACTAGCTAGTTTGTCTATATCTATATACATATTATAAAGAGGAAAGATTTGATTGTTTGTGTGTTTGTTTACATTGAATAGGCTCCGAAACTACTGCACCGATTTGAAAAATTCTTTCACCATTAGAAAGCTACATTATCCCCGATGGACATAGGCTACATAATTTTCCCGAATTCCCACGGGAACGAAGTCCCGAGCGGAATGCTAGTATTAAATATATACTTAGAGATATAAAAAAAATATTTTTAACACACTACACACTTACAAAAAGACAGTACAGAAAGAGACAATCACGAAAGCAACAATAGAGTTTAAACAAGGAAATAAGGAACAAATAACAGACAAATAGCAAAGAAATTAACAAACAAGATAAGCACAGAGACATAGAACATAACAATTGTAAGAGAAATATAATATACATAATAATAAAACATGGCAAGTGTGTAAGTATTAGGTAGTATAGCGGGATTACTCCCGATTGTGTATTCCACAGTAGGACAGCAGGTCGTCGGGCGAAGATTCGATAAAAGACTTAAAAACACTGTGAATTGTTGTATTTGAATTAATTGGCTTTAGGTATCTCTTTCAACCTATCGGGTGGTTAATCAGTCCATGAAACTGAACAACTTCCCCAAGGAACATAGGTGAAAATACGAAAAAAAATTTTTTTGAGGTTTTACAAACAAACGGAGTACTGACTACATTATTAATTCTCTCTATCCGTTCGCCGTCGGGCGGACCAATCGGCATCGAGAGCGCGTAATTTGAATGTCCCGCTTAGGTTGCGATATAGTAGTTTGCAACTTACTTTTAAAGCATCCGTCATAAAATATATAATAATAATAATAATAATAATAATAAACGCTTCACACTCAAAGGCCCACATTAAGGTTTTCCCTTGTGTCGTGGGTCCCTTGGAACACACAAAGACGGACACAAACACCCATGACCCGAGAACAAACATTTGCTTTTTACACAAATATTTGCCCCGACTGGGAATCGAACCCAGGACCAGCCTATCAAGAGGCAGCGTGTCACTACCACTCGACCAAACCAGCCGTCAACATGAAACAATAGCTCTCAATTTGCCACCTGAACAAATAAAATGGTCATCATTGTCATAACAACCGCCATTGAGACGCCATTGATTAGGCAGAGTTTTTCAAACTGTGGGTTGCGACCCCTCACTCAGGGGGTCGCGGGTAAAAGAAAAAGACAATTATTTGTAGGCCTTTTCAGTGAAAAGGCTGTGCCTATATTGTAACGATGCCTCCCGCCTTCTGCGCCTTTATCCTGCAGCAAACTCTTTGCATTACGAAATCTTCGAAATAGGTTCTAGATTTAGCCTAGGGGGTCGCGAGAACTTTTCAATCTCTAAAGGAGTCGCAATTCGAATTCAAAGAGATGGAAAAATATTTGATTAGTGGAATAGCTGCCCTGTACTAGATTGATCCAAACCGGTCCTTTGGGTGAAATAATCACTAGATAAACGATTCTAGCAGTGGCTCCTATTAATTTTTTTGTAATTTCAGGGATGGCGCAAACCAAAATCCCGTACGGTGATGCCGGCAAACAGCGCGTCGAGTGTCGCGCGATCGCCGCACGCGCACGACGACAACCGAGACGATGACACTACGCTTAGTGCTAAGGTAACAAATATTTGTCACTTCTGTCATTCTTTCAGCTGTCATTAATCATTGCTTGTCGTTGTAAACAAGGAATCACAGTTTCACTAGTACCGAAATGGTTTTGAAAAAAAATTGTAGAGTCCAATTTTCCTTGTGTTTATTTAGAAGTCCATACTCTTATGACAGAGGTCTTATTGTGCATACTAAGTTCCTACAGTAATAGTTAATATTTTGCCGTAAAGAACACGATTAATTCGAGCAATACGCTCACATTAACTTAAATAATGCCTCTCAACTCAAAAGAATTTCATTTATCCGATCTATCTGTAAAACAGTGGATCTATTGACGCTAAGCTTAGCATTTGGATTTCACCAAATGGGTACAAAGTAAAAAATATTTTTTTCTATTTTCAGGACAAAGATGGAAAGAAGAAAAGTAAGAATAAGGAAGGTAAGTTAAGTTTCAAATTACGAATTCATCTTATCCACATCTTAATAGACTTTGAGCTCATTGAGCTCCTATATTTTCCTTCCATTTGATGCGTGTCGTCACGCTATTTGGCTCCACTGAAAATCATCGTCCTGACTACGCTTAAAGGTCGAGGCATTTAAAAGCTGAGTGGAGACCATTTTGGTGCACGAACCTTTATAATTTTAATTACTGTATGTTGCACCAAATAAAAGATTTTCTTTCTTTTAATGAAGAAGTTACACTAGCTCTCATTGCGATAGAAAAAGAGACATTTACGTGCCCAATCTAGGCCTGTATGTCATCTAAAATGTATGTATGTACTTTGTATGTCATCTAAAAAATATTAATAAACATACAATGCAATAAACTATTCAGTATTCAGTATTATTTTCAATTGTGATTATTGTATGTGTTGTTTTGACAGAAATAAAATGATTTTTATTAATAAAAAAAAACATTCAGTATTCAAATTGTGTTATCATCACGTTTTGTAAATACCCTACAAAAAGATTCTGCCGGTCTTCCGGCGGTGCTCCCTTAATCGACTTTAACGATAAGGGACTTTGAATCAAAATCTTATTAAACGATACCCTCTTTATTATTGCTTGCTTTGGACACACCTACGGTAAGTTTATAAATTCGACATTTAACCTTCGCCTCTCAATAATTGAGTTCATTTTGGCATAACAACTTGCAATTTAGTTTGTTATCTTAGTTTGATCATCACTACAATACGGGGGTTTTCACCGTATCGATGGTCTTAACAAGACAAACCATGATAGAACAGATTATAAATTAGTACAGTTATGTACACAACTTTACTTGCATTTAGTACAGTTCTTATGACGTAACATTAGAGAGGGAAATTCACACTTAAAGTGGACAGTAAGTCAAACGTGATTGCTCGACCCATTTCTTCTAACCGCCTCGTTCAATACTTAATTTTTTAAAAAATGCAGTTCATTCCCCTTGTAAGTTGTCTGATAAATAACCAGAAATTTTATTTATTCAGCTTTTCAATTCAGCCTTTCCGATCCTTTTTCCGAATCTGCAAAGTACAGTAAACAGCACATCAGGTTACCACAAACTGTCAAATTTTCCCAATAGATAGTAAACTCGAATGCTTCGAGATAAAATTGAAAATCGAATGAAGAAATTTTAAAGTTTTGGATAGCATGATGTGCCGTTGTCCCTGTACAATACACTAATGAAATATATGTTACATTTCCAGACCTTCGTTCAGTGCTCATTGAAGGCGTGCTATTCCGAGCGAGGTATCTCGGTTCAACGCAGCTCGCCTGCGAAGGACAACCGACCAAAGCCACGAGGATGCTTCAAGCCGAAGAAGCCGTATCCAGAATCAAGGTATCTACACACCTTCTTAATTTAATCAGATTATTTTTAATGATTACCTAAATTTTTGAAACATATGTTTGCCTTTCTCTACTAACTTTCTTATTGGTTACAGAAAATACTACCCAAATTCTTATGCATTCTCAAAAATAAATGTTACTCAATACCTTAACAGGCAAAATGCCAAAAGCTAGTGTGAATCGGTTAATGTAACATGTTATATTTTTTGTAGATGTATTTTTGAAATATGAGCATGAAATTACTTTTGTCTTTCACTGTCTGTGTGCCTGTAACACTCTATTGGTCAGTCGCATTTCTGCGTCCACCAATCAAAATCCAAGATACCGTTGCACGCCTATTTGTAACTTTTCTTCTAAAGTAATTTCATAGTTTAAACTACGCGATCTTTCGAATATTTATCTATACACAGTTTGGCTTTTAAAGGAAAACTCTTGAAAAGGTAAAGAGGAAAATGTACCATAACTTTGTGAATTTTATAGCAATAGTTATAATGGCCGCGTCATTATGAATTGTATCTGTTTTAAAAAATTGAGTTGTCACTTTGTTGCCAACCTTCTTCATAAGTATCGACATAACTGTACAATTATCAGTCAAAACATTTTCCTTATAAAAAGTCGGGTGTATTTGCTAAAACTCCCTTCAATATTTTGAATGGAGACCTGTGCCCCTAGGACGTGGCTGATGTGATGACGTATCTGTTAATGCACGCTAAAACAATATTTCTTCTTCTTTAACTTCTACTCTCATTGTCTATATACTTACATACGTAGTTTCATGCTCATTAGGATTAGTGTTCTGAGAATGCTAGTGGGTTATCCTCGTCCTATCCTTATTAAAGAACCTTATTATATAGACTTTAGAATCGAGAATCGTGAAACCTGTGAAGTGAACGAGTCCACGAACCTGCCTGCCAAACCATTCTCGATCTTATTGACTTGGCACTAGAGTATTTTTTACAGTGTGCTCCTCACCTGTGAAATGCTGGACCCCGCTAGTTCGGCTAGCCTCCTCTCAACATATGTGTGTTCTGTCGCTTGCTATCCGCTTGACGCTATGCTTTGTACCACAATAAACCTTAAGCTCCTGTATTTAAGGTAAGATTTATAATTGACAATGATTTTTTAATCTATTTGTAATTTTAGCATGTTCATTTTATTAAAGTGAAAGGAAAATCGTGCGATTAAAAAGTATACTATAGTCTTTGTATATGCTGAATAATGGATGCATGTCTTGTTATTATGCTGTCTTATGTTAAAATTTTGAAAATGAGAGTGCTTGGATTTTCTATGGAAATAAAGTAAATTGTTATCAATCATGTTCAATGTTATGTACAAAATAGATAAAGTTTGTAAAAGCGACTGCGTGTCAGTGGTAACATGTAAGCCAGAGCTATACTTCGCGGCAGATAGGAAGGCAATAAGCGGCTATTACCCTACAAAATATAACACGACTCTTCACTATATAATATGCTGATTGTATTATCCTATCAAATCAAATAAAACCTATGTGGTAGTGAAATACTATACAAGAATAGTACACACATATTTCGAAGCGTAAAGGCGCAGACCCACCGCTGCCACTAGCCACTTTTCGCCTTTTTATCTGACGCAGAGTATAGTTTGGTTTACACATTTTAAATTGCAATAACTTGAAAAGACAGCTCATGTGATTTTTTATTTGGTTACTACTGACCTGTGGTTAAGAATATAAACTTAATAAAAAATGTGTATAGTCATTATGTAGACAAATGGTAAACTGAAAATTTTTAGAAATTTTTACAAAAAAAAAGCTTTTCCAAAGGCACCAACACATCGCACGATATAGCATGAGACATGACCCGATTCACACAGCGCAGCAGCTTAAAATAAGCGCACAGAATCGAATAAAAATACTAATAATGAAACGCTTTCATACACCCCGCCATAATGTCACTATCTTGTCTCTTTCGCTCACATTTTTCGCCATCGGTGAGTGAATGAGACGGAGAAAGATATTAGAGTGGGATCGAAACATAAGTCGCTCGCTTCTCACATATCATTGTTGAGTGTGTTGTATTCGAGTTGTTTTGCTTGCTTTTGCGCGCGAAAAATACATTTGGATTGGCTTTTGGGGGCAAAATTTGTGGTTTTAGGATCGATTATAATACCTTACCTTAAAATTGGTGAGAGCAGAGCGAGTAAACAAAAAACTTGTGTTATAGGTATTAATAGACCAATTAGAATTTCAAGTTTGCTCAGTGCGATTTACTACGACATGTTTGCTATTGAACACCGGAATTTCAATATTTAAACTATTTTCACACTGCTCCATTGTTTTATCTCGATGGTCGCTGATCTGACCAATTAACAAGAACCTAGTCTTCGCTCGTCATTCAGTTCCTCGATTAGAAATCTATTGAATAGATTCCAATTGAGTACACTTTACTTTCTGGTTTCTCGCCCGAAGGACCTGTCTATGAACGAGTACTTTTTAGAAGTATTTGACTGGGCTGTAAGTACCTAAAACTTAAAAATATCGAGGCTTTTTTTGGGGCCAGAATAAGCAATATGACTCGAGTACAACTCTAAACTGAACTTAGTCGAACGATCGCCTATCGTGATATGTGGGTAGACATTGAAGTATCATGTAGGATTGACAACACATTAATAATTATACAGACTTATTTATATTATTAAAATAAAATCTGATAAATGTATAAGATCTAATAAAGTTATAAACTAAGTACACCAATCATTGCCATGTTTAAAGGCAGTAGGTATGAAAAAATTCTTACAAGTTTTTAAATTAAAAGATATTGCAACAGGATGGTTAATTGAAGTATGACAATATGATAATTAAATGCATTAATGATGTAGTCTCTTTTTCCTCTAAAAAAGAGACGAGTAGAACTTGCAGTAAGAATAGTATTAGTAAGTCACGAGCGCACGGGGACTTCACTTGTTAAGTCTATTCCCTCTGTTAAGTAAACATCCACTTATGCGCTGGTGATAAGGTATAAATTGGAATGAACTTATTTCGGATCATTGTATAATAAGATTATGTATATTAAGATAATGTTCGGGCCTGTCAGAGCAGTCAGTTACGAGTCTGCGCACACACGCACACTCACTTGTACGTATACATATAATACCATAGTGTAGACAATAGACATATTTAAAAAAATGTAATTCAGTAATTAAAATATTACAACTTTCTATCACAATGCAAGGAAACGTGCGCTCGAGTATAGCAATACTTGAACCAGGTCATATTTTCATTCTTCGTTTCACAAACACTTAACAATCTCCACTATCTTGTGTCTGTCAACAATACACTATACTTCAATGAGCGTGGATGCGTTGTTTGAGGAGGCTAGCCGTCTGGGCCAGTGGTGCGACACCCCTTATTCTGGAGTGTACGCGGCGCCGGCCGCGGTCTTCAGACTGGCGTTCCTCGGCTCCGTCGAGGTTGACGAGGACTCGCGAAGGCGAAAGAAGAGGCTCAAAAAGAACATGGTCGAAGAAGCCGTCACTAAGATCAAGGTGGTTTGGCTGGCAGTTGTATTAGTTTTTTTCAAACATTATCTGACCCGCTAGTGCAATTCCATAAAAGAGATACTATTAAAAAAGTTTTCAGTGCGCTTTTAAGACGGGAATCTTTTGTACGTACGTAGCTTTATACTATACGCGTACACGTATACGCAAAAGATAAACATTCTCGTACAAAAAATTCTCAAATAAAAGTTATGCCGAAAATATTCATATAAGTATTGCACATTTGTACAGCTCGTAATGCGCGAAAACTGGTAATTTGAGCGTGCATTAACAATATCAATTAAAAACCGTCGTCATTTGCTCGTCCTTGGTTTGGACATAGATTCACAAAAAGGTGTACCTGTTTTCACGTGTTTATGCGACTATATTTCTGAAGGCGCTTAGATTTTGTGATCAATCGCTCTCAAACTCATACTTCAATGACAAAAAACATTGCTTACGGGGTAATATCTAGATACCTTTGACCTTTGAGAATAAATCAGTGTTGTTGCTCATAAAACAGACTGACAGACGGAAAAAGTTTGAATCAAACATTAAATCTCTTTTTTGGTGATTCACTCCTTTGATGATTCGCTCCTTTTTATAACCATGACGTAGATGAACTGTAATTAATTTTACTTCAGAAGCTGTTTCAATAAAACTCATAATGTCGCTTTCTTTCTTTCATTTTGCTACTTTGGATGTCATCAGGCATTGGTAAGTTTGTAGCCATTGTAGCTTGACCTGTGGCCCTATTCTGTACTATCTACGATCGACGGACGGTCGATAATTGTAACTGCCTGTCACTGTCATATGTGTAGCACAAGACAGATGTACTGACATTCGACGCTTAGAAATTTCGGTCGTAGATAGTATAGAGCTCCTGTATTGACTAAAAAATCATAGTTTCGTGTTCATTCCATATTTAGCTAGCTCATGAAATCTAAAGTCATGTATTCTATCAACAAACATTTACTCGCTACTGAACATATCTCCGCTGCCCAGATTGGTTGTATATGTAAATGTAAATATTGAAAAGTGGACTGTATATTACTTGTGCATTATAATTGAAATAGAAAAAGGACTTTGAAAATGAGTATATTGAAAAAATATAAAATACGAGCTAAATTCACATTTTCCTCAAACGTCACCGAAACTAGAAGAAAGACATTCTTTTATTTTATTTTTAGTTTTTTTTTACATTTAAAAAGAGAAAACTTAATTAAAAAAGTTTGTGTTGGAAAGTAGATTCCAACAGCTACAGGTGACAACAAATAATATGTAGAGCTGTAAATGATTTTCGACAAGAGTGCATGTATTCTGTAAGATCCATTTTCCATTAGGTTACGCACAGATGACGCGTTTCTCGAAGGCTAGTCACCGCGGAGTATCTCACATATTCATAAGCAGGGGCAGGAGCACTATTCTGTACTAGGTATTATAACGAGAGGGGTAGCCGGGAGGTCAATGAGGGTCAAGATTCACTTTTAAATATTTATTAAAATGAAAGAACTATTCTTGATTGAAGCTACGAGAAGACTGTGTCAAAATATCAGCATAGACCACGAAAAGGAAGCCAATTCCTTTTAATTACAAAATAGCTATCAAAAGGCTTTACAAGTAGACGGATAACGCGCGAGGTATACAACCTCGCTACATCCCTCCCGGTGAGGATAAATTTTCTCGTGAAGCGAGAAAATTTCAGAAGTCTCGCAGCTTCGCCCTAACCTACCTGCGGGCGGGCCACGATGACACACCACAGTGGGACCGAGCAAGTCTTTTCCTCAAGACCGGCTTGAAGGATCCTTTAAAAAAAAAACATATACCCAAAATTCAATCTAATGATTCCATCCTTCGAACCCTCGCTCCCAAAACGCCAGCAAAAGAAAGCGACAATCGGTTAACCCACTGCCTAACTTTAACCCGAACTGACATTTAAAGTAAATTTTGAAAAAAGTAAAATCTAATTCCTATGAGCCAAATAGACATGATATCAATATAAAAGAATTTAGTTCTAAGTTATTCTGAGTGATCGTGAACGGAGATCCTCCCCCCTCGTCGTTTATGTCCTACGCGGACACCTCAGGCCCTATGGGTTTAAATGAGTTTGCTGACTAAGAGCGAGAACGACTCTGTATCACGATCATGTCCTGCGCTAGATAACAATCACATAAAAAAACGGTAGACATGAATACTTTAACTATAAAACTATTCGGAATTGATCATCTTAATAAGGTTCGTTTTCGGTCTTTCACGGTCTCTCATCTCCGGGTAGTGATTACATGAAACACAAAATTAAATTAAACAAACTAATCCTCTAACCTAACTAATCCAACAAGCCCTATATAGAATATTGGTACCTAACTAAACCAGGATACTTTGAGTACCAATACTTATTTACAAAAAGAATCCATTAAGGTCATTGAAGTATTATGTACTAGCGTACTAGAAAAGTCAGCGCGAACAACATCTTTGCAACATGCGCGGCAGTGCGGGGCGCGCGGGGGGCGGCTAATGATTCATAGATGTAACGTCACCGTTATAAAGGCGACACTTTGTTTATATTCTGCCTATTTCATTGGGTACCTCTTACGTGCACATTATTTGACTAACAATCTTAAGTATAATATTTATTTTTGGTATAAACTGACTTTACTCTGTGGAACAAACAATATTTGGCATAAATACCTATACTAACTGGTTCAGTCAGGATCATGGGAAGTTTCATTCCTTACAAACAGTGCCTTAACTATTTACAATTAATAACCAAGGTTTCTTCTTTTCTAAATGTGTAAGATTATTATTTTCCACTATAAAATTAACGTTAGCTTGTACTATGTAATGTACCTACACTGTTACACACCCAATGTCGCTTCTCATATTTTTAGTCTATGACAAATGACGCAAAATGGCATCCACAAAATATTTTGCTCGAATTAAGTTTTAAAAACGATTATCTAGTTACTTATTGATGGAAAGTTATTCCTTTGCATTTTGACGTGTTACTCGAATTATTAGTGCAATATCGTAAAACAAACGAAGGCATATTTATCATTATTTATTGAGTTATAACGGGTTGTTGCTTTAAAACATACAAGACCTAAACGCTCAAGAGCGAGCAAGCGACTGAGTGAAGTGCGGCCGGCCGACCGCAGTTGAACGGAACACTGAGTTAGTGAGCGGCGTCTTCTCTATACGTAGTAGTAATAGCTCAATGATTAAGGTTAAGTCCATATTATATCTAATAAAAATAAGAATATATTACATATAACTAAAACTAGAAGAGAGAATGAAAGTTCCTGAATTATTTAAAAACTAGAATCACCATATAAAAGGTTTCAATCTGCTACGATGAACAGCAAAGAACTTTCTTTGATTATTTCCCCTAATTAAATAGTCATTACACGGGACCCGCTGGGTAACATTGGATCCCAAAAAATAACTCGTCATTGTTTGTCTAGTGTTCCAATTTTGGGTAAAATCACTGAATTTTCTTACTTTAGATCTCTGTCTAGTGGTTTTTAACTTCTGAACGGGTCGAGATTTTCTAATCTCTGACGAAACATTTAATAGAAAATGATGATTCGACAACTTACGTGAATCAACTACCGAACGGTTTACTTTTACATTTTGGTTTAGCTGACCATTATATAAAACTACCTTTTTTCTCTCCTTCCACTTTAAAGGGGATAAATTACTACATTTTTTATCATTAATACTAAAAATATTCTGATTCTTTGAAAAAAAAACTTTATCAATACGTCTGACATTACGTTTGGCAATCGAACTATCTGTCGATGGCCTTTTATCTATGTCTATGATCGATGGAGCTTGTTTAAGTCCATCTGATAAAAGAATGCAGTCTTTTATCAAATACTTTTTATTAGATACATTATTTTTAGAATGAGAATTCGCTAAAAACAAACTTTTACATTTGTCAATGTCACTGTTTTTGAAATCAATAATAGCGTTATTTTTGATCAAAAATTCCTGACCCAATATTATTTCAGGAGTTAGCTGATCTAAAACTATAAAATCGTGCACATATAACACGCGAGATATTAGGAAATGAATTCTACAAATTCCACGTAGCCGCAGTGAATCTCCTACCACAGATTTGACAACCACATCAGTCGGGGGATCGGAGATTGTTACATCTTCAAACTGAGTAATAAAAGCTGAAGAAATAACGGATATAGAAGCTCCAGTGTCCAGAAGGACTGGTGTCTGTCTTCCTCGTATCTCAACTAAAATATGAGGTGGTTGGATACATGGGTTTTCATCACTTTGATGAGTCGTCGAAGTTGCTCGGATCATATGAACTTCCGCTCGTGAGTTACGTGGCTGACGATTCGGAGACGGCGTGTCCTGTTGAGTATCTGCAGTAGTCGGTGTTCGAAAGTTTTCGAAGTTTGCAACCTTCCTCAGTGAAAGAGAAGTTTGTGCATCACCACCTGATTTCTGAGGATACGCTGAGCGTGGACGTGGATCGACCGTACTCGAAGAAGCAAGAGTGTTTGTTTGTTTTATCGGTAGATTGACTGTTCCATCGAGCTTATTAAAGAAAGATTCATGTTGCATAATGATTTTTTTTAACATGTTCTTATTTTCGTACAAGTGGAATGATAGATTCTTTTTATAATAAATATGACAGCTACTGATAAATCTTTTAATAAAAATCTCATCGTTTAAAATGGATGCCTTGGCGGCTAACTCATCTAATCTATAAAAATAATTCAGAATTGATTCTTCATATTTCTGCTTTGCGGCGTAAAAATCAGCTGCATAATCTCTTGCGAAATCAAATTCGCTAATGAATTTGTTTTTAATTTCGAGAAAAGTTAAATTACTTTGATAAATTCTTTTAAAAAAAGAGAGGGCCGAGCCTTCAAGGTAGGCGCCGATTGCAATAGTTTGAGTTTTATCGTTCCATTTGTTGATGGCGGCCACTATTTCAAATTGTCTTAAAAAGTCTGAACAATCAGCATTGAATCCGTCAAATCGTGTACAGGATTCCATCTTTAAATTAAATATAGAATTTAATTAAAATTGATTAAATAAATATGAAAAATACGATACTGAATTTCCTTGGTCCTCCGAATAGCACAATTTAATATCACAGGTCCTTTAAAAGTTTCGACAGTATTCTTGACATTAGTATACTTCTCATTAATATTATAATCGTTGGGAATCTGAAAAACACGTAAGGGTATATTTTTTAAAATTATTAATTATTGATTATACCCGGCGCGACCACCATATAACGAGAGGGGTAGCCGGGAGGTCAATGAGGGTCAAGATTCACTTTTAAATATTTATTAAAATGAAAGAACTATTCTTGATTGAAGCTACGAGAAGACTGTGTCAAAATATCAGCATAGACCACGAAAAGGAAGCCAATTCCTTTTAATTACAAAATAGCTATCAAAAGGCTTTACAAGTAGACGGATAACGCGCGAGGTATACAACCTCGCTACAGTATCTACGACGAAATTTCGAAGCGTCGAATGTCGGTACATCTCCGTCTCGCGCTATACAGATAACAGTGACAGATAGTGAAAATTATCAGCCGTCCGTCGATAGTAAATACTGAGTATTACTGATAGTATTACTGATAGTATTACTGAGTAGAGCCTCCGGCTTCTCTGCGACTTGACCATGACCATGCATCGCGTGTCCTGCGTGGCACGTTAAAAAGGCGGTAAAACAGGACAAATACTCAGCGAAAAAAATGTGTCTTCCTGATAGGGTAGTTCCATTCTACCATTTTTCGCCGTGGCGCCAAATCTCTACGGCCACTACTTCAGTTGTTTTTTGAAATTGCAAAAATCTGGTACAAATCAAATGTATGGACATTTGATGTCTATGTCGTTTTCAGTGTGGGAGTGCAGATTACATCAAATTTTTAGCCTTTGACCTTGCCTTATCATTAGCTCTTTGTACGGCGGCCATCTTGAAAAATCTAAAATCCGACTCCATATTCGGAATCTGTGTCCCCAAATACACCCTTAAATAGAATTTTTAGACTTCAAAAGGGGTCGCGAATTCAAAAAGATTGAAAAACACTGCTCTAGTTAATCTTTACTAAAAATCTTTTACATCTGTAATTCTTGTAAAAAGCGTCTCTTTTGTCCTCAGGCACCAGAAGGCGAGAACCAGCCAAGCACAGAAGTGGACCTCTTCATTTCAACCGAAAAAATCATGGTGTTAAACACTGAACTGAAAGAAATCATGATGGACCACGCTCTGCGGACGATATCGTATATAGCAGATATTGGGGACCTGGTCGTGCTTATGGCTAGGAGAAGATTTGTGCCCCATGAAAGTGATTCGGACCAGCCAAAGCTGAACAGGACACCGAAGATGATCTGCCATGTATTTGAGAGTGAAGAGGTTGGTTTCATACATATTTTTATTCACAAATCATAAAAGGTTTGGTGCGAATGAGACTTGGAACTTTTTTTTTTAATTACAAGATGGGTTCTTGACCTCAATCTTGACCATAAGGTCAAAGATGAGGTCGACGATGGAGCGATTTAACCCAAAAAATGCCTATAAAGGCACTGGTACTCCCACGCACCGACGGAACACAGCAAGCTGTTTGGCGTCGGACTTCGGTAGGAGGGTGGTCGCGAACCAGACGGCCCTTTACAGAGCCCACCACACCGCATGAGACCATAGGACGACACCTCAGATTCAGAAAAAAATGAAGTGTCGTTGCCTGGGATGGATTACTAGGAGGCAGGTCTCATTTGTGTTTCCTTAGTCGCCTCTTACGACACCTACGGAAAGAGTTGGGGTGGTGTTATTCTCAACCGATCACCACACGGTATAACTACGACCCTAGGAGACGATCTCCTAGTGCTCTAACCAACTGAGCTATCGTGTCTTTAAGCCAAGCTGCGAAATTTCTCATTACTTTACTAAGCACATTACGTCGTGCGTATACGTGGGAACATTGTTCTTCCTTTTATTTAGACATCTGTAAATAAAACAGTATCTCTTATACGGATTATAAAGTGGTTTATAAGTTATTGTTCATTTCAAATAACACAGGAAAAAATCTTGATAATGCTTGACGTAACGTGGCAAGCCGAAAACGGCTACCCACTGCCATAAACCTGGCCGAACTTACTTAACACAGTGACACCTCCCTGACAATAGTTGCACCAATAATTACTAATATTTAAACAGTCTGTCTTAAATAGTCAAGTTACTCTTTACTCTTTAGTATACTTGTCCCGTTTCCACAGAGTGATTGAAAATTCGACGAAAGGTTCGCTAGAGCTTGTTAATGAAAATAAAGAAAAGAAAATTAGAAAAAAAATGTACCTGTTAAATGTAAAATGTAAATGTACCAAATGGCAATATTTTTCCACAGGCGCAATTCATAGCCCAGTCAATCGGGCAAGCATTCCAAGTTGCATACATGGAGTTCCTCAAAGCCAATGGCATCGAAGACCATAGTTTCGTAAAGGAGATGGACTATCAAGAGGTGCTGAACAGCCAGGAGATCTTCGGAGACGAGTTACAGATGTTCGCTAAGAAGGAACTGCAGAAAGAGGTGAAGTTATTGTCTATTTCGTAAGAGGGAAAGGGATGGAGTCCACATTCCAGTTATAATCATTGGATGTAGTACTAAAGAATTTTTCATAAGATTGGTAATTTAGAAGCGCTTTTAACAAAGAGCTTAATCGGAGCGCTTCTAAATTACAAATAAAAATTCTTTAGTACTCATACCCCTAAAATGTACGTTAAAAATCCTTTAGAACGAACCCTAAGAATAGAAATAGAGTACTTTTCATCCTGCCAGATGTTCCCTAAAAGTCAGTTTATCCCAATTTGTCCAACAGGTGGTGGTACCAAAGGCGAAAGGCGAGATCCTAGGCGTGGTGGTGGTGGAATCGGGGTGGGGATCCATGCTGCCTACGGTAGTGATAGCCAACCTAGCGCCCAGTGGGGCGGCCGCGCGCTGCGGACAGCTCAATATAGGTTTGTTTACGATTCTTCTCCTTCTTATCGCGTAGGTATTGTCAAGTTTGTAGTGAACTTGGCTAACCCAGCCGCTCGAGTACGATGGTGATAGCTCGCGTAATGCGCCGCGGTCCTACGTCAAAATGTCAACATTGACAACGCCAGAGGGCGAGCAAGCCTTTGAGCGGGGCTCTCGCACAAAGTGAAGTTTCACCGTCAGCCAAGGGGCGCTATATCGAGATAGACGGTAAAAGTTTACCTACCTTGCGTGTAAAAAGTATGAGGTTTTGTCACAGTTTTCTCCGACTCAAGTCAGTCCGCTTGAGACCTATGCCGTAAATGATAATCGATTTTAATCGGATTTACATTATTGTTTCACTTAATAAAGCGCCTTTGAATCGTTTCCGCGCGGTCTTGATTTCCCATCACTAAATCTCGCTCGTGACGTCATTTTAGGTTCGAAAAATTCGACACGCTAGGTTCTCATACAGTTTGAAGCGCTCTTTTCGTCTATCTCGATATAGGTCTGTGTTTGTCACCATCGTGTTCGAGCTGCTGGTGTCAGACCGCCAAATTACCTCTTTCTTGGATTTAATGACTGTAGTCAGTCGACAACAGCCGGGATCGACAACGTTACGTTTTACTTCAATAAAATAAACTTACTTTTTCCTTGCCGCCTGCCAACTCTTTCCAGGCATACTGTAAGAGTCACTAATTGAGACATGAGGTTATTGTTGTATTGCGGGCGGTTAATCTATATATATAAAAGAAAGTCGTGTTTGTTACAACACTTATAACTCGAGAACGGCTGGACCGATTTCCATGGTTTTTGATTTGTTGTATTTCTTTCCGTCCCGAATAGCAGAATAACTATTAAAAACATTGGAAAATTGACGGGGAAATTCCCACGGGAACGAAGTCCCGGGCGAAAAGCTAGTTATATATATAATTATACGTAGATACCCCAAATGGTCCAAAATAGTCAGTTCTAATTAATCTTTGACGGCCGGTTTGGTTGAGTGGTAGTGGCGCTGCCTCTTGATCGACGGGTCCTGGGTTCGATTTCCAGTCGGGGTATTTTTTTAACTAGTAAGTGCTAGATTTTTGTGTAAGAAGCTGATGTTTGTTCTCGGGTTATGGGTGTTTGTATTTGTCTTTATGTAGGTATGTTCTAAGGGACCCAGGACACAAGAGAAAACCTTAGTGTGGGCCTTTGAGTGTGTAGCATTTATTATGTCATGCACAGCGAGTCCGACCGCCTTTACTCGTGAAAACCTGTATAATGCCACGAATAACGCTGTGCGCGTGGCAGAAAATTAAAAAATTCAGTCATATGACAGACTCTATAAGAAGATTTATTTTTTATCTTATTTTTAACAGGAGATCAAATCATCGCAATAAACGGCGTCAGCCTAGTCGGCCTGCCGCTGTCAACCTGCCAGACTTACATCAAGAACTCAAAGAACCAGACAGTGGTGAAACTGACCGTGGTACCGTGCGCGCCCGTGGTGGAGGTCAAGATAAAACGGCCAGACACCAAGTACCAACTCGGGTTCAGCGTGCAGAATGGTGTGGTAAGCCTTTACTTACTTATGTTGCAATACAAGACTTCTTTTGAGACATCGAAATGAAATTCCTGGTTATTAAAAAAAAATTGATGAAACAGGGTTGGTCCTATATAGTAAAAAAAAGACTTAAAACAGAACAGAAGTACCTAGCACATTTATTTATATATTTATTTATTTATTTCGGACAACCAAGGGATGTTACACTATTACATTTTACGAAACTTAACATCATTAATCATTTTAAGTGTACAACCTGTGAAGGTGCCACATCGTACACCATTATATGTACAATCTAGAAAAGAATTATAAAACAGTCTTTATTTTTCGCTTTTTAGTATTTTTGAAGTCGGTTTAATTATTTTTTTAAGTTTAAGTATTTATTTTTCAATTTAGTGAAAGTAATATAAAGTATATGAAAAACATCGTAAGTGCCTAATAAAACGGTTGCCTTCGAGTTCCCTGGGCCTCCATCATCAGATCATCTCTTGATGAAAATGTGAACACCTCTGGAGTGTACTTTTTTAAACATAAAAATAATCTTGATAAAGGGTAGACACTTTAAACTGTCAAGTGAGAACTACGGATGTTAATCAACCCGTAATTAATATGACATTTTACCTCACAGGCTTTCAACAAATGTTTTATGACATTTATAGATCTGCAGTCTCCTCCGCGGTGGCATAGCGGAGCGCGGCGGCGTACGCGTCGGACATCGCATCATAGAGATAAACTCGCAGAGCGTCGTCGCCGTGCCGCACGAGCGCATCGTCAACCTGCTCGCCACCTCCGTCGGAGAGGTAACTCTATGGCACTGTATCACAGCTCAGCGTTGACAATATCGCATCATAGAGATAAACTCGCAGAGCGTCGTCGCCGTGCCGCACGAGCGCATCGTCAACCTGCTCGCCACCTCCGTCGGAGAGGTAACTCTATGGCACTGTATCACAGCTCAGCGTTGACAATATCGCATCATAGAGATAAACTCGCAGAGCGTCGTCGCCGTGCCGCACGAGCGCATCGTCAACCTGCTCGCCACCTCCGTCGGAGAGGTAACTCTATGGCACTGTATCACAGCTCAGCGTTGACAATATCGCATCATAGAGATAAACTCACAGAGCGTCGTCGCCGTGCCGCACGAGCGCATCGTCAACCTGCTCGCCACCTCCGTCGGAGAGGTAACTCTATGGCACTGTATCACAGCTCAGCGTTGACAATATCGCATCATAGAGATAAACTCACAGAGCGTCGTCGCCGTGCCGCACGAGCGCATCGTCAACCTGCTCGCCACCTCCGTCGGAGAGGTAACTCTATGGCACTGTATCACAGCTCAGCGTTGACAATATCGCATCATAGAGATAAACTCACAGAGCGTCGTCGCCGTGCCGCACGAGCGCATCGTCAACCTGCTCGCCACCTCCGTCGGAGAGGTAACTCTATGGCACTGTATCACAGCTCAGCGTTGACAATATCGCATCATAGAGATAAACTCACAGAGCGTCGTCGCCGTGCCGCACGAGCGCATCGTCAACCTGCTCGCCACCTCCGTCGGAGAGGTAACTCTATGGCACTGTATCACAGCTCAGCGGTGACAATATCGCATCATAGAGATAAACTCACAGAGCGTCGTCGCCGTGCCGCACGAGCGCATCGTCAACCTGCTCGCCACCTCCGTTGGAGAGGTAACTCTATGGCACTGTATCACAGCTCAGCGTTGACAATATCGCATCATAGAGATAAACTCACAGAGCGTCGTCGCCGTGCCGCACGAGCGCATCGTCAACCTGCTCGCCACCTCCGTCGGAGAGGTAACTCTATGGCACTGTATCACAGCTCAGCGTTGACAATATCGCATCATAGAGATAAACTCACAGAGCGTCGTCGCCGTGCCGCACGAGCGCATCGTCAACCTGCTCGCCACCTCCGTCGGAGAGGTAACTCTATGGCACTGTATCACAGCTCAGCGGTGACAATATCGCATCATAGAGATAAACTCACAGAGCGTCGTCGCCATGCCGCACGAGCGCATCGTCACCCTGTTCGCCACCTCCGTTGGAGAGGTAACTCTATGGCACTGTATCACAGCTCAGCGTTGACAATATCGCATCATAGAGATAAACTCACAGAGCGTCGTCGCCGTGCCGCACGAGCGCATCGTCAACCTGCTCGCCACCTCCGTCGGAGAGGTAACTCTATGGCACTGTATCACAGCTCAGCGTTGACAATATCGCATCATAGAGATAAACTCACAGAGCGTCGTCACCGTGCCGCACGAGCGCATCGTCAACCTGCTCGCCACCTCCGTCGGAGAGGTAACTCTATGGCACTGTATCACAGCTCAGCGTTGACAATATCGCATCATAGAGATAAACTCGCAGAGCGTCGTCGCCGTGCCGCACGAGCGCATCGTCAACCTGCTCGCCACCTCCGTCGGAGAGGTAACTCTGTGGCACTGTATCACAGCTCAGCGTTGACAATATCGCATCATAGAGATAAACTCGCAGAGCGTCGTCGCCGTGCCGCACGAGCGCATCGTCAACCTGCTCGCCACCTCCGTCGGAGAGGTAACTCTATGGCACTGTATCACAGCCATGGACCTTGTATAAAAATTAACATTATTGTAAAAAATAATTTAATTTTTAATTTAATTAATTTAAGTCGAGATACTTCTAAGTAATAATATTAATTTCGTTATTTCGTAAATTACCAAAAATGTTGAATATTTATTGTCTCAAGCTTTTTTTTTTAAATTTCCTACTGGTATCAACGTGTCATAATGTTATGGCGGCATGTCACCTTGTTAGAAAGGGACACACAGCCTCTCTACTACATATCTCGCTCGGCTCGTTTTTAAGCTGTTAGAACTCGGTCCTGCTATAGTAATATTAGGTCCATGACCACAGCTCAGTGTTGACAATATTGCAACATAAATAAACACTACCCTACACTCAAAAATTTGGGCTTCTATCCACCAATCAATGGTGGTTGAATGAGTATGGTTTTATCCGTTCAGGTGGGAAAATTGAGAACACCGCCAATCAAACGGTAAATTGCCAACTATCTAGCAATTTAACATTCGGTTAGCAATGGCGCCGTCAGTCAAGGTGGCTGTCATCAAAAGTATGAGGGTCCTATTTAGATAGTTATAAATTTGGCCACCTGAACCACAGAATAAATAATAGTACTAACGTACAGAAGTTTCATTCCCTAACAAAAGTCAACTTTAGGCATCAAAAATTGCAAGCGGCACAGGATTGCAAGAGAAATTGAAACTTATAGTCGGCCGCTAGCGTTTATATTCTATTGCGCACCGCCGCTTTGGAGGTAAAATTATTATTGAAATAAATTAAGTAAAATAACAATGCTTATAAAATCAAGAGTAACTTTAGTTAGGAAATGTAGTGAGTAAAAACTCTAGTTTAACCAACCATGTTATTTGATACCTAGCCTATCTACCTACTAAGTAACTACAGACACCTTATACAGACTATTGTGATGGCAAAACGTGTTTCTGTCTGATTTTAATATTGTTAATAAGTAGGTACCTACACTTATTATTTTGTTCAACTCGCGACCAACGCGGCTCACGCGCGCGGCGAGTGACAGCCCGCGCTCGCTGGCATACTCAGTATGCCCGCCGCGCGAACATGCCTAAACTGCGGAGTGACACCCCCCTGCCTGAACGGTTAAAATGGTCATCATTGTCATTCAACCGCCATTGAGACGCCATTGGTTAGTGGAAAAGTCGCCCTAGATTAATGTCGCCTAGATGGAAAGTGTATTGGACCAGGAATATTTTGGGGTCCGAGAATATTTGAATATTAAATAGAACTTTTTTGTTTCCAGATACTAATGAAAACGATGCCGACGTCGATGTTCCGATTACTAACCGGGCAGGAAAATCCCGTGTTCATCTGAGCGCACTCCGTTCCGCCGCCGCGCTCTCAAGTGCCTGCTTCCGAATAACACGCAATGTTAGTCTCTATCCTCGCAATGTTAGTCTTTATCCTCGCAATCAACCTGCAGCCATCTTTAGGAGTTCTTAACTGTGGGCGCTCGATAGATGGCGCTTTTTAGCAAAGTCATAAATCTCGAAATAAGGACAGTGCTTCTATTTTCTTACGGTGGTTCGGAAAATTTCGTATTTTAACCCTTTTAGCGCCAAGAGTTTTCGTCAAAAACGCCCACCACACGTCACGACATCAAAAAATTAAAAAAACATTTTTATGTCGTGGCGTATGGCGAACGCTTGGTGAACGATATTAAAAAATAATATTTTTTTGTCTGATATATCAGACTTTGGCGGCGAGGGCACGAAACTTAGTAATTTGATTTTCAAAAGACAAGAACGAGATAGACACTGTTTGCCGAGAGACATTTAAAAAATAGAAGCGCTATAGAGTGCGTGCCAGCCAGAATCGGTTATCTTCTGTGTATGAGGGAGTGAAACAAAAAATCCTCATGTTACTTATCTGATTATAGCGCTCATTGCCCAGTAGTACACGCTGTATTAAGTCGATCAGTGAGGTTAAGCAGCGCGCATGAGATCAGGGAACCTGATAGGTAATCGTAGTGGAAATTAATCACGAAATTTTCTGTGCTCTGGAGCCCTCCTGGAACGTGCCCACGTTAAGCGGTCGGTCCCGGTTGTTGCTGAGTAAATATAGTCGTTAAACTAAGTTGGTCAGGTTTGCCACGTACTTGATTATATTTACACGTGCAGGAAGGAAAAAGTACCTTAATTCAAAGTGAAATAATTCGGAAGTATGGTTACAATTCAGAATTCAATTTTTTAATTATTTAAAAACGCACTATAGTCAAGTGTTCTCAGGTTTAACTTTATGATGGTTAAGGGATACTCACACCTTTAATAACGTGCGTATGCAAGCCTGTCTAAATAACTACATACTTAAAGGGGCAACTCTGTAAGATATGACAAATATATTTTATTTTCTTTAAGCGAGGATAGAGTTGAACACTTTAGCTTAGCTGTCGAACAATACTCAAAATCACTCCACCAAGAACATAAGTAATGTGATCTCTTGAGTTGAGAATGCTTACAATGCTTATGTGGTATAATAAGGTAGAAAGTAAGTTGTGTAACTCATACATCATGATTTGAACTTACTACGTCTGTTTGAGGTCGTGTGTTCTAAGTCAAAATTTATACTTTTCTGATCAAATCATTCTAGTCTTGGTTAAACATTTTTTTTGCATTTATTTACATAATACGATTAAGTTGTCGTTTTAGATTTACCAAACCAATTGCAACTTTTAAAATATTTGAAAATGTTACATTATGCTTATTTTTGACTGTCAAACAAGTATCCTGTTGTTTTTTTAAATTATTTTATATCGTTACGGTAGAATTTATTATCAGTTTAAAAGAAATACAAGACGTAGTAAGTACAAAACACGATAAAATCTTTATTGTCATGACAATTTGTATACATATTCCATTTTATTATAATTGTATGATTAAATCTTTAAAAAATATATCAGTCCATTCATATCTGCTAAGATATTTATCAATTATTATATATTTTTTGTACTTTTATTAATTTACTGGTTTTATGTTTTGTTTATTGTTTGTAGGTATACTTATTTAAAAAATATGAATCTATTCTTAATCATTCCATGCTTTTTATGATTTTTTGTAAATTAATTTAAGTCATACAACTGTTAAGTTTTATAGTTACTGATGATGAGATGTAATGATTACTTTTTTCTATTTGATTACGCAATCATTGTGCACCACAGTTCAAAACATCCATTCTGTTCTCATAATGTATAGCTTAGATAGAAAATATAGATTTTGGAATGAACCCTCTTGTGATTAGTAAATGAAAATTTTGAACTTTATTTCGTTGACTTTAAGAACGTTTATCAAAAACTCAGTAAATAAAATGAAAAAAATCTCATTTACTGGTCACAAGTTTTAATCGTAGTACTTACACCTATTTTAACAAGTTATCGTTTGGTCGAACAAAGATCGCAGGTGAATAGACCCGTAATATATTAAAAGAATGAATTGATTAGTGGATATTTATAAAGCATTATTTCGTGTAGCATTTCAAAAGATATATCATATTTTGTAAATTTTATAGTGTCGCTATAGCCTATGTAATCTATATGTACGACCTATGTTATCTAGCTAAGCTCAGCGCTCTAAGGACGAGTTTTCAAATGGGTCCTTCAAAATTACTGCTGTATTCCATTTATATGTCGTAGAAAGTTTTTATAATCTATAATCATGTTTCATAATCTCATGGAGCTAATGTTTTTGCGCTCACCGATAGTATCACACGGGGCATTAAACGGTATACCTATTATTCGTACTTGTGTCATTCCAGTGTCGAAAAATATCTAATGTGAACAAATGACACATCGCATTTGACTGGATTTTTATCATGAACTGCTCTGACGATCACTTGAACATTAGAACTTTAGCGTCTCAGTAGTTTTGAAGTGACCCTGTATATTTATTTATTTATGTATACAATAAATTGATGGATTGTCTGTATATTCACTACTGTGCTAACCCTTTAGTCGAATTCGCTTATATTTATTGAATCAGGCCCCGTATTCAACCCGACGTGGAATAAATTGGTCTCCCTCTTGCGATGTAGGTACTTTCAAATGAAATGTCATCATCATATCCTTGTGGAATATCCAAGCCGAGTGAACTAGGTATATCAAAATATGGGGCCTACGCTTCGTTACGTGTTCTACCCTTTTACTTCCTACCTATATCTGTTCTCTTAAGACTCGTTTGCTGATGGTCAGTGTCCTAAGATTTTTTTTTTAATAAAATTTTATTCAGGCAGCTTGGGTCAATAAATTCAAGTGTATAATTTTGTATGACCGATCTAATCAGCCCACTGCTAGGCTCAGGCCTCTCCCGTACCACACCAGTCTCTGATTATTTCTGTTCCTAACAGACGTAGGTACTTAACTATTTCATAATCTTACTAAATCAATTATGGTTCACGCACTACTTGCATTGCAGAAAATGTTAACTTTGGGGCTATCCCCTTTGTCACGCGTTTTCTATCTCTGGTGTGTATTGTCACATTATACATTGTGACGTAGGTAACGTATGGATAGCTCCGTACCATAATCCAAGAAAAATATGGTAATTTTTTATTCTAGACTTAGGCGCTGCAATCAAAGCAACGTATAATGAATCTAAAAGGCTACGGAGCAAAGGTTTTTTGTCGAAAATAGAAGCACGTCGAGATTCCCACCGCCTGAAGACGGAGCGAGGGACGAAAAAAACCTTTGCTCTGTGGCGTTTAAGATTCATTTTACGTTGCTTTGACCGCTACTCCACCATGCCACGTCGCTTATGTACAGCGCCTTAGACTAGGTACGTCACCAATTTTCTGAAAGCTGTTCTAAATAAACGCTGTTCTAAAATATCTGACGTAAGCTGGGACAAGCGCGTCCCTTTAACATCACCTTAAAAACTGATTAGTATTTATTCTATGTATTTTATTAGACACAGCTGGCTCTCGAGCGTGTCTTCGCGTGCATGTATTTTTAGGCAACAAGTTGGTGACGTATTTAAATTATTAAGTAAACGCCTTACACGAATGCCCAAATTAAAGTTTCCCTTGTGTTATGGATGGACCTCTAAGGATACAAATAAAGACATTCACCCATAGGATTTGGTAGTTAGCATTTCATTTAGTATAAAATGGACACTGACCATTAAATCCCAAAGCATGTATGTTCACATAAATATAGGTATAACAGTCTGATGTAATTTTGTATTGCTAGCTGTTGTGAATAAGATTTATTTACATTGTAAAACACAGATAATAAATAGCATTTTATTATGAAAGCTGGTATATTGTAGGTACACTGTAACATGTGAAATAACTATTGTTGTTCTCATTTCTAAGAGTATTATCTAGTCTGCATTAAAGTTAAGGATAAACTGAACAAAGTAATGTGTTTTGTTTTACTAGATACAACGGCCAACATATCAGTTTACCAAAATACCTATCGCAAGTTAAAAAACAAATGTTATATGTTCACTGAAATAAACATATGTTTTTGATTTAAAAAACTAGTCTTATCGTAATGAGGTAAACTGATGTGCTGGCTTCTCGGTCCCTACCTACCTACCTTTATAACAAAATAGTCTGATGCTGAACGGTCTTCTCTGGAGATATATGTGAGGATTAAGTTTTGATTTCGACAATGTCAGTAAGATCGGAGTAGGTACGTAGGTAGATATAAGATCGAAAAAGACCAAATGCAAGAGAGATAAGTGTAAAAGGTTGAACTGTCTTGCGCATAGTAAACCCATGCGCTGCCGTGGGGAATTAGGTCTCAAACTAAGTGAACTAATCACCCGCCTGTCTGACGAGCGTCCCTCTCTGTAGATAGATATAAAGCTCTTAAGGTTCAATATAAGAGTCAAGTTGGTTCTTAAAATCAACCTCTCCTGATAGATCTTTAGGTCCGCATTACAGAACGCGACTCAGGCTGATCTATACTTAAGTAGCAGTCGTCTTTGTAATTTTGATGGTGAGAGAAAGAGACAACCAATACTCAAGTATAATCAAGACTAGAGTCTCCTGTATGGGCCTTATATTCAATATAATTATAATCGGACAAAATTAACATTCTACTAAAATATTAAAGTTAAAAGTCATTAATACCTACTCTCCGGCTAGCGATGCACTCTGCTGATCGATGGACTAAGCTCTGAAATAATAAACTGCATGTACCGGAATTCAGCTTGATAAAATATAATTTAATAAAAATGTGAGAATGGATGGATGCCTGTTGTACTTTTCCACGTAAAGGCTAACTGTTTAATTAGAATAACTATTTAAGCTATATATAGCCTAATAACATAGGCTACATTATTTTCCTAAATTCTCTCAAGGACGAAGAATATAATTATTTCGAATTCGCTCAAACTATAATATGACTTACAGCGCCATCTCTAGTGTGACTTAGTAACTTATTTGTTCAAGACAGTGACATCTGTGACAAACTCACTGAACTAAAATAATTTATTAGAAAATAAAAAACGAGAGCGTGGCTTATTTCGGCACTGCCCAGGTCTTAGATGTTGATTTTAACTAGACAGAAAATCAGTACTTAATTGGTCGAAATTTGTCACTACAGGAGAATTTGTCCCGTTAATGAGCTATAAGGATTTTTTTGGGACAGTGCCGAAATAACCGTATTCGGCACTGCCCAAAAAAACAGCACTACCTAGCGAAGATCCATTTACACAGAATCAGTATTTAATTAGTCAAATTCAAACGCCAAGTATCAGATTTGCTCGACCTTCCGATAAAGCTGACAATGTTTTTCTTTCGCTCCTAGTCCAGCATAAAAAAATATTTGTAGAAATATTAAATTAGTACTTACCTTCATGTAAAGACGGTGCTGATGTGTATCTTGAAGACTGGGCCTTACCACTTTTGAGAAAAAAATTGTTGCCTTTTTCAATGGATTAAATACAAGAAATATAAATGAAACAAGACTATAATATGAAGTAAATTAGGTATTTCAATAACTTATAATTTTCTTTCTTAGTTTTTCTTATTATTTACTTATTTTCTTAATAAATTGGTACCTACTTATTGACTTTACCTCTTCTTGTTTCTCAGAATTGAGACAAAAGATAGTGTACAATATTCAAATTGGGGCTTGAAAATTAGAAATTAAGTATATTTGGAAGTGATAGTAGTATCATACCTATACTATCAAGTGCTGTATGTATTTACTCATTCACTTGCAGCATACACAAAGAAAAATTAAGTCAATATCACAGTACCTAAAAAGCAAGACAAGATATGGTACTAGTGCCCACATCTTCATGAAAATTCCAATAAGTAATTCCGTGAAATATTAACACAAGGTAGTATGTAATTCAATAAACATTGTTTTATTTCTGTGGTGATTGTTAAATATTGCATTTTAAACTTTATCAAAGGAATTACATTCACAGCTAGATTGACCAAGTAGCAAGTATAATTATCATCTTAAATAATAAATTTTTAACAACAAAGTCCAGATTAGCTGTTCTTAGTCTTAGGACAATTAGGTGTTCTTAGGTACTTTTAACTTTATCTAAAAGTACCTAAGAACAGCTATTTGTCCTTAGTAGCCAAGGGTATTAGACTAACAAACGTCATCTCTCTATAATAATCGTTTTTTTATCAGATAACAAAGGTCGTTGATACCAAATGCTCATTGTGAAAACAAAGAAATTTATTCTAGTAAACAAATTAGACCATCAAATCATCAACTTCGGTACACTACGGATTGCATTGACATAACAAACTTATTTCATGGACTCTTGACTAATGCAACCGAGGAAACTTAAACCCTAAGAAAACATGAATTCCCTGCCTATTATTACAATCTGAGCTATCCTGACGTGAAGAGTACACTATGCTCCGTATGATATGTACACACAATCATAAATAAAATATTGGTCAGCTTTTGTATATTATGTATTCTGAAGTTGCTCACAAAGCCAAATTAAATTTACATAAATACAATTTTATGATAACCTTTTATACAAGATGTGAAATTACACAAAAGATTCACAATGAAAATCATGTTAATGCAGCTTAACAGTGAAATAAAAATACCTAAAATGCTTCCACTTTCTAGTAAATAAAAAAATTAAAATAACATTCAGTATCACTAGAGATCGTTTAACTGATATTTAAGCATATTTTGCACTCAAGAGCCGTGAACCGTAACATGTTTACAAAGATGTTCAACTTTGTGACACTACCATATCCTCGTATAAAATTAACCAAATTTGTAACCATGAAATATATACATTTATAAGTCTCCAGATAAATTTTATTTGCTATATGATAGTAAAAAAATATGCATACCTAATATCATAACGAAGCTACATGTGAACGGGTAAACAATGATCTTTAGTGGTGCCGCGGGCGTCGCGCGCGGGGGCGGGGGCGGCGGCGCGGCCCCACTGTGGGCGAGCGCCGCCGCCCTCCTCTCATACGAATTTTCCACAATTGTCTCTTCACAAGTTACTCGGTCTAAGGTGTGTAACATAACTTGCACTCTTAATGATATATCTGTTGTTCGCGTCCGCGACAGGGCGCGGAGCAGGCACTGGGGGCGCGGCGCGGCGGCCGGCGCCGCTCAGTTGTCCATAGCGTATCTCCGCGTCCACTCCTTGGCGTTCCGAATCGCCTCGCTCTCGTTCACCTTCCACAGCTCGGCCACGTCGTTTGCCAGCGGATCATCAGGGTTCGGCGCTGACAGCAGCGCCTGAATCGACAGCAGTACCGTGCGGATCTGCAGCGCTGGACTCCACTTGTCTTTCAAAATGTCCAAGCATATACGACCGAGCCGATCTATATTAGGATGGTATATTTTCGTTATAAACCTAACCTTAGGTGCTGACATGGGGTAGTCCTCCGGCAGAAATAACTCTAATTTGAACAAACCTCCCTCGAAAGGAGAGTCCTCGGGACCAGTGACAATTACGTGGAAATAACGCGCGTTGGTCTCACTCGGCACTGCGCTGATCCCTGGCACGGGCTCCTGCATCAGTCGTTGTGTCTCTTTGATTATTCTACGTGGTAGGGCTGCCATTTTATATATGCGGTCTAGCGCAATTTGTCAAATGAGAGCAACTAATCATATAATTGTATAAAATATCTAATTGTCTTTTCACTGCACGTTTTTCCGACGATTTCTGAGGCACGTCTTCTATGTAAGCGGATTATAACAGCATTTTCCCATAATAAATGCTGAAAACGCGACTACAAAAGCGAAGGGACTTAAATTTTTTTAAACCACAGATTATAGAGTTTTTTTTCATAGAGAACACGTGCAATATAGAATTAGATGCGTTCACGTACCGTACACAGTCATATGCAAGCCATGAAAAACTTAATTTGAAAACAACCTACTACAAGATAAATATGAAAAACAGAAAAAAATACAACATTTTGGTATTGATAAAATGGTATGAATTTTGGTATTTGACAAACATTACATAAGTGAGTTTACAATTAATTAATAAGTTTCGCTACTCGACCATAGATGGCGCTACAACACCGAAAAAAATAAAAGCGCCTGTCTAAATGTTATAGGCAAAGCTTTAGTGGTACAAGAAACCCTGAAAGCTCACACAAGATTGAAAGTCACTTGAGCATCACTGCAATGTTTATTTTATTTCGCAAATAAAAAGCAAAAAGACCGCAAAAACCATTTTGTTTTATAAACTTATTTATTGGATGATCCTTACTAGTCCTTACTAATATTATAAACGCGAAAGTTTGTAAGTATGGATGTATGGATGTATGGATGTTTGTTACTCTTTCACACTCAAACGGCTGGACCAATTTTGATACAATTTGGTATGGAGGTAGCTGACACTCTGGATTAACACATAGGCTACATAATTTTCCCAAATTCCCACGGGAACGAAGTCCCGGGCAGAAAGCTAGTACTTTTATAAAGTACCTAAGTATGGCTAGTTTTGAGAAAATTCCCAAAAGGCAAAATGACTTGGAATACTTAAAGCTGCTTTAGGTAGGTTTGAAATGGAAGCCTAGATCTAAAAAGGCTTAAAGATTGTTTATTTAAAGGCATTTTCGTTTTTATGACAATACCCCGCCCCCGCAGTGCACGTAGGTACTCGTCTTATTCTAGCTAGGTACTTCTGTACCTGATTGCGACTTGTCTGCTAACCTTAAAAAAGATCTCAAATTTGGTATTCTCATGTTTAATTTTATAAAGCATAAACTAGTTTTACTTTATAAACTAGAAACGCATTGTCCTCAGCTGTAATGTAATGTTGTATAAATTGTATTAAACAAATCAATCAATCAATCTTATCTAATTGCCACCACATTTATTTTTAATCCGTCATAGACTTGCCGATTGCCGCTCATAGAACCCTAAATATTTGTTACAAGCTGAAAAAGTGTTCATAGCAACTTTTCACGGAAGCATGTAATAAAATTGCGCAGTTTTCCAGTTTTCCTGGCCTGGCCTATTTACTTCGTAAATTCGTTGAGCGCGAGAAATCCTATTTTCTTTGATTGCTGTATTGTGAGACGAAATAAGGATCTGGTACAAATAGTACCTACTTAAGAAGGAATTTATAAGTTTTTCTCTTCCACACTGGACTGGGAGTAAATGACAAACTTATTAGAATGTGACAGCTGCCTATTCTTCCCAGGCATACTGTAAAAGTCAGTAAGTGGGACGCGAGGGTTTTGCGGTATTGTGGGTGAAAGGCTGACAACCTCTCACTACATCATCATGTTCCATCTAATAACCCTCGTAATTTATGTCAAACGTGACATCAAAGTTTTGACACCTTAAAAAAACTTCAGTGGTTTTAAACTTTAGTGGTTTTAAAACCACTGAAGCTCTATTTACCCCGTTAGGTGTTGTAATCGTGAGCGTATGTATGTATGAGGGAATTTAAGGCGCTGTTTATACACGGTGATAAAAAATCTCCTAGCTATATTCAAAATCCTGAACCAGTATCACTCAAAGAACACATTTATGAATTTTTTTTAAATTTTTTTTCAGTGGGAATAGTTCATTTTTTGCCTAAACATAGACATTACTCCTACACCAGGCACGCGAGGGGTGGGGGTAGCGCTCGGGGGGTGCACCCGAGTGGTATCTACGTTTTTTCCTCTTTATAATATGTATAGATAAATAAAGCCGGCGCTACTGATTACAAACGACAAAAAGGCGACACGTTAAGATCAAAATGTATCGCCTGATGTGCTACCGTGTGTATATATTATTACCTACATGATATTGTATGTCATATCATAACAGATAATTTACTAATCTTGAGAAGCAATCACAACGCTCGTCCGCTTGATCGCCACAGGTAGTCAATATCGCGACCACCTTGCCGGATAATAGCCAATCAGAGGATAGTATTATCAACCCTGCCTCACTGGAGATTAGTTTGGTAAAGGTAACTTTAACAATCTTGATGGCAATCTCCAACTTGTTAATGGATTTGCATCGTTCCCAGTCAAAACTTGGCATCAGTGGCGTAGCTACCTAGGGGCTAGGCAGGGCAGTGCCCAAGGGGCCCTCGAGCTCAGGGGGGCCTCTAATCCAGGGTTTCTCAAACTTTTGGCTCCACGAACCCCTGTTAAAGTTTCCTGATGACAGCGAACCCTTTGACTGACCAATTGCCTAAACGTAGACATTACTCCTACACCAGGCACGCGAGGGGTGCGGGTAGCGCTCGGGGGGTGCGCCCGAGTGGTGTCTACGTTTAAGAAAAAACAAAAATCCCCCTCCCCAAAAAAAAAAATGAAAAGTAAAAAAAAAAGTGTTCAGTAATTGATACTGGTTCAGGATTTTCAATAAAGCTAAGAGGTTCTTTTTCAACCTGTATAGTAGGTCTTAAAACATATGAAACCCTGCAAGGGCATAGCACACTTAGGAACTAGGTGCATGCATTAACAATTTTACTTGGGTACAATTACTAATATTTAGTTTCTATATACTTTTATTTATTTATATCCTACAATATCTATTTACTATTTATTTATCTATTTACATTTGTATATAGTTTAGTAGTAATTAGGTTCAATACTTTACTCTCGGTTCTTAAGGCGACTACAGCACCTAAATTACGATTTTATGATGCGTGACGCACTACATTAAATCGAAGAAAAAAATACTACGGTAATATTCAGGACATAAACTAGATAAGTAGTTTGCTGAAAACATGATTCAGCACTTTTGGTTCGATAGAAAAAGCTCACAAAGTCACCTCTAAATACCAATATTGTGGATCTTTTAAGCTGTAAAAACGATAGTAAAATGCACACAGGAACTTGAATTTGCTAATTGCTAACTAACTTTCGAATATGTTTTTTACGCACGCACGCTTTCATAGTCCGTAAACTTCGTGTATCGACACTCTTCGCACTGCCGGCTCAGGCCTGTTGAGAGACGGAGATGGCACTATTCCTATGTGTGCTGCCTTCATCGGGTGCTGTAGTCGCCTTAATTGTACAATTCTGCAAAGGTTAGGAATATTTTTTGAGAAAACGATGCCTTAGCAACATTTGTTTACCTTCCATCTCTTCCCATTATTTCATATTTCTCTTCATGTTGTTGTAAGTACACATGGCAGCACATCTGGATATATTGGCTTTGACGTCGCCCTCGTAATAACGGTGGCTTTCATAATGCAAACGGATAACCTGACGTGCTGCTGTCTGTACGATATTTTACTTAAATACGTAATTTTATTAATTAAAATCTTTGTAAGTCTTGTACTGGTACGAAAAAGTATTGAAAAAAGTAATAAGTAGTTTTTATTTATTTATTATAAGATGGGTTAACTCTTGACCTCAATCTTGACCATAAAGGTCAAAGATGAGGTCGACGATGGAGCGAGTTAACCCAGAAAATGCCTATAAAGGCACTGGTACTCCCACGCACCGACGGAACACAGCAAGCTGCAGGGCAATCGCGCTAAAAAAAGTGAATTGAATCGCAATTGAAACGTAGCTGGGGGGCTACCACCTAAGCGAAGCTGATGCTGACTTAACGAATGGAACGTTGTCAATTGCTTCTTTATAAGGAGACCTTGATTAACGACATGAATCAAACACAGCAATGTACATCATTCCATTCGTTCAATCAGCATCAGCTTCGCTTAGGTGGTAGCCCCGCAGCTGCGTTTCAATTGCGATTCAATCCACTTTTTTTAGCGCGATTGCCCTGGTTCGGCGTCGGTCTTTGGACATCCAAAGAGGAACATAAATAATTTAACACAACACAATCGAGAACCGATGTTACTCCATTTACGTTGCAAAACCGCTCTTATCGTAAAAACATAGAGTTCAAATCCCCAATAAATTGATATGCTGGTACAGTGTCGAATCCTTCAATCAAGTATTCATTAAAGTTTTTTATTCCCTAGCAATAAGGTTCAAATTAGAACAACTTAGATACGTAATTTAGGGCACCGGCACAGTGCGTATCATGCTTCTTATATTACAAGAAGATATATAAATAAGTATACCTATATAGTTACGTACTTTAGATATACTTATGTCGGATAGCAGTGACTGTGACTCGTGAAAGAGGGCGCGGTAGTTATTAGTGAAGTGACTAACTTCTATTAGGGCAGAGTAATGGTGAAAACAGAGACATTATTATATTGTTTAAGATTCTCGTGCTTCTTTTCAATAATAAGAACATTATAATGATATATTATGTTATGATATGTTTAAAAGAACCGCCTTCTTTTTTGAAGTCGGTTAAAAATAGAGACATTGGTTTAAAATTCGAATTTTAAAGTAAGTATAATAAGTGTCCTTTCTTCCACCTTCCGTTGGACTGGAACTTAAAATTCCCGACAATCTGTAGAAGCTGGTAGGTAAGTAGAACTCAAGTGTTTTGATTTATAGTGGGCATAAGGCTGACAACCTATCGCCACAATACTTAACTCATTGTTTTTTTTAACAACTTTTATTCAATCTGATTCTATCTGATAACTCTCAGAATATCATTTGGTCACAGAATATAAATAGTACTAAATATGATTCTAGAACGTAGCTCTGCCTACCCCGACAGGAATTACAGGTGTGAGTAGTTGGATGGAAATGTAAGTGTCTTTGATACTTATCATAAGGTCGTGGAACGGTTACAGATACAGTATTTTGACAATTCGTATCTAACAACTTAGGGACCGGCATAATTTCCTATTACTGTAAACTTGTTATCCTCTGTATTATCATTGTACAATAAATAATAAGTACATACTCGTACATACAAAAATTCAATGGAACGCTTCATCGAAGCACAAGCGTGTGTCTACTACGAGGCGTTTTGTGAAGCCTCAATATCTTATACATTTTCTGATGATTTTCTTAAATGTTGAACTACGACAAATTAAATTAAGATTTATCACTTTATAATTGTTGTTATTAATTATAACATCTTACTGAATCATTTACTTCGAGGTCCATTTATTAATCATTCAGATATGATAACCTTTTTAACTGTGTTATCTCTTAGTGCTCTAACATGTTTAAGGTTTCTTGTGTTATTATTGTTCTGATGATACTTTGGCCACATCTAAGTGCATGTAAGTTGTTTTATTTTTTGTTTTTTGCTGTACATTGTTATGGGAAAAGTAGAGGAATCTTTCTAGAAAAACTACTTTGATCTTGATTGTAAATCATTAGTTTAAGTACTTGTTCAATTCTACGATAAAATTCAATTTAATGATAGTATAATTATAAAAAATACATCTCTGTTTTCAACCGACTTCAAAAGAGGAGGAGGTTCTATGTTTGACTGTATGTATATATTTTTTAATGTATGTTCACAGATTTATAAAAACGTAGCATTAAGTATGCAACGTACCTACTAATCTGTTTGAAGTCGGTGCGAAGGCGGATGCACATATTTGATTGGCACCGACTTCAAACACATCAGTTGGTACGTAGCACACTTAATTCTACGTTTTTATTTTTCTCTTTTTGAAGTCGTTTTTTTATAAAAAGGGTAATTAATTATTTTGCTGTATAGACAAAGACGCGACTAAAATCACCACCAATATTACTTACTCTGAACTGAATATATTTTGGCCTGAGTCCAACATTTGAGGAGAATTAATTTGTTATGGTGACTTTGAGTTTGAGCTTGTATTGTAAAATATGAAGACTATTATTTTGATACTGACTTTTGGCTCGTGGCGAGATGTTTAACGTAAAGTGCATAGTCAGAAAGTAAGAAATAAGAACACATATATGTTATGTGCTACTTATATGTTATGTCTTCGTTTTTAGTATCACTAGAAGACTGCAATAAGGACACAAAGGAAAGACATTGTTTTATTGAGAAATCGGTAAAGGATCACTGGCTACACATTTCAAGGTATGCAGCGCCATGCCAGATTTTTTGGCTCATTTTTATAGCACACCTTACGAATTAAAAATAAATTTTTAAGGAAAGAAAAGTATTCGGCAATAATGGGACTTGAACTTACGACCCCAGGAGCACCAGACTCAGTTGGTTAGAGCATCATTTTTCTTTCCCTAAAAAATATTTGTGAATATCCCTCAATCAGATATTAAGCGTTTTAAAAATACTAAATTACAAATACTTAGTTATTCTTCTGCCATAATCAGTACCTGCTGAACTGTTAAATTTCTTTTTTCATTAAAAAAACAAATCCTTGTTAGTATATAAGGAAAGCAGCACATCAGGTTACCCACTTGCACTACAAAAGCTGGCGCTATTACGAGCGAGATAAGAGTGACGTATAGGTTAACATGTGTGACTGCCGTGTTCACTTAAATTTCTTGATAACAGAATATTGCCGTGTGGTGATCAGTTGAGAATAACACCACCCCATCTCTTTCCGTTGGTGTCGTAAGAGGCGACTAAGGAAACACAAATGAGACCTAGTAATCCATCCCAGGCAACGACACTTCATTTTTTTCTGAATCTGAGGTGTCGTCGTATGGTCTCATGCGGTGTGGTAGGCTCTGTAAAGGGCCGTCTGGTTCGCGACCACCCTCCTACCGAAGTCCGACGCCAAACAGCTTGCTGCGTTCCGTCGGTGCGTGGGAGTACCAGTGCCTTTAAAGGCATTTTCTGGGTTAACTCGGTCCATCGTCGACCTTATCTTTGACCTTTATGGTCAAGATTGAGGTCAAGAGTTAACCCATCTTATAATAAAAAAAATGTATATGTTTATTTCGTAATTATTTGCCTTCTGGAAATAAGTTACTCTATTAGAAACTTCTTGTACTTTGTGCATGTCACCGTAACATTGTCAAACCTGTAATATTGTAATTTGACTTAGTGAGATTATAAACTCTCCGTACTTTGTGAACTGCCACATATTTTTTCCCATTGACGGACTTTTTAACCCCCGACAAAAAAGAGGGGTGTTATAAGTTTAACGTGTCTGTCTATGTATCTGTCTGTGGTATCGTAGCTCCCAAACGGATGAACCAATTTTCGTTTAGTTTTTTTTTGTGTCATAGATAATTTTATCCCGAGTGTTCTTAGCCATGTTTCATGAAAAGCTGTTCAGCCGTCTAAAAGTTATAAGCAATCGAATGTTGGAGGTGATTCAAAATTTTTAATTTTAATGTTATTTATAATATGTATTAATGCAACCTTACTTAACCGAACCAAATAAAAAGCCTTACTTAACCAAACATAACCTAAATTAATATAATTTTATGTAGGTGGCATTTAAAGTCTCGTAAATTTATAACATTTTACTAGCCAAATTGTAATATTTCATTTCATTTCATTTATTGATTCATTTAAAATTACAAAATGATACCATTACGGGACTTAGGCCCATTATTACATTATAAATATTAATATAGAGAACCTTATATACTACGTATTAATTTCATAATTATAAAATATCAGTATCATATACATCATTATTATTATCATATAATTAAACAAAATGTCCCGTTCCATATTGCGGGAGATTATAATTTCACTAGCGAAATTATAACATTACAATTCAATTTCAATTCTAATTGTAATATTACATTGTTTTTACAATATTCCGGTGACGTGTACGCACGGCCGCACATCAGGTTACCACAAGCAAGCACTCTGTGCTATTGTGATAAGAGCTGTTTTGCAATGAAAATGGATTAACCTGATGCGCTGGCTTTTGTACAATCGAACTTTCTTCCACAATTTTAGTGATTTTCATTTACATTTGCAGATGGCGTTACAGCGTTATTGGAAGACGCTGCGTGGAAATCTTTTATTCTGCTTCTTGCGGAAAATCAAGAGAACCTAACAATTTTCCCTCGAAACAGCAGTGCGAAGAAGCTTGTGGAGGACAATTTTAATATTTAATATAAACATTTTTACTGTAAAATTGCTTGTCTTTGGATAAAAAAGCATTTTATGAGCAAAGTTTTCACTGTCGTTTCAAAGACATTTGCAAACGAAGAGATCTTAATTTTACCGATACAATTTTGCATTTTTTTTCTATTCATTGAAAAATCCTTTTTTTAACTATGATGCATCCTGAAGCGTAGGTAGGTATATGACTTGTCATTTTACTACGAAGCTCCCCGCTATACTACCAGGGCATCACAAGGCATTAAAAAACATTTTATTTCGTGGAAATTACAACTTCGTCCTTGACGCGCGCCTCTCTGTCTGATTCACTACTCTGTGTCACATCACACCCTGTACGCGATAGTCGGTGTTTTGCCTCGCGCGGCAACAGGCTGTTTTTTCGCCTTTTTTTTCTTTAATTTTCAAAAAACGAACATCACTAGCCTTAAGCATGGGGAATAAAGTTGTCACTTTTACGGAGCAGCAACTTGAAGATTATCAGGTAGGTGCAAGTGCTTCTATTTTCTTAATGTCTTTCGGCAAACAGTGTTTCTCTAAACAACTTTAAACAGTCTCTTTCTTGTCTATTGAAAATCAACTTACTTATTCGAAATACGAAATTTGCCAAACTACAGAAAATACAGGCAGTGTTTTAATTTTTTTGTATTCTTTTTTCAAATCGTTTTAGTATTCCATTTTCAAATTGCTGTCTATTTGTCTATAAAATAGTTTCTAATATGTAATTCCTAATTAGTGTAGTCATATTTCATGTGTCGTGAAAAACATTTATCTAGAAATGTTTGGAAATGAACTCTTGAGCGTTGTAATAGGGTTGCGTATTTGTAAACCAAGAACAAATGTTCATGAAAATAGCTTTTGTTTTAGGGATTTTTCTAGACTAGACGTCTGGACTTACAGTAAAATAAACCAGCTCATTTTTGCATTTTGTTAGTAGGTAAGTAATTAAGTAACTTAATTTTTCTAGGAATCCGGGTTTTGGCGTTCTGTGAACTTTTCGAAACAGGGAAAAAAATGAAGGAAAGAACATCAGTTCCGTACTTTTCTTTTGGTTTTATTCTTTTCTAACTTTACAAAACTCAAACTTTTGACATTGTTTGACACTACAGGGTGTTGTCTAAATGGCATCAACCGTAAGGTCTTTGGCGGGAACTCTGCGTGAGCGGTTGCTTTCTCAATTGAATTTTCGTTTTCGGCGTGAAAAAGTTGTTTATTGCGTAATAGTGAGAGTGTATTATGCAGTAAATTGACTAAAATTCGTGTAGTGATGAAAAATTCAAATGATAACAGTGTTTCTGCTCCGTTTGGTACCGACAAAGATCCTCGCGGTTGTGCTTCTCGCCGCCAGTTTCCGTAAAACAGACGCTATCCGGTTTTACGCAGAACATGAGGAGCTTAGGGTTAGGTTAAGTTGAAGAAAGAAGATTTTTCACTAAAGACATGGCTGTATGGACATAGTTTCCTTTGTCTTTCCCGAAAGGGATAAATTTAACAACAAAAACAAGCATCAACCGTAAGACTATCGTAATCGTAAATCATAAACGATAAATATTTCAAATGTTGTCCATTTCTTTCGAGACGTAAAAAATGACAAAAATGACAAAAGCGCAAAATGACAAATCTAAACAAAATGTCTAAAGCGCATTGTATCTGTGAGGCACAATGTGTAAATAACTTATTAAGTATTTTCTATACTTATTGGAAATTTTGCTCTTAATTTATCATTTTACTAATTTGACAAATAATGAACTTAATGCTTACAAATAATGAACCTAATGAGACGGCCGGTTTGGTCGAGTGGTAGTGACGCTGCCTCTTGATCGGCCGGTCCTGGGTTCGATCCTCAGTCGGGGCAAACATTTGTGTAAAAAGCAGATGTTTGTTCTCGGGTCATGGATGTTTGTGTTTGTCTTTGTGTGTTCCAAGGGACCCCGACACAAGGGAAAACCTTAGTGTGGGCCTTTGAGTGTGTAGCGTTTATTTATTATATTATTATTTATTTATGATGTATATGTATTTAGTGTTAGGCTCTACCAAAGCCTTTGCCAAGTCTCAGTCAAACAAACATACATGATCATGTGAGTAAGTTCAACGTTTATTTAGGTCCAAACTTAACAGAGGACGGATGACCTTTGACCCTTGTTCAGAACCTGAATCAGTGATGTCACAGCAAACACCAACCTCTGACTTAGCATTCTGTATAAATTTGATGTAGAGAGAACCGTAGTGATACGAATCTGGGAACTAATTATGTGAGCCGCACATCAGGTTACCCCACGCGTGCACTCTATGCTATTACGATAAGAGCAGTTTCTTAACAAAATGGGGTAACCTGATTCGCTGGCCTCTGTGCCTTTGTAAAATAAAATAAAAAATGTCACAAGAACAATGTGTAATTTATCGGTTACAATTAGTCCAGTTTTTCCCTGATTTTTGTTACGTTCCTGACTGTCGCAGGACATGCTGGACAATGATTCTATCTATAAAAGATTTTTTTACAAAATCCACCAGAAAAATGTACACTAGACGAAATGTTTAAAAAACCATTAAATTTTCTAAAATTGAGAATGTCAAGCAGCCTTCTAAATTAAACAATTTTTCCTCAAAACTTAAAAAATAAGAATTATTCTCTCCAATCCATTAGCGATCAGTTAATCTTTAATTAGGTAGGTAAGTATGAGAATATTAATATTTTTTTAAGTACAGCTGGTGCGGGCCCGTACCACTAAATTCGTCTTTTCGGATTTATATACAGATTTCTAATTATCACTTGCTCAACGGTGAAGGAAAACATCGTGATGAAACCCGCCCGTCCAAGAAAATTCATTTTCAAAAGACGAGTGGTCCGCCAACCCGCATTGGGCCAGCGTGGTGGACTATGTCCTAAATCCCATTCGTATTTCGAAGGGAGGCCCGTGCCCCTCGGTGGGGACGTATATGGGCTGGTAAAAAAAGTACAAGTACTTTTATATTCTGTTTCTCTATGTTTGATAACAGGACTGTACATTTTTTACAAGGAAAGAAATACTCAGGTAAGGTTTTTTTATTCATTAGCTGTAAACAGTATGTAAGTATAAAGTTTTATCAGTTTAGTTACATCATACATAAGTTACAACGCACAGCGTATATTAAAGTAATAGAAAGTCTAGTCGATTACTTGTATCGATTTTAGTTATTTTTATTTCAAACTACCTTTACAATGAAGTCAGAAACGATCAATTAAACTCATGAAGTAGATACAATACACATACACATTCAACATTCACGCATAATACCTATTTATTTGACATCTTATCACACATGTAAGCAATGTCATTTATTACATGACTAACTGAGAATATCTCTGTAGAAAATAATTTACATACTATTTCCTCCTACCTAAAATCCAAAAGCAAATTAAGAGGAGTGTCTCAGCTTGGACTAGCGTCTCAGTTGTTTTTCATGCTGTCTCGATGTCGACCACCCGCCTCAGACTTGTGCGAAAGGGACAATTGCAGCTTTCCGGCGAAATTCCGAGTTTTATTTCCAAAATTATGAGATATTGAGACTTTTAGTCTCAAATATCTTTTTGTCTACTAAAAATATCACAAAAATCAAAACGTACGGATCTAGTTTTTGGTGTTTCTGATACTATACCAAATTTCACATGAATCTGTTGACGTTTAGGGGATGGAATCCATTGACGTCTTTTTTATGGCAAAAAAACACTGAGACGATCCTCTTAATTAAATTATTAAAAATCTGGGAAAAAACGACCGAAAACTCTTCTAGCCGTGACCGCATACCGGAAGAGATCACTACCCATTCAACGATGTCGATTGGTCGTATCGTACATTGCTGTGTTTGATTTACAGTTTCAGTTAAGATCATTTTGTGTAGAAAAAATGTATGACGAATTTGTAAGCAAACCAAATAGACATTACTATAAGTGGAAGCTCCGCCAGTAGGTAATGATCACAATTTTCTACAGAGGTATAAGAGAGTGCTAAGCTTTGCGGTGCGCTGACTAAAACGTAAAATCCATTTGGAATCTCCGGCTTAGTATAGTGCTTGCACAACTCTCAAACCAACCCTTTCAAGACATTGGAGAATAAAATTCTAGAAAGAATATCAGCAAAGCACTAAATCTGGGGATTTTTCGTGCTAAAGGGAAAATATATATGGGAAACAAAATAAGTCGTGTAGATATTTTCTTGGAAGAGAAAATAAACATTGTTACAAGTGGAAAGAGAAGTGTTGTTGTGTTGTCTGTATGTTGCAGGCTTACTCTACTTTTTGAGATGTCGTTTTTATATTACACATTTTTAATATGCCGATGAAATAGTTTAACTTATATTGAAAACGAACTACTACTGTTTATTTTGTGGTGAAACCCTAACCTATATATTATATCCTTTACCTTTTGTAATTTAAGCTATAATTCGAATCATTATAGCTTAAATTACAAAAGGTAAAGGTTATTCAGTCCATGAAACTGAACAATTTTCCCCCAATAATAGGTCAAAATACGAAAAAAAATTTTTTGAGTTCCCATACAAATTTCATCAGAATATATAGCGCATTTTGTATGGGAGACTTTGATCAACTATAAAAAACTAGATACACAGTTCCATACAAAATGAAACAAAATAGTGATCGAACTACAATACGTACTCTCGGAACGGACGAATGCTACTGAACGAAAAGACAACCCAAAACGTCAAGTGGGCGGTTATTTAGCAACATTTTCTGAGGTGTCTTTTTTATATTACAAATTTTTAATATGCCGATGAAATAGTTTCTTATATTGAATACGTTAGGAACCACTATTGTTTATTTTGTGGTGAAACCCTAACCTATATATTATAGGTATACTCGTGTCCTTAACCATTTGTAATTAAAGCTATAATTCGAATAATTTGCCGTGGCAGCTCTGAATATTCAGAATATTGGGTGGCTTTATAATATTTAGCGAAAATCTGCACATGAAATTAAATAACATTCCATAAGGAACATAGGTTGAAACATGAAAAATATAAATATTGGCCTCTCCATACAACTTGTGTGATTAGCTGAATTGTCTTTTTGTGGGAAACCGAAATATTGGAATAACTTAGAATAGAATAGAAAAAATCTTTATTTTATAGGACATTCAAGATGCCACTTAAAACAATTCAAGATTACATGAAATACATACAAACAAACATTAAACATACATACGCATTCGTTCTATTGACCCTACTGACTCTACGCCTATTCGAAAAGGTGCAGTCTTCCACGTCATGTTAAATTTGAAAATGTCATGTTACATCTGGAGAATCACCCCCTAAAGTTTGCTAACTAATTTAAACTCCCCCAAATACGGCGCTTATTTCGGCATTTTATAAAACGACACGTCTGACGATAAATTGACTTATACAAATGTACCATACTAACTATAAAAAGCAGGCAAAGCTATTATGGTTTCAGGACTGGCATCTGCGTCAATATTGAGATTTAGCCCAATAAACTCCGAGCCAACGACCTAAAAGTCAACTCAATGTTTTGGCAAGCGTACAAACAGGTCCATTAAGGGAAATTTCCGATATTTAGTGCCCGAGAATAGTGTACGTACTGAAGGAATACTAAGAATCTAGATTTTTAACTACGTCTACACTTATATTATAAAGAGGAAAGATTTGTATTTTTGTAACGAATAAACTCAAAAAAAGCTGGACCGATTTCAAAAAATATTTCACCAATAAAAAACTCCTTTTATTAACGGGTGACATAGAGTAGGTACATAATTTATTCCCAGGGGAACGAAATCCCGGACGAAAAGCTAGTACTCAATTAACAACTTAAATTCTTATTATTCTTTATCGTGTAGTAAGGTAATCAAGAATGTGGCAAAATTTACTAACCTTGGTATCGGAGTTTTCAGTACTAGTCAATAGACAACAGTCGGAACCGCCAGCTTAACGTGCCATTCGAAGCACGCAAACGCTCGTGATAAATCGCCACTTAGGTCACCCATCAGGTGCCTAGCCTCTGTGCACGTTGCGCCACTGGGCTACGAAAAGTATGATGCTATCTTTTAAAAAAATTCTTACCAGCCCATATACGTCCCCACCGAGGGGCACAGGCTTCTCTTCGAAACACGAAGGGGATTCAGGCCATAATCCACCACGCTGGCCCAATGCGGGTTAAAAAAATACTCCTACTTTATTGATTGTCAAATCTTTTCGAAAGAAAGATCTTTTTTAATCAAGTAGCAGAAAGGTAATTATTATATCAATATTTATGTAAGTATCACTTTACTCTGCCAATAAATTGACTTCGTCCACTTCATTTTTAATATAAGAAAGCCAGAATATCTATCGAAGAACAATTTACCTAAACAGAATGCAAGTTAAAAACACCTGCGCTCTGTGAAATTCTCCCATAAATTAGTAAGAAAAGTTAGTATAGTGTTTGAAGCCTCCAAAAAATTGAAACCTTCAGTAGAACATGGGCCTTTTTATAATTTGAACGGCACGGCACGGCAAGACAATTGTATAACCGTTGCCCCCTGTGTTCCCGGCTTCTAGTATCACTAGTACATAGAAGGCAATGGTAATACAATTTTGCCGTGCCGTTTTCGAATTAAAAAAGGCCCAATCATCTGTTTATAATAATCCTTAAGTTTTTCTTAAACCGGACATAAGGTCTGTGAACTCAAATGATAATCAACATATAAATAAAAGTTTTCCTATACGAATTAGGGAGATACCTACCCGTTTATCGATTGAAGCACTGCAAAGTATTTGGGCTGTTTACCTTTACATTCAAAGGTTCTCAAAGTTGAATGAACCGTGACTCATATTATAAAAAGCGCTAAGTCCGGATACTTCATCATTGATGATGTAACGAAATTCACAATGAAAGACGGCTTTGCATCTTTGTTGCCAATTTTCGGGAACGTCTCATTAGAATATTTCGTTGATGTGCCCAAAACTAATAGAAAAATTACTCTATAATTTTTACATGCATAATAATAATAACTAAGCTAGGCCCTAGTCTTTTTTACATAGTTGACATTCTACTTCCTCACCTAGCCGAGCTCTTCTATTCTTCATGACGGATTTATGTCCGGATTTCTAATTTATTATTACTTGCTCAGCGGTGAAGGAAAACATCGTGATGTAACCCGCAAGTCCAAGAAAATTCGTTTTCGATAGACGAGCGGTCCACCAACGGCCAGCGTGGTGGACTATAGCCTAAAACCCCTTCATATATCGAAGGGAGGTCCGTGCCTATCGGTGGGGACATAATAGGTCTTTACCTATGAAATTTCCGTTTTTCATACAATATTTTTGGAAAACTGAATTTTCCATACTAACGTTTTTGGATTTTTCTCGGGAATGCGAAATCCAAATTTAGCAAAATTTTGTGGGAAGGTTTGGACAACATTAAGTTAATTTCATCATACTTACTTTATTGAAAGTTGTAACTGTAACAACGGTACAGCAAAAATAAGCAATGAAACGGGCAACGGATGAAACGAGCTATATTTGAGCTTCTTTTTCAGCAAATAAATCTATAGTAAATATGTATAAATTTGACCCAATATCTCCGTTATATTTAAAAAAAAAACAATTTTAGTAATAGCTGTTCAATCAAATAAATTATGAATAAAATAAAGCTTGAGACAAAATCGGCAATTTCATAGGTAATTTCATAGGTATTTCATATACCTATTATATTAGGCTTGTAAAAGGAAAAAAATTCAAGATAAGAGGTTCCGTGATCCACTCTGCGTTTGCTCAAGTCCCATCAGGTGTACCGCAGTGGTCCACAGTTTGGGAAGTACTGTCCATGTCTAAGCCAATTTTAGTTTAAGTGCTTTACGGATCAGTTGGATTTATACAGCCATGTGAAGGATTTTAGTGGTATTCAAGTCACGTGACTGACTTCTACGCAGTATTTTTTGTACGTAAGGACGACACATCATGAATCAATCGATGCTTTTCAATCGTATAAAGCCCTATTTATCAACCGACTTCAAAAAAGGAGGAGGTTCTCAATTCGACTGTATTTTTTTTTTGTATATTTATTACGCGATTACTCCGGCAATTATAAACCGATTTGAATAATTCTTTATTTGTTCGAAAGAGTATACTCCTGAAGAGGTTCCATATAAATTTTATCAAAAATGATTCAGCGCTTTAAAAAAAAAACAACAAAAACAAAAAATACTACAAACTAGAACATCATCTAAATAAATGAATGACATTTCTGCTTGTAGTTATCTGCTAATAAGCATTGTAGTCCACAAAAAATACTAGATATCTACTTTGTGCGAACTGTTAGGATTGAAGTCGGTGACTCATACGTTTTTAACGTGGAAAATTATTCAGACTTAGAATAATGGCGTTTACATTTAATGTCCGTATAACAGAACGCGACTCAGACTCTTTTATACTTGAGTAGCAGTCAACCAGTACTTAGAGAGAAAGAGACAACCAGTACTTAAGTACAGATCAAGACTTGAGTCTCCTTCTGTAATATGGGCCTTAGGACACACTAGTGAGTAGATTTCAGGTTTTCTGAGGAACTGCTTTCGTAGAGCTATAATCAGTTTGTATTGAAGTGCTTTTTTTATTTATTTATTATAAGATGGGTAAACTCTTGACCCCAATCTTGACCATAAGGTCAAAAGATGAGGTAGACGATGGAGCGAGTTAACCCAGAAAATGCCTATAAAGGCACTGGTACTCCCACGCACCGACGGAACACAGCAAGCTGTTTGGCGTCGGACTTCGGTAGGAGGGCGGTCGCGAACCAGACGGCCCTTTACAGAGCCTACCACACCGCATGAGACCGTAGGACGATACCTCAGATTCAGAAAAAAAATGAAGTGTCGTTGCCTGGGATGGATTACTAAGAGGCAGGTCTCATTTGTGTTTCCTTAGTCGCCTCTTACGACACCCACGGAAAGAAATGGGGTGGTGTTATTCTCAACCGATCACCACACGGTTAAAAAGTGGCGCTCGCTGATCTCAACCGATCAGTGAGGTTAAAAGTAAAGTAAAGTATATATTGGCAGGGAATCTGATGGGTGACTTAAGTGGCAATTGATCACGAGCGTTTCCGTGATTCAGAGGGCATAAGGGGGCGTCCATTAATTACGTGAGGCATTTTGGGGGGGGGGAGGGGGTCGGGCCGGATCTCACTCAATCTCACGTGGGGGAGAGGGGGTCTCTACAAATATCACGTAATATTTTCCCCCAAAAGAAATAGTGTTAAATTGTGGTGAAGCTAAGTTAAACCAACTAAACCATGTTGTTCCAGTAGCCACTCTGAGTTCCCGTGGACTGAATTAGAACAATCTTTTTTTTTCAAATTTAAGTTGATAAATCATAGCTGTTTTTATTGTTCAATTATTAGAAGTTTAAAAATAATTAGACAAATTATGTAAGTTTTCTGAATAAATAACCAAATAACGTTTTTACACTAAAACTAAGTATTTTCATAAAACTCACGTGAGATAAAAGGGGGAGGGGGGTGTCAAGTCAAATCTCACGACATCTAACCAGAGGGGGTGGGGGGGTCGAAAAGTCGCCAAAAACACCTCACGCAATTAATGGACGCCCCCTAACGTGCCCGTGCAAGCTGTCGGTCCCGGCTGTTGTCGATTGACTACAGTCGTAAAAACTAAGTCAGAGGCCATTGTGCAGTATGAAAACTATGACACCAGGGTTAGCTTAGTTCGCCACATACTTGACTATACATACACGATAAGAAGAAGCATCAGTTAAGTTTATTTATTTACTAGCTTTTCGCCCGGGACTTCGTTCCCGTGGGAATTTCACCGTCAATTTTCCAATGTTTTTAATAGTTATTCTGCTATTCGGGATGGAGAGAAATACAACAAATCAAAAACCATGGAAATCGGTCCAGCCGTTCTCGAGTTATAAGTGTTGTAACAAACACGACTTTCTTTTATATATATAGATTTAATAGATCGCCAACAAGTTACACACCAACTCTTAATTAAAATGGCACAAATTTACAAAAAAAGGCTTAATGGTAACCCAACCGCATTCAAAAAATTTTAAGTAACATTATACCAAGAACATAGTACCTAATATGTATTATACCTTAAAGAAAAATAAAAGTCGTAGGAAAACAATTTGCAACATGAAAAGTTACATTTAAATTATACATATAAAACATAGTATTGAAAATTAAACATGGGTAAGCTACTTTAAACAATTTAGACCAAGGATTTGTTTTTTCATATGTCTATTAATATTTTATTATTATGTTTTATTATTGTGTGTATTTGTTTTATTTTATTATGTCTAAAAGTGGAATTTGTCTCTATCAGTCTGTTTGTTTCGCAGAGTTTTCAAGCGCTTCAGAGAAGTGAATCCAGAGCTGATCCCTAAACGCATGACAGAAGACCAGGCCCATACCATTGTAGTACCAGTCGAAGAAATAGAAAAACTACCTGAACTTAGGGTAGGTACTAATTAATTACCCTTCGTACAAAGTACAAAACTTCTTTATACAGGATCTATAGGGAAAAAATTCTGGAGCCTTAAAATTCATACAATAATTAATTTCATAATTTATGTTGATGAGGATTTTTTTATATTATGAGATGGGTTTACTTTTGACCCCAATCTTGACCAAGATCATAGATGAGGTCGACGATGGAGCGAGTTAACCCAGAAAATGCCAACTAAGGCAATTTTTTACCACATCCTCCTGATGCTATGACCTGCCTACATTAGATAACTTACAGGGTAGGCAGAGCATAGTGATTCTGAGGGTTATTAGATGAAGATGTATAGTGGTGAGAGGTTGTCAACCTTTCGCACACAAGCAAAACCCTCGCGTCTCTATTATTGACTTTTACAGTATGCCTGGGAAGTGTTGGCTGCTTGTACAAGTTTTTCCTTAACTCTCAGGCCAGCGTAATAGAATCAGGCTATGACCTGCCTGAAGTTGACGAACTGAATGTAGTAGGTTAAATGAACTCTTAGCCTTGATTTTAAGGTCAATATATCACTGTTGATTTATCGAGCCTTGAAGTATCCAATGATATTAATAAGTACTGGCTTCCAAATAATGGGTCCCGATTGTTGAAGTCGTTATTTTCCCTATTAAAATGTTTCCTTTTTGAATGTATCGATCACGAAACTTTTTCAATGGTAGGTAAGGTAATATTCAATAACAAAAATATTCAATAATATTCAATAACAAAAGTCTGGACTCCTGGGTACCTACCACGATCGTTTAAAAGCATTTCTTTTTAGGATCCAACTTTGAACTGCTTCGCAATTGGAATGTTTTTTTTAAATGGTACCATGATGGCGCTGCTTTTGAACTGCTCGGTTGTCTATGGTCCATTTTAAATATCTACATAAATTGTCGCTGGTCTGCCTTTGAATCGCAACAGCGCCAAAATTGAATCGCTTATAAGCCATCATGGTACGAATAAGCGTTGCAGACTTGTTGGAGTCCTAAATTGGATCGCGTTAAGCGATCATGGTAAACCTCCTGGACTTACTTGTTTTTTTCATTTCAGTTTTTAATAAAGCTCATTTTTTATTACATAGTTTGTTTTACTTTTTACGCGGTCGGGTTTTTTATTTTTTAAATTAATTTATTTTATTATACAAATAAAACTTTAGAGTTATTTAGGTATCTTGTTTTCTCTTAAAGTAAGTTTCAAGAGGTGATAGCTAACCCTCCCATTATTTTTAATACTAAGGCGACTACAGCACCTAAATTACGACTTTATGATGCGTAGATAAGCATGACGCACTGCATTAAATCGCAGAAAAAAAACGATAATATTCAGGACATAAACTAGATAAGTAGTTTGCTGAAAACATGATTTAGCACTTTTGGTTCGATAGAAAAAGCTCAAAAAGTCACCTCTTAATAACAATATTGTGTATCTTTTAAGCTGTAAAAACGATAGTAAAATGCACACAGGAACTTGAATTTGCTATCAAAATGTTCGTGATTGAAGACTCTCGATAAGTAGTTAATGCATTTTTAGATTTAAGCTGTTATCTTTCCATAAATCTCATTTTTCTAACTTTCGAACATGTTTTTACGCACACGCGCTTTCATAGTCCGTAAACTTGGTGTATCGACACTGTTCGCACTGCCGGCCCAGGCCTGTTGAGACTATTCTTATGTGTGCTGCCTTTATTGGGTGCTGTAGTCGCCTTAAAAGGAGTATTCTTCTCCAATTTCAGGAGAATCCATTCAAGCGCCGCATTTGCCAAGTGTTCTCCCATGATGGTTCCGGAGACCTCACCTTCGAAGACTTCCTCGATATGATGTCCGTCTTCAGCGAGGCTGCTCCCAGGGACATTAAGGCTTGGTATGCAGCTTCACGTCTTATCTTCTTATCGAATCTTCAATAAATACATAACTACAACTTGATTAAACTTTATTAAAAAAATATATAAACACTGTCACAATGGTTGAATACTAGTGTCTAAACTAGGCCTTGCCTATGTCTTAGACACTAGTGCCTTCCTCATGATCTTATAATTAGTATTCTTTTTCTACATTAAAATTAAATCTTAAAACTAGCTTTACCAATTTTGCTACCAACAAAAAGATTTGGTTCCTACCGTCATACAAACTGATGGGACGGAGACTAAATATCACGGAACTATGATTGGCGTTCGCTAGGTTCATCGTAGCGTGCGCCAGCATCGGGTTGCGACTAAACACTGCATGAACTGCATCGTCCGAATGGCCGACTCCAGCGCCGGTCACACAATAGACACGCTTCAGGCGCATACGGACGTAGCTGAGTTTTTACAAAACTTGCCAAATCATATTTAGTGCTAAAATAATCTTAAGAAGTAGGTATATCTAACAATACTAATAAAACAATAAAAATAAGTTCATTAAAATGATAAAAATAAACATATGATAAAAAGTTGCGTATGACTAGTCTCCCATAATATCACGTCTTATAGGTTGAAGAGTTAAAAATAAGGAAATTTCATTAATTGAGTTAAAAAGAGTAACATTTGGAGTTTCTTGCCTATTCTTCTCTGAGGAAGACTGCACCTTTGCGAAAAGAGGAAAAGTTAAAAATGCTAATGTAATTCACTACTTTGACTTATTTAAACTAACACTCTGAATGTTCTATGAAATAATAGTAGATTTTACAACAAGTGCACGGCGAGGGCTGATAGTAACGTCGAGGATAAAAATGGTTTTGTGGACGAGTTATAAACTCTGCTTTTCACTTCGATTGCGAGGAAATAATAAAATAACATATAATAACAAATTTTATCTTTAAAACTTCTGATATTTTTGGCTGTGTAGAGTTTTCTATGCCTTACAATAGACCCATTTATGAGTAGATCACTTTGTGCACTAGAGCACAAAATGCGATTTTGGGCAGCCTAATAGTAGATCGTTTTGTGCTCTAGAACACAAAAATCGATTTCCGAGCATGAGTAGTGAAAAGATATTTTGACTTTGAATAATAAGCCGATACTTTTGAGCAGAAGTACCTGCTGTTGCACATATTTAATCAGACGATAACGACTTAATTCAATACGCTGCAGGCCGAGTATGATAGTGACAGCGCCGCGAGAACACCGTGGTCCTATGCCAAAATGTCAACATTGACAACGCCATAGGGCGAACAAGCCTTTGCGCGGGACCCTCGCGCAATATAAGTGAAGTTTCAGCGTGAGCCGAGCGCGAGTTTGTCGTTATCGTGCTAGAGCTGCAGATAGCTGAAATTAACAGTGACTGCTATATTTGGTTAGATTGGAAAATTAAAATACACATTTACGGAACTCAAATTAAATTGTGTATCTTATTAGGAGAGTTGTATTGTGGGCGAAAGACTGACAACCTCTCACCACTATACCTACTCATCCTTCCTTACTAATATTATAAATGCGAAAGTAACTCTGTCTGTCTGTCTGTCCGTCTTTCACGCCTTAACTACTGAACCGATTTTGATGAAATTTGGTACAGAGATAGATTAGAGCCTAGGAAGGGACATAGGCTTCATTTTATCCCACAGTTGGGCACGATATAACCTGTAGTACACGCGGGTGGAGCAGCAGGCGGAAAGCTAGTATTCCATATAATAATCCCCAGGATGATTAGTGTCCAGTGGTTTAAACCTTTGCCTCGCTTAAGCGCGGATCCGCGTCGCATCGTACTGGTATTTGCCTCTTTACTGGTAACTATTAAGGACCACATGATCCTCTACCTATCCCAATAGGAATGTAAAGCGTGAGTGTATGAATGAATGAATTATTAGGAGAGGTGCCTACTGTGTTTCAATGTGAACTGCATACAGCATACTAACGGTTCCTTTCTGGGCTTCTTTATAAACATTGGCTCATATGGTCTACGACCTACGAGTATTTCTATAAATGTCAAGAGTTTATTCCTAAACTTTAGGTCAGAGTGAGACAGATTTATTTTTGTTATTATTTTTGTAATAAAATAATGAGCTAATACTGAGAATTAATTTCTAGCCTAAGTATGCTATCCTCGTTAAACAAAAATAATCATTTATTTATACTTTATTGTACACAAACATTTTACAATTTTTTTTACAGAGAACAGGATACACAATGGCGAGCTTAACTCAAAGTGAGTTCTCTTCCAGTTAACCTCTTAAGTGACAGAGAAATAGTATTGGAGCGGGCAAAAGTGTACAACACGGGGAACAATAATAGTGACACGATAATATAATACCTTATTGGAATACATAGTCAAATAACATAAGCAAATTAATTAAATAAATATCTTACTTACCATACTTATATACTCATATTATATATATATATATATATATATATATATATGTAATAAATATGTCCAATACATACACAATATATCAATACAATATTGAAATATATAAACATACATGCATACACTATACATAAGTTATCATAACTCTAGTAAATGAATGTCGTTAGATTATTAGCTAAACATGTAGGTACACGTTCTCAGATAAAATATGAATTTTACAAACCTTTCATAAACATAAAATATAGTCGTGCTGACTGCAAAGTTACAAAGAGCTTATAGCTTCTGCAGTGTCCCAAATTCAGAAATAGGGCAAACATAAAAGTCGATCTAAATAGTATCTAACTCAGCAAAATAGTTTAGTGAAGATTTAGCGCAAGCCACGCGAAACGACCATCAGTCTGCGAGTTAGAGAGGTGGATTTACAGAAGAAAAACTCATAATGTTTCAACGTTTTATTATACTAGTTTTCGTATTACCCATGCCTTTCTTTAATTATCACTAATGTTGCACTAGAGACATTAATTATCATTTAATAATGTTTATTAACCATCTTTCTGAAACTCAAGTGTTTTGAAATTAAACTGTACTTTTTTCTGTAGTTTTCCGTAGAATGCGAGAAAATAATATAATAGTTGCTAAAATCAATATGTACCAACTTGCTTTTGGTCAGCCATATAAATAAAATAATAAATAAATAACCATGCAAAATATATTTTTTAGCCTAGGATTTTCGAGTGATGCGTGAATAGAATAGAATAGAAAAATAGGATATCACTTAAAATTCAGGATATCACTTAAAACAAGTCAAGATTACAATAAAATACATACAAACATACATTAAACGATTTAAATACATACATACGCATTCGTTCTTTTGACCATACTGACCATACTGAGTCATTTCACGTAATTAGGTAAGGTCATTTTCATAGGTCAAAGTCATTTGTACGTAATTAGGTAAAGATCGAATCACATGATTCACATGCGAATCACATAAATTGGTTTTAGCGTGGTTTTGAACAAAAGGAATCAGTTTAAGTTGTTTGACCTCAATTACGTTAAAATTACAGGTACGCATTCCGCATATACGATTTGGACAACGACATGTACATTGGGCGTGAAGACCTACTAGAAGCCACTCGACTCCTGACCCGGGGGGAGCTGCACCCTCACGAGCGAGATGAGATCGTGTGCAGCGTCCTCGACGAAGCCGATGTCGACGGAGATGGGAGACTCTCCTTCATGGACTTCGAACACGTCGTCGTCCGCGCTCCTGACTTCTTGTCCACTTTCCATATTCGCGTTTGAACAGGAATTTTAACTGTGATTGATTAAATATACTCGGAATAATCTCTAAAAGAGTACTTGGATCCACTCTAATAAACACTTGATAACCCTGAAGTTAAGCACCTTTATCATCGAAAAACCCCTTCAAAAACACTTGAAGATCGCTAGAGTAACCCTGGACCAAACCTTGAGCATTGTCATGAGCGAGATGAGATCGTTTGCAGCGTCCTCGACGAGGCCGATGTAGCCGGAGATGGGAGACTCTCCTTTATGGACTTCGAGCACATCACCGTCCGCGCTCCTGACTTCTTGTCCACTTTCCATATTCGAGTTTGAACGCAAATGTTTTATTGTATTACTGGATTGATTAAACTCTGAATTACCTCTAAAAGAGCACTTAACTTGATAAACCTGAAGTTAAGCAATTTTATTCGTCAAAAACCCCCTTCAAAAACCTCGGTATATCTAGCCTCGCCCTAGTGAAGAAATGTTCAACCCTACAATAATCTCATCGTGATATATAGCCCGTAAGTAACTTTTTGTGACCCAACGCTACTAACCACATTATATCCCTTTCAATTTCAGTTAAAAATCTTTGTGTGGTTGTTGTAGATTTTAGGCGCTTTTTATACACAAGCGACGACGTGGCGCCGCGACGCGGTGGTCAAAGCATCGTAAAATGAATCTTAATAGCTACGAAGCAAAGATTTTTTTTCGTCTATCGTTTCATCTTCAGACGACGGATGTCTCTTTGTGCTTCTATTTTCGGCAAAAAAATCTTTGCTCCGTACTTATTAAGATCCATTTTACGATACTTTGATCGCCGCGCGTCACCGCGCCACGTCGTTTGTGTATAAACAGCGCCTAAGGTGTGTAAGTATGTAAGTAAAGTCATGGATTAAGTATTCTGAGGTAGTGATAGAATTTGTTATTGACACCTTCCTGCTGAACGCCAGCAAAGTGCAACTTTATGAGTGAAACGAGACCTTCATGGACTTCAAGCACGTCGTCGTCCGCGCACTTGAATTCTTGTCTATTTTCCATATTCGCGTTCGAAGAGGAGTAATAAATTGGTTTGTGTATCTTGTAAGTTTCTTTCATTTTTTCCTTGCCTTTTCCTTCTTTACTTTTGAATAAATCATTAGGCAGTTAATAAGCTGGTACTAACTCTATGAGAGAAGTTACTATAGGTATTTTGGCTGTACGTATCTCATGTATTTATATTATTTGTAAACTGTACATCTATATGACTTATAACTGAACCAATTTTCTTCATAATTACCTAGAACGAATCATAGAAAACCTAAATAGAAAATGCTGTAGTAAAGTAAAAGCTTTGAATTAAGTATACGCAAAGAATATAACAGACAAAATCACTTACTGTAATTACCTGTGCCAGCTTCAGCAGAGAGAATAATATTTTCCTGTCCGCTACATTAAATACTTTCTACCAGTATAAAGTAGTGCTTTTAAAATTATTTCCCTTGAGTTGATAACTCGCAGCTGCTTTGGCTGGTTGTTTGTATTAAGCAATTCTAAAAGACAGATTAAAAAAATATTAACTAGTAAAAAATAAAGCCGAGTAACTATACTATCACACTGAAACAGTGTGGAATTTTATCATTTTACACTTTTGACATTTTACTCTGTTGTTATTTTGCGCTTTGGACATTTTTCTTCTTTTTTCTTTCTGCGCTTTGGACATTTAACTCCTTGGGACGTTTTTTCCCGTTTATCATTTTGCGCTTTCGTGCCTAACTAAACGATGGGATGGGATATCCCCCTGTGTTATTAGAATCTCGCACTAACGATGATCCTGCCCAACTTAACGCAGTTATCGTGATTATGACTCGACTTTTGAGATTTTAGAAAGAAAGAAAGACAGATTAATTATTTCGGACATCACAACACATAGAACAGGCAAGACCACACAGTAACACAAGATACACTAGAGTTAGAAACACGAAAACAATAACAAACAACCTTTAGATCGTTATGTGTTGTAGGGTCCGAGACAAAGGGTTCTCAACTCAGCTAAATTGTGCGACTCGTTAATTAGGATAGGAGACCGCGAGCCAGCACGCTGATTTTCAGTGAGTCCCATAGCCAAGTGACGGACGAATGAAATACTGGTTCAGCATCATTGGGTCTTGATGTTCTTAAGCTTCGTCCGTTGATCAGCAAGGGAGAGTGAAATTTCTGGCAGAAGGATGCACATACTGCCTGAAAACAGCATATTTAAGTAGGGATACAGTACAGATAAAAATTCTCACTCTAGCACAGATCAGTCACTAGAATTTATGCGAGTATTGTCAAACTTTCGTTTCCAATTTATCGAACTTGAATTGTGTCGGGCTTGCCTTTGTCCTGTCTTGAAAGACAGTTCATGCATAATCAGTTGAAAGTTCATGCATAATCAATTAATCATGTAGTTCTACTACGACAGAATTGTAGGTTAGGTACTTAAAATAGATTAAAATAAAATATAAGTGGCTATAAGTGGTATAGTGTGATCATTATCACTGTACTACGCCGTAGGTATATCATAGGTATGCGGGGGGCAGAGGGTGGCAGTTCGTCGTCATCGCTAACAAACTGACACTACTGAAGAGCGGGAGCGGCCTGCTCTTCCACCCGCCTCGCCCCGCATACCCAAGTGGTGTAGCGGTAATGGGCAAACTATACTTGTGACCTTTCCATTTTGATGGCCAGATTTTTAAAGTTAGTTCAATCAAGTCACATCAATGGAAATGAGCTAGGGCCTATTTTGAGAAACGCAATGTAGAGTTGGTGTCAGAAAATGACTTGACAGGTATTGTTGGTTTGAGTGTCTCTTTTTCGATAATGGAGGCAATGTATGAGATTGACATGAACTGATCATGTGACTTTTCTATTCCGTCAGTCAATCCATACATTTCGTAATTTATGAGCTGCAGGCCGAGCACGATAGTGACGGCGCCGCGACAACACCGCGGTCCTATGTCAAAATGTCAACATTGACATCGCCATAGCGAGCAAGCCTTTGCGCGGGACCCTCGCGCAATCAAAGTGAAGTTTCAGCGTGAGCCGAGCGCGAGTTTGTCGTTATCATGCTGTTAGAGCTGCTGATGAACTGACAACAAATGTGGTGTTACCGTACAAGAAATCCCCGTCGTGTATTTCTGCGCAACGCGATATTGACGGAATTGTGGAAACAAGAATCTATCGAATTTTTGAGGTCATTATGACAGTAAGTACAATGCCATATTACAAAATTCTATTTCTAAGAAATGTCAAAGTGGTATAACAGTTACGTTTATGCGGCACGTTTTTCGGTATCTAACGCTATATCACTCATCGATCTTAATTTAATTGGAGTTCGTTTCAGCAGCTCAACTGCAACGTGAAAACAATGCAGTTAGATGTCAAAAAAGTGTCAAAATTACAACGCTCGTGTTTGTCGCGGGCTATGCTATCTATGCAGGTGTAAGTCAAAATTACACGTTTTAAAACTGATGATAAATAAAATTAAATAATTATTTCTTTCTAAATGTATATCTCTTATTTATGTACTTTTCATTAATTTATTTTGTGTATATTTATTTTATTTGAAAACTTTTATATCTTTATTACTTATATATTACTTGATCTGCGCACTACGCTTCAGTCTTTTTAAAATGGTTCCTTTCAGCCAAAGGGTTGTCTGGAAGAGATCACTTTTAGTGATAAGGCCGCCTTTTGCACTAATGTAAATTTTCCATAATGTTTTTGTTTACGTGTGCAATAAAGAATTTATTCATTCATTCATTCATTCATTCTCTTACTAAATATAATCCCCATAGCAAACATTTTAAATAGGGATGTTGACTAAATTTTTTTATTGTTTATCTTAAAAAGGAGCTGAATCCAAAACCCAAAACCGAAATAATTTTTGAAAACTATTGAGAAATAAAAAAGTTACAAGCTATTTTTCAATAGAGGGGCAAACTGTCAAACAGCGAAAAAGAGATGCACTTATCGGCATGTGACGTCACCGCCATTGTTTTGTGTAGGTAAAAACGAAATAGCTAGCTCTCCCCACAAAACAAGATAGCTAGTCCTTACGTTAATATAAATGCTAATAACTTATTCATTTATAAACCAATTTCAATGCTGTTTCCGAATATTAATATATTTCTAGCATTTTTTTTTGTTTCACTTATAATAATTCATAAAATCAAACACTTTCAACATCCGGTTTGGTCGAGTGGTAGTGACGCTGCCTCTTGATCGGCGGGTCCTGGGTTCGATCCCCAGTAGGGGCAAACATTTGTGTGAAAAGCAGATGTTTGTTCTCTGGTCATGGGTGTTTGTGTTTGTCTTTACGTGTGTTCCGAGGGACCCACGACACAAGGGAAAACCTTAGTGTGGGCCTTTGAGTGTGTAGCGTTTATTTATTTATTTATTTATCCCTATTATGAATACTACTTCCAAATCTTTCCCCAGATTCATTTATCCCTATTCCCTCTTATTTCTGCTACTTACGTTTCGTTTCAAACATTATCTTCAACTAAAACGTTTACCAATACTCACACAAGCTTACAAATTAGAGTGCCTGTCAAGTTTGTAGCAGCAATCAGTTGCAACTCTCTGCAATTTGCGCCTTAATTCTGTAGTTAACAACTACTTCAAACTTGCCGCTCGGTCTGCCTTAGGAATCCGTCTTTGAACAGCCTGAACAGCCCTGAATTCAAAGCAAATTTTGTTAAATTGAAGTCGATAGTTTTCGATAGACCTAAGCTATACTTGGCTATATGTATTTCCTGAGGGTATGCAGAGGATCTGCTAGTCATAGAACCACTTTAAGCCACCAGTTAACAGAATATTCTGAAGACTATTTTATTGGTAACACTCGCGCGATTGTTTCACACCCGTGTGTGCAGGATTTGTATCGCACGCGGCGTAAACAAGTGCGCGACGGGTCAAACATTTTTTTTTTACCAGCCCATATGCGTCCCCACCGAGGAGCACGGGCCTCCCTTCGAAACACAAAGGGGATTTAGGCCATAGTCCACCACGCTGGCCCAATGCGGGTTGGTGGACCGCTCGTCTTTCGAAAATGAATTTTCTTGGACGGAAGGGTTTCATCACGATGTTTTCTTTCACCGTTAAGCAAGTGATAATTAGGAATCCGTACATAAATCCGAAAAGACGAATTTAGTGGTACAGGCCCGCACCAGGATTTGAACCCGCGTCCTTCCGATTACGAGTCTGGCTCATTACCAGCTGGGCTATCACCGCTGCATTAATTAATTACTTTAAACTAGGTAAAGTTAAGCATGTGAATCAGCCTCCTAAACTGTAAAATATGAAAAAAAATTCTCCTCTCTATACGGCCTAAGCTCAGTATGAGATATCTGATTTTTTGATAATTTCAATTGGGTCACTGGGGAAAGTTAGTCAGTGTCATGGGGAGAATAATCTTATGTACAGGGCTTTAGGTATCTCTCTTTCAACCTCTCGGGTGGTTAATCAGTCCATGAAACTGAACAACTACCCCAAGGAACATAGGTCAAAATACGAAAAATAAAATTTTGAGTTCCCATACAATGAAGTTGTTCAGTTTCGTGGACTGCTTAACCACCCGAGAGGTTGAAAGAGAGATACCTAAAGTCCTGTAGAGGTGAAAGAGTTGTCAGATGCTTTCGCCCATAAGAATTAATAAAGCTATGTTAAGTTAATCCTCTTCGTGTTTCGAAGGGGGGCCCGTAACCCTTTAGTGGGGGTGTAAATGGGCTGATAAAAAAAGTAAATACTAACTTTGAAACATTAGGACAACGGCAGACAACGGAACTAGGGATAACGAAGACATACTTCTCGTAAAATCCTGAAGCTTTTAATTAGACTTTAAATTAATTTACAAAACAAAGCTCTTTTTTAGTATCTTCTTTACGAAGATTAGTAAAATCAGTAAATAAACAAAAAAGATGCTCCACCGTGACAGTGAGTTCACTGCCGTGACCAGGATTCGAACCTGGGTTACTACGGCCACAACGTAGGGTCCTAACCACTAGACGATCACGGCTGCCGGAGCTGTGAACGAAGCGGTGAATATCACAATCTCTTTGGTCAGTTCGTACTAAAACGAGAGCACTTTCACAATTTGCAGTTGCAAAATATATGACTACTTACATTACGCTCTCTGGTTCACAAAAAATCAGGTTTCTAGCTTTCTCCACATCTCAGTTACGAAGGGGTCAAAAATTTCTCGAATGGGTTCGAGAAAAGATGGGGCTGCACCTTTGATTATTTTATGTTTTTTTACTCAATTTGACAGATAATTAACCTGCCTTCAGATCAGTCGACAAGAATATTAATAAGTTCTGCTGTAGGATTAAACTATCTTTCAACACGCGATACCTAATGTAATCCATATTTTAAAACGTTTCAATTTACTCTCTAATAATGAAAAACAATTATACCGATAAAAAATTGTTATCTGCCGGACCTGTTGTCATCAATATAATCTCTTTGTGTCCTAAGAGCCCCAAAAAATTAAAAACTTGACAAACGAATACATAACTCATTGTTGACGCAACTTTGACCACTGAGAAAAATAGATTTACACAGAAAGAGCAGCACTAGATCAGTCGTGGCTTTCTTTTTATAGTATGCCTATATTCATCAGTTACTGTTAGCATCTGATGGCTGAAATGACGATGATAACATAATTAAGATAGGCCAGGGCGGCATTTTTAAGTTTTTTCCCAAGCCTCAAAAACAAACTAAGAAACACAGACGACACTTACAGAGACACAGAATAAAAGATACGATTACAAAAACACTTATCAAACATAAAAGCTATTTTGTAACAATTTCTAATTATTTTAATAAATAATAATAGCACTGCAAGACTGCAACTTTCATTTTTACTGACTAAGTCGCTTTTTATGCATGCATACACTCACTCACGCCTAATTATACCATCGGGGTAGGCAGAGCGTCATCTAGTTCTCAAACCACTTGACGCTACGTTTGACAAACATTCTCACGGTTATAGAATCACGGTTATGGAACATTAGTATTAAGGTGGTAGGTTGTCAGCTTTTCGCCCAGAGTACAACAATAACCTCATGTTCCAATTACTAACCCATACAGTATGCCTGGGAAGAGTCGGCAGCTGACACTTTCTAAGTTTTTCTTCCACTCCCAGTTCAGCATGGTCGCCTTTTTGTCTTAGAATGTATCTTCTAGTAAAATGTATTTAGTGGGCCCATCAGTAATTCAGTTCAGGCAATATTATGGCCTCTCTCCGTCTTGATGGTCAATTTGATTGGCCCCTTACATCTAAGAGTGCTTAAATTAATGAATTATGACTTTGGGTTGGACGTCGCTGGAATATCTTTCGAGCTTTAGTAGGATATTCTTCAAGATTTTGTGCGAAATATGCGAGAATACCTAGGTTGAAAAATGTACTTACTAAGTGTGAAATATACGTAGGTGTGTATAGTACTTAACAAATATTTTTCTTTCGCAATATAGATAGATAGATAAACTTTATTGCTTCTTAACAATAGTAACATTTTACAATATACTTATACAATTTAAAAAGTTTACGAAATATGTGATGCAGAAGCAAATAGGACACAGAACTAAGCATACTTGCTGTCCATGATAGACAACAAACTGATTTTCAGCTGTGCCTAGAGATTTGATTTTTCTCGCGCGTACAATATTTGAATTTCTTTCAAGTGAATCTAGACCCTATCTAGACTATACGTATTCATCTGTACCAAAGTAAGTATATAGTTACTAGCTTGGTCCTATCCCATTTAAGCTTCATGCTTTGAATCGGTATCAACAGAAAAGACATCGAAAATTCCAAAAGATTTAAAATGCGTTCTTTTTAATAATTTTAAAAAGCTTTGTTTCATTTTAAGAAAGGGATTAATAATAATGGCCTTTCTTGTTTTAAAAAATATAAGACGACATTTTCTGATTCTTCTTCTAAACGTATAGGTATAGTCAAGTGTGTGGCGAACTTGTCTAACCCTAGAATTGGCTGAGCTAAACAGTTTTCTGCAGAACTGACAATATCTTTGTTGAAATTTTTTTATGATCGATCTTTTTTGTTTTGTATAATAAGTACTAGCTTTCCGCTCGCGGCTTCGCCCGCGTGAACTTCGGGAACCGCGTGAAGTTTTTTACCGCTAACTCCCGTTCCCGTGGGGAACGCAATATCCTGTTGCAACTAAGCTTTAAGTTTACTAAGGTACCTGCGTGCCAAATTTCAAGCGTTTAACTTAAGCGGTTTAGATTTTTCATACAAAAGGATTTTCCCGCTAATTCCCGTTCCCGTGGGAATTTCGGAAATTCCTTTCTTAGTGCACCTCTACGGTACCTAAGCTACGTTCCTTCCAAACTTCAAGTGCCTACGTTTAGCCGTTTAGGCTGTGCGTTGATATGTTTGTCAATCAGTCAGTTTCTCCTTTTATATATTTAGATTACAAATAGGATCTCTTTTGTATTTATTTGTAGAAATAAACTTTCTGAAATAAATAGGCCAAACCGAATGTGAAACCAAAAAGATGCTCCGCCGTGACAGTGAGTTCACTGCCGTGACCAGGATTCGAACCTGGGTTACTACGGCCACAACGTAGGGTCCTAACCACTAGACGATCACGGCTATCGGAGCTGTGAACGAAGCAGCGAATTTTTGGTACAGTTACCGAAATAAATGCACTTTCACAATCATGTCAAACGCAATTTAACGGTACACTGCACAGTATGCAAAAAACTGGTTTGTAAATAATTCGTTTTAATAAAAAGTACTTACTCAGTTGACGATAGAGGTTTAGATATTTTTATCATTCAATCAAAATTTATATTTAAGTATTTTTAAACCCCGACAAAAAAGAGGGGTGTAATAAGTTTGACGTGTGTGTATGAGTATTTGTGTATCTGTCTGTGTCATCGTATAGCTCCTAAATAAATTGACTGGTTTCTATGCGTTTTTTTTGTTTGAAAGCTGATGTACCTAATTGAGATGGATCTTAGCTATATTTGATCAAAATTGGTTCAGTCGTTTAAAAGTTATATGCAATCGAAAGTCACGGGTTACAATTTTATTTTATTTTAAAGTTATTAATAAATGAGTCTAAGTATTCGATATTTCGGCGCTGTGGCAAGCAACATGATCAGGGATTCTCTTACCAGCCCATATACGTCCCCACCGAGGGGCACGGGCCTCCCTTTGAAACACGAAGGGGATTTAGGCCATAGTCCACCACGCTGGCCTAATGCGGGTTGGTGGACCACTCGTCGTTCGAAAATGAATTTTCTTGGACGAGTGGGTTTCAACACGATGTTTTCCTTCACCGTTGAGCAAGTGATAATTAGAAATCCGTACATAAATCCGGAAAGACGAATTTAGTGGTACAGGCCCGCACCAGGGTTTGCACCCGCGACCATTGGATTACAAGTCTGGCTCATTATCAAGTGGGCTATCACCGATCAGGGATTAACAGCGCTGAAATATCGGTTACTCATATAAAACAAAATTCATGGTAAGAACCTGTTAAAACATGTTAAAAAGTACTAGAAATAACGCGAGAATCTTAAAAAATATATTGTTAATCCAATTAGGTACTTTTCCGAAAAATCCCTGAAAAGTTACATCATTAATCTTACATGGAAATGAACATGTAGTGAAAATAATAATTTGCAAAAACAGAAATTACAACTTCTCTCATTATACGCTCTTACAACGAAACTTCGGAACAGCCACGTATAATCTACTGTACACAAAGTTAATTACCGTACGTAAACGAAATCCTGAAAATATTATGGGAAAATTGCGAAATGAGACTTTATTCGGATTATTTCGGATAGGTAATTGGATATTTACGCAGAAAACAGGGAACGATACATTTTATTTTACTGCTTCCTGAAGTTATTATTTGGCAAAGATTCAGAAAAGTTGGGGCTTTTACATAATTATATTTAGGTACCTAGGCGGCGGTAATTCCGTTAATGAATGGCGTCTCAAAGGCGGTGGAAAGACGATGATGGCCATTTTATCCGATCAGGTGGTTAAGGACTACCGAAATTTCATACATCGCCAACTGAATCTTAGGCCCCTTATCTATACTTAAGTATTGACTGTCTCTTTTTCTCACTATCAAAATGATAAAGACGACAGCTACTTAAGTGTTTAGTGTCTATAAGGTAGAAGGTTTTCATGAACTAATGTATAAATTCAAGATATCTTTTCACAAAAGGCTTCAGCAATGTGATAACACAATAATTTCAGCTGTATTTGGAACAATATATGTTTATAACAGTGACTTTATAATAAGCGGGTAATTAAAAGTTTGACAGTACCACCATGAATATTAAAATTATAAAAAACTCTCTGATGACTAATACATTTTATGAAGCTATGACAATGTAATTTAATATTTTGATTTATTCATCATCATCATATCAGCCTATTGCAGTCCACTGCTGAACATAGGCCTTCCCCAAGGTGCGCCACTTTGCACGATCCTCCGCTGTTTTCATCCATTTAAATTTATTGAATGTAATTTAATTTAATAATTAATTATTATATCATTACTATTATGTGACTACAATTTATATTACCACCTTAGACGCACGATCAGGGTAGCCGGAGCCGCTGCCGAATCGGCAGCCGCCAAAAAGCGGGACAAGTACTCTGCTCTAGAAGCCAGTTATTACTTTGTCCCGCTGGCATTTGAGACTACGGGTTGCTGGGGGTCGGAGGCTTTGACCTTCGTCAAAGAGATTGGGCGTCGTCTTAGGGAGGGTGGGCATGACGCGCGCTCTGGGTCCTACCTGGCGCAAAGGTTGTCGATTGCTATTCAACGCGGAAACGCGGCGAGTGTGATGGGCACCTTTGCGTCCGGTACGGCACAGGGCGGGTTATTTAACTTATAATTAGGACGTGCGGTCGTGAATTTAGAATTTAAGACGTTAATTAATTTCATTTATATTATGTGCCTGAAATAAAAAATATCTATTTTATTTTTATTTTATTTATTTAGTTTTTAAGTATACTTAGAACAGAGTCTGAGTCGGGTTTTGTAATATGGACTTTAGCTTGCTAGACAGTTTGCAACATAACCTTCAGTTAGGAGTGGTGCTGCTGGTCGGGTCGGCTGTCATCAAGTGTGTGAGCCTAGGCTTTATTTTTTATTTTTATTATAAGATGGGTTAACTCTTGACCTCAATCTTGACCATAAGGTCAAAGATGAGGTCGACGATGGAGCGAGTTAACCCAGAAAATGCCTATAAAGGCACTGGTACTCCCACGCACCGACGGAACACAGCAAGCTGTTTGGCGTCGGACTTCGGTAGGAGGGTGGTCGCGAACCAGACGGCCCTTTACAGAGCCTACCACACCGCATGAGACCATAGGACGACACCTCAGATCCAGAAAAAAATGAAGTGTCGTTGCCTGGGATGGATTACTAGGAGGCAGGTCTCATTTGTGTTTCCTTAGTCGCCTCTTACGACACCCACGGAAAGAGATGGTGTGGTGTTATTCTCAACCGATCACCACACGGTTTCGATAGTTATCAATTTCTCCAGTTGATTGGGTAAAATTACCACCGTAGTCATTCCACCGCGACTGAAATGCCATTGATTGTGTTTATTTGTTTGTCCAGTCCGAGTAACGTAATTTTTTGCACATGTGTAAAATTGAAAAGTAACATACATAGACTTCTTTACTACGCGAGTGGAAAGCTCGTAGTGAAGTAATTTCTTATCTTTTGTAGCTATCATGTGTCCCACTGCTGGGCAAAGGCCTCTCTCCGTTCCCTCCATGACTCCTTATCTTGGTGCTTCCTGCGGCCATGCCTTACAAAAGGCGTCCAGCTCGTCTCGCCATCGTCGTCTCGGTCTGCCGCGTAGTCTTCTATCGGTCGGTGGCTTCCACTGTGTGTGGCTTCCTGAAGTAATTTAAATCCTAAAAAAACACCACAACCATTTAATGTCGAATATCGAAAATTTGTATTTTGGATGCGACAAAAGATAGATATGTCAAAGTTTGAATTGGTAATGTTTATATAGTCAATACTATTTGGTATTTCGATATCATTGGTATCGTGATTGATATCCGTTTTGTCATACATTGCTTCTGCACAAAGATATTTTAGTTGAATGTGTAAGAATTTATTGACAAATGCAGAAATGTACAACATCTCTTATTAGTGATCGTTCATCGATTGTCGTCGAGGTGCTGGTGGCCCATAAGCCCATCGTTGCAAGTTTGGCAACGTCGTATGACAAGAGTTTTGGAAGGCTAGACTCAATTGAATTTGCCGGAAGTAGGAGAAAAACGTATAATAAATATCCGTCAGAAAATCAAAGTTACCGACATAGCCCGGCAAATTAGCAAGCTTAAGTGGCAGTGGGCTGGTCATATCTGTCGTAGAACCGATGGCCGTTGGGGCAGACAAGTTCTAGAATGGAGACCACGAATCGGCAGTGGGTATTCGTAAAGTAGCGGGCAGTGGTTGGAGGAGGAGAGCTGAAGACCGAGCTCAGTGGCGTGCCATAGGAGAGGCCTATGTCCAGCAGTGGACTGACACAGGCTGATGATGATGATGATGATGAGGAGAAAAACAAAAACAATGTCGTTGGCGTTCCATTACTTTTATAAATTACAACCAGATTTTACAACTGTTTGACAGACGCGGTCGCAGCCTGAAATTTTGGAGGGGGTCACTCACCCAATTCACAACTAATTAGACAGCCTTTATGTTGAATCTTTACAATAAACCGACAAATTACATTAAAATATTGTTATACAATCTTTATCATAACGACGCATATCGATTTTGCTAGGATTACCAAAACTACGTAGTTCGCTTCCTTGTTTCTAAACTAGATGTCATTTCCAAGTTATTTTGGCCATCGTGCGTAGTTCATAAAAACATCACTAGATGTCAGCACAAACTATAAAATCGCTGTTAGGGGATAGCTAGAAATTTCCTTTATTATTTGGCAAATTTTTGAGATTTTTCAATTAGACCTTAGATTGGGGGGGGGGGGGGTCATATCCCCTGTGACCCCCTCTTCGGACCGCGCCTGCTGTTTGAGAACTTTTAATGTTCTCAAACAAAATTTACAAAATTCTAATGTGGCCCCTTAATGGAAACGTGAACACGTATGTCGACGAATTCTTATTTTAACATAACCCGAATGTAAAACGGGACAAGGTTTAAAACATTCCGTTTTATATAAGAGCATGGTTAACCACAGTCGTAAGTGCCGAACAAACTTTTCGGCCATTAGAATAAATTAAAAAGTTTATCCTCGCACGCTGTTTTACTGAGGATCACTACTCCTTTATACACATGCGTATGCTCACGCCTGTAATCCCATACGGGGTAGGTAGAACACTAGTGATTCAAATCCACTTGACATAAATTCTGAGGGTTTAACAACCCCACCACAAAACAACATTCTCAAAACAACAAACCAATTCTCACCACCACAAAACATGTTTCTAACGATGAAACATGTTTTGTGGTGGTGAGAATTTGTCAGCCTTCCACCCATAATACAGCAAAACCCTCGCGTCCCTATCTTGCCTGGATGCCTGAGAAGAGTTTGCAGCTAATACAATCCAAGTTTTACTTCCACTCCTAGTCTAACGTGCTTCTAAGATTTCTTGTTTAATTTTCAGACAAAGAGACTTGTATGTGATTTTATGCAGAGATAGAAATGTAAGGGCTGTACTTCTAATGAATCTTAATTGTCAATTTTCTCAATAAAATAAATATTTCATCACAGAATTAATAATAAGTTGAGAAAATTATGTTACTTTGTTATTTTTTGAATGATTAACGAGTTGTGAAATTAATAACTTTACACCCATCCTAATGTCTAATTTCGGTTTAGCTGTATAGCAAGCTATAAGAAAAGATATCTTAATTTACGAGACGGTTTAAAAACTCCGAGAATGTCCTACAAAACAATAAGTTTGCATATCTTCAATAAACACACAGATTTCTTTCACAACTTTATTATAAGTAAGGAAGTATATGAGCAGTTAAATCTCAGCGGAAAAACGACGACATCATGTCCCGCTTACGCCGTCGTTCACGACAACAATAAAACGACTATAAGTGTTTCATACACTTTATTGCTTCACGGATATTATTCTCCATAAAATCTCAAACAACCACGTTTATAACGACGAAACGAGCGGCTCCTGGCGGGGCGCGCGTACACTACACGAGGCACTGACAGACAGGAATCACAGATTGACAGCTTAGAAGATAGACGGACATCAATAATCAATATAGGAAACTTGAAGGGGGAGGGCGCGGGGAAGGCGCGGGGCGGGCGAGGCGCGGGTGGAACGCACCCAACGCGGCTTCGTTGGTAGACGAGGGCCGCTCCTCGCGCACGCGCAGCTGCGGGATGCGCCAAGCTGCACAAGCTGCAGTCAACGCATGCCGATTCAACACCCAATAAGCTGCGGCGTTTAACGCGGAATGCGCATAACCAAGCAGCAGCGCATACTGAGTCAACACAACTGGAACCTGCAGCCCACACGCGCCAGCGATTACTATAGCAGCATGTGGGCACCAGCACGCGGCAAATATGGCAGCGATGCACATCAAGACGTTTCCTAGTCGACGACGCGAGCGCAAGGTCGAAGTCTGCGGCTGCGGTCCGAGCAGACTCGGTTGAAGTTTCTTCTTGGACCTGACATCTCCTACATCAACCGCATCGCGACGTTCTCTTGGACCCACACCAGCTACGATGATGACGTGGGTAGGTCTTCGCATTAGAGGTACCGGAAGAGGCAGCTCGCCGTGAGCAGCTCTGGCTGTGAGTGAGAGTGCCGTGAGCTTGACTCGTACCGTCCAGTGGCAATGGGCCACTGCCAACACTGGGAAGCAGTACGTGACGATGGCGTGGGCGGCTGCCAGAGGAGGGTAGGCCAAACACATCGCTGCTACTGCTGCTGCACCTGGACAAAAGTATGAAAATGTTAGTGACAATCATTAACAGGACGAGACTGAATTGACTTATTGATTACCCAAAAAAGGTTTTTTAACAAAGGTTGTTCGTGATATATTTTCCAAGGTATTGTGTTTTCTAAACTAGTTGAGCTCACTGGAAAATTGCTTGCTCATCACCATCGGTCATGAGTCCTCATATTTTATGACTAGGTTAACCCAGTCAGGTTATTTATTAGGGGTTTGAAAACTCTGGTACCAGTTTAGTCAAATGCTCCACACATTTGTTGACACTATAAGGAAGGAAGATAATGATTATTATAAATTACTAGGGAATTTCTAAAAATTATGGAGACTATGTGTTATTCTGATGTATTAGCCATATTATTGTAAAATTTCATTAAAATCCATTCAGTAATTTTTGCGTAACAGAGTACTAAACATCCATAAATTCATTCATACAAACCTTCACGTGTAAAGGATTGTAAAGATTGTCATTCTTAATGGTCTTCTATCTTAAGAAGAACAGGCAATACTCAAAAATATACTTACCAAGCAACAAAGCGGTGGTCCACACAGAAGTGACGGCGAAGACTGGACGAGCGCAGAGTGAAGACCCTCGGCCTCTCCTAACTGCTCCGGACCGGTCAGCCGCCATGGCCACCAGCGACAGTGTGCTTGCTGCTACCGGGAATGACTGTACAAGGAAAGTAAGGGTTACAGAATTTAACAATCATTGGAAATAAGGGTTTATCATGCATCATCAGAATAAATGGGTAATCTCGACCGTAACTAAACAATTCCGGCTCAAAGAAACATTATCATGTACGGCACAGTAAATGAAACGTACATATTGGGCCTTTTTATAATTCGAACGGCACGGCCTGGCACTTCCATTACTATTACATAGGAGGAAATGGTAATACAATTTTGCCGTGCCGTATCTAAATATATAAAAGGAGAAACTGATTGACTGACTGACTGACTGACTAACTGACTGACTGACATATCAACGCACAGCCGAAATGGCTAAACGCAGGCACTTGAAATTTGGAAGGGGCATAGCTTAGGTACCGTAGAGGTGCACTAAGAAAGGAATTCCCGAAATTCCCACGGGAACGGGAATTAGCGGGAAAATCTTTTTGTATGAAAAATCTAAATCGCTTAAGTTAGACGCTTGAAATTTGGCATGCAGGTACCTTAGTAAACTTAAAGCTTAGTTGCAACAGGATATTGCAAAATTCTTACGGGAACGGGAGTTAGAGGGAAAAAACTTTTGTATGTAAAAATCTAAATCGCTTAAGTTAGACGCTTGAAATTTGGCATGCAGGTACCTTAGTAAACTTAAAGCTTAGTTGCAACAGGATATTGCAAAATTCCTACGGGAACGGGAGTTAGAGGAAAAAACTTTTGTATGTAAAAATCTAAATCACGTAAGATAGATGTTTTCAATTTGTGTACTCTGTACAAAAAAAAAATAACACGCAAACGAAGTTGCGGGCATCAGCTAGTTCGAATTACAAAAAGGCCCATTGTCAGATTAAAATTAAGACTGTATTTCCTCGTTTTTACAAAGGTTCAATTTAATGCACGGTGGGACGCTTAGAACTTTAAACCGATCGTGTTGGTGGTTTATGGGCAACTGTCAGTTAGTAATGTGAAGTTTCAAAAGTGTCAATCAAAATTTATGTATGCATCGGTCGCATACATGTGCTTCTTGCAAATTTTTGAATTTAATTAGATCGTCTACCACAGAGTTTCTCAAAGTGGGGTACGCGAATCCCTAGGGGTTCGCTATTCGTCGGTAGGGGGTTCGCGGCAAGATTTACGTGAATTAAGGTTAAAATTGACTAAAATTACTCCTAAAATTGACTCAATTTGCGACAAGAAACAAGCCCACCTTACATTAACATTAAAAAGATATTTCTTTTGACACTGTATTTGTTACCTTTTATTGAAATAAAAACCTTATTTTCTTCAACAGTCAAATGTATTGTTTTCTATAGGGGGGGATGTAATTAGTAAGTCAAGAGGTTCGCTGTCATCTGAAAAAACTTCGAGAGGGGTAAAGTTTGAGAAACCCTGGCTACCCAATGTACCAGCTACCAGCCTCCCGATCGGGGTAGGTTTGAATGTGTTTACAAAAGCTAAATTGCTCACGTTTCTATTGTATTCAATGTTTCTTTTGGGTTGAATACAAAGGAAAAGGAGCGGTTTAGCTTTGGTAAACGCTTTGGTAAGACGTTCAAACTTACCGCGATCGGAGGGCAATATTGCAACATTGTCAGTCTAACGTCACACATTAAAAGACATACACAAAATTAAGGAACGCACAAAGAAATTTAGGCGATGGGGTGTCTCCTGCATAGCTAACATAGGCGCGTGAGATAATATTGTCGTATGTATCTCGTTACGCCTTCTCGTTCTATGCCATAGCGTCAGTACGGAACAGAGCGACGCGACGTCAACATGACAAAATTATACTGACCCTATTTTCTAGTCTAGACCATTCGATTCGATGTAGAGATTTGGAAAGGCTCAGTGGTACTTAGAATGTTTCTCATGTACTTTATGTTATTTATACTAAACAAGGAAAAATCAATTAACTTTTTAGAAAATATGTTAAATCGACTTCTAAAACATGGCAGTGTGTCATTCTCTTACACCACACCGTTGACAGAGATAGAAGCTTATTCATGGCATCGTTGAATTCTGAAGTCAAGTCGAATGACTCTGGTGCTAGTCTTGCAAGATGTAAAACTCCCAAGGAAGCTAAGGCCCGTATTACTGAAGGAAACTTAAGTCTCGATCTATACTTAAGTATTGATTGTCCCTTTCTCTCACTATCAAAATTACAAAAACGAGTGCTACTTAAGTGTAGATGAGAGTCCAAGTCACGTTCTGTATTACGGACCTAAACTGTCTAAACTAGATGTAAGATATGTAGAAAATCAGTACCTCTATATAGAAAGTGACGGTGCATGGTAGCTGCTGTATCCTGGCAGCTCTGGTGGCAGCGAGTGGTGCGCTGGCTGCGCAGACGAGGAGATCAGCCGCGCATGCGCTCAGTAGCTGCGGCGTGCGCAGACGAGACGCCCCTGCTGACGCCAGCGCTGCCATCAGGCTGACATTGCCTGTAACAAGGAGAAGATATCATCACATCAGTCAGAAGGTGACCACTGATGATTATGGCCTCTTCAAAGCATCGTTACATCGATCGGTCCTGGCTAACTAGGTAAAACCTACGGGGTTATAGTTTTTGCCACATCGTGGTCCTCCTCTTTGTAAGAGTTCTTCCTATTCTTTCGTTTTCTGGTACGTTTTAATCACCTCCGATGTGAAACCAAAGTAAATCCAGCTTAATATTAGTAAAACCCGTAATTAAATGTCAGAAAGTTTAACCGCGTGTGACAGTTTGCCAATGTCATCAGAGTGAAGTTCAAAGACGAAAGTTGCAAATATTCAAAGAGGGGGCAATATCTTTTAAATATAAAATTACAGGGTCCTGACTCACTCACTAATTCATCAACGCCCAGACCAAACTCTTGGACCTAGAAAGTTTCGTCCAAACTCTTGGACAAGAATTCCTTTTATAGCGATGGTAGGCAAGGAAGGATTTTATGAAATTGTCAAGGGACCAAAGTCCCAGGCATTCGTGGTTTAGGTATCAATCAATGGGATATACATTTTTAGAATGGCATTTAAACAATTTCTTTTTTGCTAGGTAAGTTAATGATGTGTGAGTCCCCGGCAGAGTAGAATAGGACCACCCTCTTTCTTACCGAGGTGTCGTACAAGGCGACTAAGGTAAATATGAAAGCAAGTTCATCTGCACACAGAGAAGGAAAACTCTGCAATTATATCAAAACCCTCGCCAACCCGTCTTTCAAGCGTGGTGAGTATGGTATTTACCCCTCATTTTGTTGAGGGAGGCCCGTGTCCCAGCAGTGGGGACGTATATGGGCTGATGAAGAAGTTAATGATTGATAGAGTATAGTCTGATTCACATTTAATTGGCGATTTTACTGAAGTAGTTCAGAATCCAAACGCTTTGTTTTGACATTAAGTTTTACTATTGTGTCCATAGTATTCCATCTTTTTCTCACTCACCGATGATGCCAACAAAGGAGACGAGGACGTAGAGAGCCAGAAGTGGCGCGAGGTGGTAGTGCGCAGGCGCAGGCTCCTCCCCCGCGCCCCCCTCGCTCGTGTTATACATCTTGCGGCATCACTTTATACTGGAACAATTAAAAAACGTTTTTAATTCTATATTTACATACACATACACACACAGAATAGAATAGAATAGAATAGAATAGAAAAATCTTTATTTTATAGGACATTCAGGATGTCACTTAAAACAAGTCAAGATTACAATGAAATACATACAAACATACATTAAACGATTTAAATACATACATATACATACGCATTCGTACCTCTGATCCTACTGACTCTACGCCTATTCGCAAAGGTGCAGTCTTCCTCAGAGAAGAATAGGCAAGAAACTCTGAGGTTGCTCTTTTAAATCGCATTACAAATTTTCTTATTTACTAATTTTAACTAAATCTGAAATAACTCTAGAGCTGAGCAGTTCATTCCCATGGCTGCCTGTCTGATAGATAATCAGAAATTTTGTAATAGCCCTTTTTGCAAAGTTTTTGTTTAACCACTGTCTTAAATTTACATAATGTCTTGGCCCCATTGGGTTAAGCAGAGACCACAGATTGCCACCTTCTTCGATCCAAAGACACCATTTCACTTCCTCTATATTCATAAATCGGCCGGTCTTTTCTCAGTAGATTCATCACCAATTCTACATTTGATTATTTATATTTCTTTAAATAGTAATAAAATAAGTAAGAAATAAGGAAAAAATCGTGATGAAACCCATACATATACTGAGAAAATTAATTTTCCGAAAGAGTTGCGGTCCATCAACCCGCATTGGGCAAGCGTGGTGGTGGACTATGGCCTTAATCCCCTTCACTGTTTAGAAGGAAGACCCGTCCCCTTATAATGGGGACATGACATGAGCAATAAGTTCATGATTTCTTTTGGAACAGTTATCTAAAGTTTGTATTTCTCGATTCTCCTTGTAAAAAAAGCAATCAAGCAAATTTGTTTAACCCTAACGATAATTTTAAGTAAATAGGATAGGATTTACTATTCATTTTAATGCGTTTCATAGCGTTGAGTTACGATTGCTTATTGTTGTTTATTGTAAAAACTAATGTGTCAATAATATATAAAACTTAAGACCAAAAATACTAATAAGACAAATATAATATTTTTTTACGAACTAACAGAATATAACAAAACAATATATATATATATATAATATAATATTATATAAATATAATGAACTTAACAAAATATATCCAAATATTTCTTTTCACCTGATTCGTTTTCCCTATATTAATAAGTATTCCACGTTTCCTTCTGGTTTGGATGTCGTTTTAGTCGCTCTGAGCTTAAGAGTCCCGATTAGTAAAAGTAAAACAGGGGCAAGCTGAATAAGTTTATGTGCAAGGATTCCGTATATTTCATATCAATTGTACGGAGGACCGCAAATGAGGTTACCACTCGCGTGCACTCTGTTCTGTTGCAATAAGTGCGGTTTTGCAATGAATTGTAGTAACCTGATGCGCTGGCCTCTGTACATATATAGCAAAACAAAATTAAAAACCTAAGCTATCTTTTTTTAAAAATATCAATGCTAATAACTCACTAACTTAAACTCACTAATAGTCCTAACTCACTGACTTATCAACGCCCAGCCCAAACCCTTGGACGTAGTAATTGAAACCATTCTCAAACCTAAAAAAAAATATCTTTATTTCGGTTTTCTCCTCCCTTTCCAACAGGGGCATCTGACCTGGATTTGTGGAACAATCACCTAATTGAACGAACGTAGTGTAAACAAAACACAAACACGTCTAAGTCAGTTTTGAAGGACAGCCATTTGCATTTCCCCTTTAGAACTAGGTCACAGCAGTAAGTATACAGAATGTAAAGGACAGCTTAGCAAATACTTAAATGGTGGAATCTACCCATAACTATCATCAGCTATAAGTAATTATTTACCTACTTTGGCGCTACCCAACGTATCGAGAAACCGCGCCCCGCGCGCGATCCCCCCGCGCCGCGCTACTGTCAGAGTGCGATGTCTTAATTGTTTTTTATAGCAAAATGGAGTGTATTCGATTAAATAACAAAAAAATTAAGCAGAAAATATTAAAAAACATGAAAAAAAATGAAAATTTTCCGGAAAAAAATTCCACTGGAAAATCACTCAGAATGATTGTCTGATTCCAGGGTTTCAGTTTTTGCTAAGCTGTCTTTTACACCCTGTATACTGTTGATATTGTTATATTTTGTTACTTTAATTTAGTTGGTGATGTATGGATGTAAATAAGCACACTTAACTACACAACTTTCCTCAAGGAACATAAGTGCGAAATTAAAAAAAAACGGGTTGCACTCCGGGAGTGCCGGCAGAAGTGAAAACTTGAACATATGTTACTTCCTTCCGGTCTAAGAAGTTTTCACTTCACCCTCAGTCTTAGGAATTTTCGATCAGGGTCACGTGACCTTGAGGCGAGTTTAACATTTTTTACCCATCTAAAAAGTGCTCAACGCCGCTAAAGAAGTTTTCACATCAAAAAATCACAGATTTCGTGTCTGATACGACTATCGAGCACATTGGAAATGAATATATGGAATTCGAAAAAATGGCGTTCTGACTTTTTGACTTTTAAAAAAGGTTAGGGCAAACCCATAACCTAATCGTCTTAGTTTTAGGCTCAAATTGTAGCTGAATTGTTTGACAAAGTTTTGGTATTATTCTACGTTTCCAAAATATCGAGCGCCAAAATCAAAAATTCGGAAAAAAACGAATTTTATGTTTCACTATTTCGACCATAACTTTTTTCGTTTTTGAATTTCTCGAATAATTCTTTTTGCACCTTACAGCTCTCGTAAATACGCGTCTTTTGAATTATTTTTGAATATCATTTCTTCTCAACTCTCCGAGATATAATACTCTAATACTCTAAGGAAATATATATTAATTGCAACGGAGTTGTCTACACGGGAATTAAGTCACGGGCGGAAAGCTATTATAATTACTAGCTTTCTGCCCGTGACTTCATTCCCGTCGGAATTCAGGAAAATTATTATTATTATTATTAAATATAAAACAACAATTAGCAAAAAATTATATAAGTGCAGTATAACATAAACCGCATACCGGTTTTTCCGTATGCGGCCTATGTTCATCCGTATGTTGTATGTAGCCTATGTTCATCAGGGATAATAGGATTCTAACGGTGAAAGAATTTTTCAAAATTTTCGGAGCCTATTCAATGCAAACAAACAATCAAATCTTTCCTTTAAAATAGTAGTGTAGATAACTTTATAAAAAAAACTAGCTTACCGCACGAGACTTCGTTCCCGTGGGAATTTGTAAAAATCATGTAACCTATGTCCATCCCGGATAATGTAGGATTCTTATGGTGAAAGAATAATGTATGTACCTACTATAACAGTCGGGACCCAACAAAAATCCGGCGTCCTGATAATGGTCCCCGATTGTTAAAATCGTTATGTTATTCAATAATATTCAAAAATAAAAGTCTCGACTACTGGACTTACTTATTTTTTTCTTTTCAGTTTTTATTACGCAGTCGGGTTTTTTTTTCATTAATTTATTTTATATCACACTTTTTTAGTTAGGGTCAGATATTTATATTTGTTTATTGATCTCCTCATTAGCGGTATATTGTATATATATCACTTGGATGAAAACTGAACAATTTCCAAATTAAAAAGTGAAAAATCGTAACTAACCAACTTTAAATCGTCATAGATCTTAAACGGTAATTCTGATTGAAAAATGATATGAGAAACCTAGCAATTATTTTTAAATAGCTATTCAACGATACCCCACTTGACATAGTTCGTCGATTTTCATTTTTTTTATTTTTCACATTATGGCGTCCAAAATCGGCCATTTTGATTATTTCAAATTTTTATACTTTTTATGACATTTGCGCCGTCATAACAAATCCAACAACGTACCATTTATCGAAATCGGCCCACGCGTTTGATCTAAATAGTGCCACAAAGGGACAAACCCACATACATACATACATACATAGGCTGATAAACACATTACCCTCCTTTGCGTCGCGCAGTCGGGTAAAGGGAAAGATTTGAATGTTTATTTATTTACAGTTCTTTGCACACATGACAAATATATATAAAATCACACACAGAAATACGACACAAAAGGTTAGCTTATCTCTAAAAAGAAATTTCTTCCAGCAAACCCGAGCCACGGAAAGTTGATCGGAAAGGCAGATAAAGCGTGCAAAATACGTAATATACCTACATAAACTGTACTATAATTAAACTTATACTACAAAAATAATAAATAAATATATCAAATAACAAACATACATAAATATTACTATATATATATATACATAAATAAATAAATAGCCTATTGCAGGGAAAGGTAGTGCTCTTTAACTCTACGCTTAAATACAGCCAGCGAAGGGCTGTCTCGGACAGTATGTGGCAGAGAATTCCACAGTCTTGCAGCATGTACACAAAAGGAATAAGAGAAGAAGTCAGTGTGATGTGAGGGTATAGAGAGAAGGGATTTAATGTGGGAGCGACAGGGTAAGTCCTGAGGACGAGAAAAGTTGAAACGTTCCCGAAGATAGCTAGGGGCACGGGGGTTAAAAAGAACGTTAAAAAGGGAAGACAATATATGAGTGTTCCGTCGAAGGCGGATTGGGAGCCACTTGAGCTGCTTTCGAAATTCAGAGACATGGTCATACTTTCGTAGACCAAAAATAAATCGGATACAGAGATTTTGAAGCCGCTCAAGTTTATTCAAAAGCTCCTCAGTGACGTCAAGGTAACAAGAGTCGGCGTAGTCTAAGACGGGAAGAAGTAGAGTTTGTGCCAACGTGATCTTAGTAGTTAAGGGTAAGAAGTTTTGGAGGCGCTTGAGGGAGTGAAACGAATAATGTTTGTTTGTTTGCATTGAATAGGCTTCGAAACTACTGGACCGATTGGAAAATTTCTTTCACCATTAGAATGCTACATTATTCCTGAGTAACATAGGCTACATTTTTATTTTATTTGAATTTTTTTACCAGCCCATATACGTCCCCACCGAGGGGCTCGGGCCTCCCTTCGAAACACGAAGTCCACCACGCTGGCCCAATGCGGGTTGGTGGACCGCTCGTCTTTCGAAAATGAATACATACTTTCCCTAATTTTTCCGAATTCTCAAGGGAACGAAGTCCCGACCGGAGTGCTAGTTAAAAATAAATGTAAAGAAAAAGAAAAGCCTCAATTCACTATCTGACTCTTTTATGTCCAGGCATGGGAATCTTTGTAAAATAAACAAGAAATGAGACTCGTATTTTAGAAATTCCGAAAAACATACACACGCTCTCGCCTATAATCCCTATCGAAGTAAGCAGAGCATCAATGGTTATATTTTTATTTTTAACTTTTTAACTTAATGCACTAAAAGTACATGGGCGGAATTAATGCCTAATGGCATTATCTACCAGTCTCCCTTAGGGTGATTGGGAGATGTACGTGGTAGGTGCATATCACAAATATATGAAAATGCTTTAATAACTATGAAACTACACTAAGAATAAAGGAAAATAACTGTAATACCTACTAATTATGTAATCAAATGCATACTTGTACTTACATAAAGTAATTATAATAAATATACATACATACAATATGAATATACATAACTATAATAGACATATAAATACATAATATAAGAATGAAGAAGTCAGCTTGAATCATATAACAACTTCAAAAAGTGACACCGTACTTTGTGTTTGAAGGAGTTACGGCTGGGGGACCTTCTAATTTCTTTCGGGAGGGAGTTCCACATCAACACTGTCTGCACGGTGAAACTTTGGTGATAAAAGCCCGTGCGGTGGATGGGGCATTGCAGGAGAAGGTTATTTTCGGAACGCAGCAGCCGACTGTGTCATGTGTTTTAGAACCACATGATACCACACTTGACATACATTCTGTGGGTTATTAGATGAAATATGATGTACCTAAGTGGCGAGAGGTTGTCAGCCTTTCGCCCGTAACAGTAAAACCCTCGCGTCCCACTTACTGACTTTTACAGTATGCCTGAGAAGAATAGGCAGCTGGCACATTCTAAGTTTTTCTTTTACTCCCAGCGTTAAAATTGATCAATTGATACCGTAACAAAGGCAAAATTTACATATAATTCATGTAAATAACCTTTAACAATACTAATATTATAAATGCGAAAGTAACTCTGTCTGTCTGTCTGTCCGTCTTTCACGCCTAAACTACTGAACCGATTTTGGTGAAATTGGGTACAGAGATGGATAAAAGCCTGGGAAAGGACATATAGGCTACATTTTATCCCACAGCTGGGCACGATTTAACCTGGGCCCTGTTTCATAAAACTTACAATTGTAAAATACTATAACAATTCGATATACATTGCTGAGTTACCACCCTCATAGCTAATACTATATTATGCTAAATCATAATGACTCCGCAATGTATATCGAATTGTCATAGTATTTTACAATTGTAAGTTTTTGAAACAGGGCTCTGTAGTCCACGCGGGCGGAGCCGCGGGCGGAAAGCTAGTTTATTGCATAAATGTAATTATTATTGCATTGAATAAATTAAAAAGAACCACTGAGAAGTTCAATGGAAGGAATCCTATTGCTCAAAAAATATAAAACAAGGATGACAGTAACACACGGCAGTATTTGTTATAGATAGGCTTCATATGAGAAAATTCGTTCATTACATTGAAAAATATGTACATGGGTATATTTTTCTTTGATGAGAGTGAACGGCCAGAGGGCTTACATAATATACGACTACGTCGAAACTTTACAACTGCCAGATATGTACATAATTATTATTTAGATTCCTAGGCTCAGAAAAGGTTATAATAATATCCCGGTAAATGTTATGAATAAATGTTTTATGCTAAAAATGTTATGAATAAAATAATATGATGTTGAAGGAAAGGTTCAGTCTACATTCCTGGGCCCCGATTCTGTAAATTCAGTTTTATATGTCGATGGAATGATCGCCATTTTATCCGTTGAGGTGGCAAAATTGAGAACTATCCAAATTTCATACATCTAATGACGGCTGCTTTGACTGGTGGCGCCACCGCCACTGAATTTTCAGTTGCTAGGTAGTTTGCAACTTTACGTTCGGTTGGCGGTGGCGCTGGTGGTCGGGGTGGCTGTCAGCAAGTATATGAAAATTAAACAGTTCTCAATTCTGCCACCTGAACAGATAAAAGTAAATCAAATCAAATCAAAAATTCTTTGTTTTCATAGAACATACAAAACGTCATAAAAATACATTAGCAAAATCAATATAAATCATTGAGCAAAATAGTGAATCACATTAGCATTTTTGATTAGGCGCCTATTAGGAAAGGTGCAGTCTTCCTCAGGAGAAGAATAGGCAAGAAACTCCGAGGGTCGCTCTTTTTAAGTCAATAATATAAAGTCAATCATTTTCTTACTTCTAATTTTAACTGACTTAATATCTGAATAACTCTGGAGCTGGCCTCCATTACATCGACACACAACTGAAGTTATAGATACGAGGCCCAGTTTTGTGTTTTAGTTAAAATATGAAACCAAACGAACAAGCGACAAAAAAAATGTTTTGTTTTTCTGATGTGTGTATTTGGTAATAACTGTACACTTTTACTTTAAGACCGTTATACAGGTTGTTAGTGTTTAAAAAATGTGATAGTTTGACCATAAGGAATGTGAAAATTCCTGGTGGTCAAATCAGTTTGTCAAATTAGTTTGACTACGAGGAAGGAACGGCAGTATCTTTCCAGAATGACTGGTTTATCCTAGGTTTAACAAGGTTAGGTTAGGTTAGCCTGAGGGTTGACTAGTCAAATCTAGGAGCGCCGGAGCTTCAAGGTTTGGCTATAACATTTATATTAATCTATCACAAAGATTTTTTTCGGTGTAAGTTTTCCATTTACTCTATCATATAAACTTTGCCACTAATAAACGATTCGTGAGCGTTATTTTACTCAAAATCGGCGCCAGGCTGAGAGTTTCGACCCTATTCGAGGACCACTCAGTAGTCTCGTGATTTCCTTTCGCCTTGGGTTGCTTTGGAGAGATAGCGATAAGGCCGCCCTTGCACGCTTTTGTATGTATGTATGTAAACTGTTTATTGAAAACTCTTATAGAATAATACAAGAGATACATAGATGTGCAAAGGCGAACTTATCCCTGAAGGGATCTCTTCCAGTCTACCTTAGAGATGGCAAGAGAGAAACAGATGTGGTGCGGGTTACAACGCTATAATGTTTGCATTACTACCAATTAATTAATTAATAAAAAATAAATAAATAAGGAAATTAACATATGAACCTATTTCTACAATATTAAAACAATAATATAATTATATGTCATAATATACACATAAATAAATAAATATATATATATATATAAACATATATATATATATATATATAAATATACTGCATAATATAATACTACATATACATAATAAATAAATCTATGTTCAGACGCATTTACCTACAAGTTAAAAAGCATTAGCTATCAGGAGCCGATGGAAAACCCCAGAATTTTTTTAACGACTTCTGAAATGAGCCAGGGAAGGAGCAGCCCTAACATGTTTAGGGAGCTGATTCCAGAGCTTTGATTAGATTTATGTTTGTATTGTATGTTTTTCTTTCCTTTATTTATGCAATAAAGTATTTATCTATCTCTATCTACCTTCATTCTGCATTACCTGCATTTAAGTTAGCTCGACGCCTATTTTAAGTACAAATTGGTTATGGAAAACTTTATGTAATAGTGTAAATGACAAACTTATGCACAGGAAAACATAAATCTTTGTAGATAGAGTAATAGAACCACAAACCAGGAATTTAGAAAACTTTTTCGATTCGATCTTCATTTCTGTCGCCATTTTCATTTCCAATAAGAACCAAAGAACGCTCTTTTAAATCTTTTTGTTTTTAAACTCATTCAGGGTAATTGCATTCTTGCTCTAACAGCGGTTTGTGGCCATAAAACTAGTGACTGGCGACTGTAAGGTACTTAACAGCACCGCCCGCTGTCTGGCCCTTGTCTAGACTTACTGAAATACTTATGAGATCAAATTACTCAACGTCTTTCCACTTCACTTGTTATACGTTCGATTCTTATTTTCTTTTTTATATAAATGGCAATTATAATGCTCTCTTAGAGCCTAAATAAAATTCTGAAACGGGTGTCCCTATTTACTGTTATCTCCATTTTGTTCTATTGTCCAGATTAAGATATTTCCTCAAAAGCACATATCAATAAAATAAAGCTACTGTTTTTGAAATTGGCCACCCAGTAACAACATTATCACGGGACTTCATTGGAAGCCAAGGGGATCAAATTTAAAACGAATTAATTTGAGGTTATTCTGGGAAATTTCTTCGTGAAGTCGACAAAATAAGTATCACGCGGCGTTGATAATTGAATTCGGACGGATGATGATTGTCGGGGAAAAGTACTTTATACCGAGTGTTTTAAGAATATTACCCGTAAGAAAAAAAAAGTAGACGAGATTTATAGAAAAGAAGGAGTTTAATTAAATTTAAAAAGATACAAAAAATTCGACACTGAGACCAAAATTAAAAAAAGAAAATTGCACAATTAAATTTAAAAAGAAAACTATAACTTAACAGAAGGGTAGGCCTATCTATTTAAACCGCTAATAACGTATGGAAATTTTGTTTAGGAAAGAAGTGCTGGTTAATTTAGAACTGTTACAATAACATAAATAAAATTGAATCATGTGGCCTATCAATAATTAATTGTTATCTGATCCAAATAGGAAGATAAAATTTAATTCGTTAACGAACAAAATTTCTACCTATTTGACAGATAAATCTATTGCTGTCACAATTGGCTATTTGTTAAAATAAATGAATTTAGGGAATGGTACAATTGGACTTAGCTAAATGGTCTTCTTGGGGCCGCTGGTATATCCGCTACGAAATTGTGGCTGGATCTGGTTTGGGGCGCATATAATCTGGGTGTTCGTCTATCGGACTTCTCAGTGAAGTACTGCTGCCCAGCCTTTTCATTTAATTTAAACCAAGTCGTAATTTAAAACCACTGCAACTACAAAAATTCCAAATTGGACTAGGATACCTAAAAGGCCACTATTCCAGAAAGGACACCAAAAAGGAAGAAAAATTAAAATATATGAGTATTTTAGTATAGTCAGAATGTCAAGCTAATGTCAACCTATACAAGAAGGAATATTCTCCCCTTGCAGGTCGTGAAGTAATCCCCCCAGGTCAAATGATAACCAGATTTGATTTAAACCATAAGACCCAGGATTCTCGTAACTGTTGCAAGAACAGCCTGGTAGAGTATTGGTCTGAGCGTGAAGTAGATGTTGTAAAAAGTGTACTGTATAACGTAGGTAAGCTAGAGTAGGCGTGTGAGAACAAAAAAAAGGGAAAAGAGAAAAACTTACATTTTGATAATAAAATAAACTTCCACTTTTTATATCGAAATAAATAATTACTTCCCTCTTACACAGAGAAATTCTATTCAGACTATTACACAGTAGAGAATTCAGACTATTTACACAGAGAAATTAGTCCAGTTTACACAAAAAAAAATTGTCGAATAATAATGACAACTTCAATCCCAAACAAAATGCAAAAATGGAGCAAGTTCTAAAATGTTTAAATCTATTAAATTAAAAAGAAAACTAGACCGGAAAGAATTAAACAACATAAAAAAGATCGCAAGCAGGAATGCTGCACTATGCAGAAAAGCTATGCAGAAAAACAAGCGGCCAGTTTGTCATTTCTTTGAATTTCGAAATAAGAACTTTTTGAATTTTGATTTAATTCATTCTTTCATACTATTCAAATTTTTAAAAAAAACTTAATTGTATGAAATGGATTTTCTTCCCCATTTTTCTGTGGGTGCGAACGTGCTTTCCGAGTAGGTGTACTTTAAAAATGTTTCCACTGACCATTTCTCTCCAGTTTTAGCCGGACTATAAAACATTATGTTCAATAGAATCCTTTTAAAAACTGCGACCACAATATTGATTTTGCCAATGTCTGAGTATTTCAATATGATAGATAGATTGATATAGAATACACACATCAAAAAAAGTTTGCGATCACTTGGAAAAGTGCTAATATTTTTTATAGTAGAAGAATAAAACTTAATCACTTTTTATCTTTTGATTCCTTATTTAAAAATATGAAATTTAAATATAAAATAATTTCGTAATTCAAATGTTTTTTCATTTAAAAAGACAATCAACCCTTGCTTGCTTTCATTCAGAAATCTGACATAGTCGCAACTTATCAATATTTTCAATTTATTCAAAAAAAAATAAGTTGGTAACGATGCCGAGAGGATTAACTGCAGTTTTACGAGCCAGAATTCTAACTTTAAGTGGAGAAGGCTATTCCACGAGGGAAATATCATGCAGAGTTCATGTATCCCAATCCTGCGTGGTGACCACGTTGGAGAGGTATCAGGGCATGGAAGATTTAGCTGATCGACCTCGCAGTGGTCGCCCAACTGTTCTTACTGCAATTCAGAAGCGATATATCAGATTACTGGCTGCCCGTGACCCAACAATGAACGCTACTAAAATGAAAGCAGAGCTGCGAGCTGCCACCGGCCGCGAAGTTAGCACCCAAACGATTAGAAATTGCTTACACCAAGCTGGATTACGAGCAAGGAGATCCTGGCGAGCACCTCTGAACTCACAGCAACGGAAGCGGCGCAGATTGCAATGGGCTAGGCTCCGTCAAAATGAAGAAATTGAGGACGAAAGCATCTGGCAGAACTGCTTCTTCGTTGACGAAACGCGGATCAGTACACATCCAGATAACCGACGTGTCCGTGTCTGGAGAAGACCTGGCGACTCTGAAAGGCAGAGAACTGCCACTGGAACCGTTCAGCAGGGCAGGAAATCAGTGTCCTTTTGGGCCGGGATAATGATTGGGGCTAGGACGCCCTTAATCCCGTATCAAGGCACCATGACCGGAGCCATGTACAAAACGATTGCAATCGATGGATACGTCAGACCATTCCGCATCAACCACGGGCGCCAATTCATAATGGTAGATGATAATGCGCCCGCACATCGAAACGGACGTGTTGATGCTGCTCTCCAGCAATACGACATCACCAGGTTAGACTGGCCTGCCGGCTCGCCTGACTTAAACCCGATCGAGCATGCGTGGGATGCTCTTAAGCGAGCTGTTTGGAACCGTCAGCCACCTCCGCGAACAGTGTCAGAAATCAGGGCAGCTGCTATTGAAGAGTGGGACAGGTTACCACAAGAAATGCTAGATAACTTAATTCTTAGCATGCCCAGAAGGGTTTCCGCATGTGTGCGAGCCAGGGGAGGAGTCATTTTATACTAACTATTAATTTTTTCGTAATAAATTTTGTTTGTTTTTTCATTAATTCAAATTTTTCATTACATTACATTTAAGCCAAAATTGCATTTCCTAGCTTTTGTTAATAAAAAGTAAATAATTAATAATGATTCTTTTATTTACTTAGTGCATTTTCATTATAAAATCATAAAACGTAAACAGTTTCTTTAAATAATTTATATTTTAAAGAATACACCTGATTTTGCTACTGATCGTAAACTTTTTTTGATGTGTGTACGCTTATTCATTGACTAGCAACTTTGACATAAACAAACAAATTCATACAATGCAAAAAGATAAACACAGTAAAACATTAAGTGGAATTGTGATGTGGAACTCTGGTCAACGAAGAGGTCCTGACTCAGCATAGTATCAGGGCCACAACGCTGATATTCTGTCAGTGCCTTCAAAAAATATCAAGTAGAGAAACCCTTTACGGGTTGTAATACGTCAGAGACTCGTCCGCTGATCAGCAGGGTGCAACGCTAGCAGATCAGGATGACGATTTTGGAGCACTAAGACCCCAAACACCCCAAAACATATGTTATCCTCAACACATCGTCGTGGAGTGACGGCGCTATCATCGGTTAATACCCTATTTGGATAACCGTTCCTCGACTAAAAGGTTTTCCTGACGACGTACCTACCACAAAGTTATAAAACAGGATGGCACAGGATGTCGCGTAATATATATAAGGATTGGATCAGTACTGATGAGAATTCTTTGAGTTGGCGATTAAATGTTTGTAATAATAAGCATTATACAACAATATAACGTTATTTTATTTTATTATGCGATGGGGTTAGCTCTTGAGCTCAATCTTGATCAAGGTTGTAGATAAAGTCGACGATGGAACGAGTTAACCCAGAAAATGCCTTTTAAAGCACTGGTACTCCTACGCACTGACGGAACACAGCAAGCTGTTTGTCGTCTGACTTCGGTAGTCGCGAACCAGACGGCGCCCTTTACAGAGCCTACCACACCGCATGAGACCATCCGATGCCATCTCAGATTAGTTGGATTGATAGGGGTAGGTCCCGTTGTGTTTCCTTAGTCGCCTCTAACGACACCAACGGAAAGCGATGAGGTGCATGTTATTCTTAACCGACCACCACACGGCTTAAGTGACAGATTTTTCTTTTTCCGACTAATAATGGGTGTCTAAACATTTCTAACCGTATGCTATGTGTTCCTATCATGTCATATCACGTAGGAAAATAAGCAGTGGGCGTCTGTAAAGACAAAAAATATTTGTATTTGCCTGTTGCTCTGCTTATCACATGTGCTTATCACATGTAGACGCGTGACGTAATTTTGTCGTGTATGTATCTTGTTCCGCTCTCTCGTTCTATCGCATAGCGTTAGTACGGAACAGAACGAACAACATCGACATGACCAGTCCATGTTAGTTCTGCTGAATTCGTAATTCATTCTTTTCATTCCAAAAAAGGGGTGTTATAAGTATGTCAACTTATGTGTATTTTTTCTGTCTATGGCTTATCGTAGCTCCTACACGAACGGACAGAATTTGATATGCACCGAAAAATCTCGTAAAAGCAACGAAAAATCTTGTGCTACATGGGACAGCCAGATAAAATTGTAGTAGTTACATTATTCTTAGTAATGTTACCTACTTGTACGAAGCCATTACTAGAATTTTAGTAGGTGCTAAGAAAATTGGTAATAATTTCTGTGATAACAATACGTTCTGATAGTCTTGTAGTTACCATTTTTTTCACCTTGTGGTTTTTTTTTAATAAAATTGTTTCAGTCGTTTAAAAGTTTTAAGTAATGCACAAAAGGGGTGATCCCACATTTTTTATTTCTTTTACAGAAGTCAAAATATTTTGTCTAGGTATCCCATTTTACAACTCTAAGATTTGACCGCGTTGAAACGAAATGCCTTTTACTCCGCCTGAAGGGAGGTCGTCTTGTAAGTATGCATCGTTATTGGTTTTAAGGAAACTTTTCAGGATATATAACCTTTGGGTTTAAGAAGATTGAAGTTTTGAATTGAAAACGACTTTGAGGTGAACATTTTCTTTATACGCCATTGAGAATCAGGACCGTGAATGTATACTTTTATGTTGATTATAAAGATTTTTTATGATTGAGTTAAAAAGAGCAACCCTTGAAGTTTCTTGCCTATTCTTATCTGAGGAAGACTGCACTGTTGTGAATAGGTGCAAAGTTAAAAATGATTATATAATTCACTACTTTGACTTGGATGTGAAAATTATGCAAAAATTAAGGATGTAAATCGAAACTGATTTTTTCCCCCAAGGGATATAAGTAAAAATATTTTAAAAAAATTGCGCCTCTCTATACAAGTCGTGCTTTGCTTTTGTATGGAAAGTCGACAGTTTTTTTTAGAATTTCTTATAATTGTTGTTCAGTTTTATAAGAAGAAAATCACCCTTAAGGTTTCGTTAACAAATTTAAACAGTACAAAATAAAAGATTAAAATTTTCTAAATTTAAAAAAGATGCTCCGCCGTGACAGTGAGCTCACTGCCGTGACCAGGATTCGAACCTGGGTTACTACGGCCACAACGTAGGGTCCTAACCACTAGACGATCACGGCTGTCGGAGCTGCAATTCAACCTGCTAAAAACTTAATAGCATTCTGCATGAAGGTAAAACTACAAATTTAAGAAGGTGTTAAATGTTGGTCGAGATATTCAAGAGTTGAAGCTTCTGAATTTGGTCGGGTGTTCCAAAGTGGAGCACTTTCACCGCTCGGGGCTATAACAGCGTGATTACAGTGTTATAATGGTCGTATAATTAATCCGAACAGTTTAATAGGGTTGTGTAATAATGTTGTTGTGTTGATAAGTATAATCACGCGGGGCTGCGGTTTGCGGCATAGCTGCGTTGTATCGGTTTTGTAGATAATTTATGTTTTATTTTGATTTAATTTTGTACATTTATATTCATGAGCTTATTGTTTTCATGTCAGTGACATGTGAATGGAGGCCATTTTATCTGTTCAGGTGGCGAAATTGAGAACTGTTTAATTTTCATATACTTGCTGACAACCACCACAACCAGTAGCGCCACCGCCAACCGAAAGTAAAGTTGCAATCTACCTAGCAACTGAAAATTCAGTTGGCGGTGGCGCCACCAGTAAAAGCAGCCGTCATTAGATGTACGAAATTTGGATAGTTCTCAATTTCGCCACCTGAACGGTTAAAATGGCGACCATTCTATCGACACACAACTGAAGTTACAGAATCGGGTCAGGTACCCTTTTGCACTACAACAGCTGGTGCTATTACATAGGAGCAACATCATGGTTAACCTGAAGAAAATTTCACTGAAAAATCATTCAGAGTGATTGTCTGAATTCAGGCCTTCAGTTTTTGCTAAGCTGTCCTTTACACCCTGTTTACTTGTTCCATAATTTCTTCATTAATAACCTGTGATTGATACGCAGATATAATAAAATGATATAGTTCGCATTTGGGATCATTCAACAATTACGTGATCACCGGAAGGGGGGGGGGGGGCGTCGGGTGCTTGTATATACATCTGGATTGTTTGGGGGTGGGGAGAGAATTCATGATTACGTCATCATTTTATAACTTTTTGCATTTTGACAAATGACACACCCTCTTCTCAAATTTAGGTCATTTAAGACCCATAGAAACATGACATACGAGTACGTGTCAGTGCTAATAAACAGCAAAGATTTTAAGCACGGACGAAGATTACGTAAGCAAGTCGAGGGGGGGGGGGTTTAAAAACAAAAGATTACGCTGTGATCACCTAGGGGGGGGAGGGTTAAAAAAACGGCCAAAAATGATCACGTAATTGTTGAACGATCCCTTTCCAATAATAATTGAACAGCGGTTGTGACTGGTGTTATAATAATATATTAATCAGTAATCCGAACGTCTCATTCATCGGTAATTAATTAGCAGCGCATATATGTGTTATTTCATTGGGTTCTATAATACCTTACTTATCGTGTATATTTGGAATCTAAATATATAAAAGGAGAAACTGACTGACTGACTGACATATCAACGCACAGCCTAAACGGCTAAACGTAGGTACTTCAAATTTGGAAGAGACGTAGCTTAGGTACCGTAGAGGTGCACTAAGAAAGGAATTCCCGAAATTCCCACGGGAACGGGAATTAGCGGGAAAATCCTTTTGTATGAAAAATTTAAACCGCTTAAGTTAGACGCTTGAAATTTGGCATGTAGGTACCTTAGTAAACTTAAAGCTTAGTTGCAACAGGATATTGCGTCCCCCACGGGAACGGGAGTTAGCGGTAAAAAACTTCGCGCGGTTCCCGAAGTTCACGCGGGCGAAGCCGCGGGCGGAAAGCTAGTCTAAGAATAATAGCAATCAAGAGCTTTGCCAGCCCTTGGCCCAGGTGGGGGCCAGTTAATATTACGGAGAATGAAAAAAATGTGAATTGTAGGTACAGTCAAGAGCATGAAGTTTTACATTTGTAGCGCGAGTCTTTGCCTCTATGGCGAATATGCGATTGTAATAAGAACGGTTCCAACTTTGGTTGCGACTCCCTTGCCTAGCAATGGAACATACATACGTATTAATCACGTACCTAACAATAGAACTAGTTGGATGAAATGGTCTGTTACATTATTCAAAAAAATATAAAGCAATCTAACTACATATTTGGGCAAAAAAATCCAACTAGTTCTCTCAATGGAATAATCGATAGAATTGTTTTTATTTCTGTATTTCCGAGTTCATACAACCCAAATATCTTTAAAGTACTGAATAGGCTTCTTCTAGGTGAGCTCGCTACATCCTCGACCACATCTTTGCCCTAAGCTAGATTGTGGTCAAGAGCGAACCCATTTTTAATAATAATAAAAAAAACTAGTGGGAACACTGACGCACATTTCATAAGGAGTGGCTTTAAAATAGTTAAGTAGTTAAAACTGATTATCCCTATAGACTGAGATCCCATGGCCGCCAGACCTTACTTATTTTCTCAGTAACCAAAAGTGGGAAAAGAGTAGTGCTAATATGTACTATTAACATATGAATACCTGCTAGCTGCTAGCCTGGGCTGTCGGCCAATTTTCAGCAACCAGTTTCTGAAGGTAATTCCAAAAATTATTCACTTTTCTTGAAGTCTGGGTGCTGATGTCTTAAAGAATATAATTAATTAAATATAACAACTAATGATTAACACCGCCAGACACTCTCCGTCAGCTGTAATTCCTGCCAGACGCTTTACAGTACGCCAGTAAATTATGCGATGATACCTACAATCTGTGCCGTGATTTTTTTATTATGTTCAGGGGAACTATAACAATACTTTTTATAGCACCCAGACTTCACGACAAGTGAGTAATTTTTGGAAGTACCTTCAGAACCTGGTAGCTGAAAATTGGCCGTCGGCCCAGGCTAGCAAGTATTCACATGTTATTAGTAGATATTAGCTCTACTCTTTCCCACATTTTTGGTTACTGAGAAAATAAGTAAGGTCTGGCGGCCTTGGGATATTGGTCTACTACGAACCTGAACAATTTACCCCAAGGAACCTATATTCTTTTATTATATCTATACATGAAACAAAAATGTTAGTAATAAAAATATAACTGATCGCGGAAAAAATGTTGTTGGGGGCCTTTACCAATGCAAATGGAACAATGATTGTTAGAATTTTTGTCTGTTTATCTGTGCGTTTGTGCGCGCCAATCACAGGAATGAGTAAACCGATTTGGGTACGGTTTTCACTAGTATATTGTGGTAAGTAAGCTGCACTTAAAATTCAGTGTTGATTTTATTTAAATGGATTCGTAAGTAAAAAAGTAATAAGTATCAAATTAAAGAATCACGTCGGCCATTTTGTTTATCAAAATGCTATAAAATAACGCAAACGAAGGTGAGGGCATTAGATAGCTATATGAAATATGAAGGTACTGCGGTTATAAATTTTGGTCAACACTGTCCCTACTTAATATCTAAACGGTTATTTTACTGCCATTAAAAATTGCATATCGCAACCCGTTTATCGAAAAAACCTTCCCGTATTTTTTATTTGCTTCCAATCTAAAAAACGAAATTACATTGCCTCTGAGATGTTAATCTGCTTGACATAGAAAATGTGAATACGAACGAGTTGGTATCCGTTATCTATACATATAAAATGTAACTTATCTTATCACTGTCGGTACATTTTTTTTTTTTTTTTTTAAGGAAGGTATATGAGAAAAACCGTTATTGGGGTCTTTATCAACGCAATAGAACCCAAAACGACGATTGTTAGAGTTCTTGTCAGTTTATCTGTTTGTCTGTGCTTTTGTGCGAGCAATTTAGAGTCACCTAGCAAACGAAGTTGCGGGCAACAGCTAGTATCTAATAAGTGTTCTGCAAGATATTCTGTAGTTTTTTTAAATAAATAAGTTAAGGGTCGATCATCTCTCTTCTTCCTAGCTCTTTGATCGCTTGTCTCATTCGAGGTACGCTTGACCATGATCCAGGATTTGGCAGATCTTGCTATTACTGTGGAATGATGACCATCTGACCTCCGCGACCCTGCTCATAAGGCAACCTGGCCGGAATGGTTATATGTATATTCCGTCTCCTAAATGTGTATGTTTCCTCACGATGTTTTCCTTAGTTTTAGCATGGAGTTTTCCATCGCCCGTTAGTGTGTAAATCGCGATCAGTGAGGTTAAGCAACGTATACATACGCAGGGAACGTGATGGGCGACCAAAGTGGCAATTTATCACGAGCGTTTCTGTGCTTCGGAGGGCACGTTAAGCTGCCTGTCCCGGCTGTTATCAGATGACTACAGTAGTTAAAATCAAGTCGGAGGCCATTTGGCGGTTTAAAAACTCTGACACCAAGCTAAGTCAAGTTTGCCACGCACTTGACTATACCTACACGATAAGAAGAAGAGTGTGCAACTAATGTACACATCTCAGAAAACGAGTCACTGGTACAAGGCGGCGCTGGGGATCAAACTCGGTAGCTCTCGCTTACGAGCACGATCCACTAAACATGAGATCACTGACCCAATTAAGTCCGTAATTGGTTCGTAACGTTTTGGTTAGTTTATCCCGAAGTTGTCTTTCAGATAGAGATATGAGTAAATAAATAGATCTACTATATAAAAATAAGTCGGGTTTTCCTTCCTGACGCTATAACTCCAGAACGCACGAACCGATTTCCACGGTTTTGCATTCGTTGGAAAGGTCTCGGGCTCCGTGAGGTTTATAGCAAAGAAAATTCAGGAAAAATTTCAACAGAAAAGCGGGAAAATCTTGAAAATCGATATAACCTGTAGTCCACGCGGGCGGAGCCGCGGGCGGAAAGCTAGTTATTATATAAAATATCTGAAAGACTGCAGGAAGTGGAGTATAAAGTAATATCCCAAGGGAAAACTCGCAAATTTCGTAAAAAAACTTTGAAGTTGTCAAAATGAAGTGGGATGACAAGTGGTTGTCAGTCGAAAAGTTGGAAATAAAATAAAGCCAAAAATTATAACATTTCGTGACAGAAAATCGAGTCGAGTGTTCTAAACGAAATTGTTTTTCATATTATCAGGAAAATAATATTAAATGGTAAATACAAAAAAGCAATTTAAAGAAAGTAATCAAGGACATCGTGCCTTTTTTCTGAATAAACAATATTAAAATGTAACTTTTTGGGTTCCGTACCACGAAAGGAAAAAACGGAAGCCTTAAAGGATCACTTTTGCTGTCCGTCCGTCCGTCCGTCTATCTGTCTGTCAAGACCCTTTTTCTCAGGAACGCGTAGGGTTACTACTCAGGTCTTCTGTCCCTTGAAGCTGTGAAAAAATCAAATTTCTAAGTCAACGCAATCAAAAAATAAAGCCGTTTATGCCGCAAAACCTACAGGGTACTTCCTGTCAACTCAGAATCTTGAAATTTGGTACGAAGCAACGACTTATAGCACAGATATAGAAAAAAATGCGAAAACCGTAAATAGTTAGTTACATCTATACTAATATTAAAAAGAGGAAAGATTTGATTGTTTGTTTGTGTGTTGGTTTGCACTGAATAGGCTCCGAAACTACTGGACCGATTTGAAAAATTCTTTCACCACTAGAATCCTACATTATCCGTGATGATGATGAACATAGGGTACATGATTTTCCGGAATTCCCACGGGAACGAAGTCCCAGATAGAAAGCTAGTTCTGAATAAACCAGGTTAAAATAAACTTCTTTTATTGTAAAAACACCAGGACAGCAAATAAAATCACTTAAAACACTCACTGACCTTATCGGTTCAAATGAAATCAAATCAGTGTGTTGAAATCTAACATTTACAGAAATCCAATTTGAGTAACCGCTATGATACCTGCTCAAAGCAAAACCGCAAACCGAAAAGGGGATTTCAGTCGATATAGCTAAAGATCAAATAGGTAGGTGGTTATAGGTGGTCCCTAATATTTGTAGTGGTACGAGTATTAGCATAGTACATTCAAGAGCAGATTAGGGGGCGTCCATTAATTACGTGAGGTGTTTTTGGTGATTTTTTGACCCCCCCACCCCCTCTGGTGAGATGTCGTGAGATTTGGCTCGACACCCCCCCCCCCCCCTTTTATCTCACGAGTGTTTTATGAAAATGCTTAGTTTTAGTGTAAATACGTTAATTGGTAATTTATTTAGAAAACGTACATAATTTGCTTAATTATTTTTTAACTTTTAATAATCGAACAATAAAAAACAGCTATGATTTACCAATTTAAATTTGAAAAAAAAAAGATTGTTCTAATTCAGTCCACGGGAACTCGAGAGTGGCTACTGGAACAACATGGTTTAGTTGGTTTAACTTAGCTTTCCCACAATTTAACACTATTTCTTTTGGGGGAAAATATTACGTGATATTTGAAGAGACCCCCCCCCCTCTCCCCCACGTGAGATTGAGTGAGATCCGGCCCGACCCCCTCCCCCCCAAAACGCCTCACGTAATTAATGGACGCCCCCTTACACCTTACAGAAAGAAAGTGCTCGTAGCCCAGTGGCGCTCGCTGATCTCAACCGATCAGTGAGGTTAAGCAACGTACATAGTCATAGTTACTTATTTGCACAGAGGCAGGGAACCTGATGGGTGACTAAAGTGCCATTTTATCACGAGCGTTTCCGTGCTTCGGAGGGCACGTTAAGCTGTCGGTCCCGGCTGTTGTCGATTGACTACAGTCATTGAAACTAAGTCAGAAGCCATTTGGCGGTTTGAAGACAAGCTAGTCACACACTTGACTATACCCACACGATAAGAAGAAGAAGACCTTACAGATGAAATGAAAGTAAAATAAATAAATAAACGCTACACACTCAAAGGCCCACACTAAGTTTTTCCCTTGTGTCGTGGGTCCCTTGGAACACACAAAGACAGACACATACACCCATGACCCGAGAACAAACATCTGCTTTTTACACTAATGTTTTCCCCGACTGGGGATCGAACCCAGGACCCGCCGATCAAGAGGCAGCGTCACTACCACTCGACCAAACCGGCCGTCAAGTAACTACACGAAACGCAAACGGAATTCCATCCATCAATACACTCACGCCTATTATCCCTATCGGGGTAGGCAGAGCGTCAGCGGTTCTGGAACCACTTGATGCAACATTTGACATCAATTCTGAGGGTTATTGGATGAAACATGATGTATAATGTTGAGATGTCATCAGATCAGACTTTCGCTTGTTTATTTTTTATTATAAGATGGGTTAACTCTTGACCTCAATCTTGACCATTAGGTCAAAGATGAGGTCGACGATGGAGCGAGTTAACCCAGAAAATGCCTATAAAGGCACTGGTACTCCCACGCACCGACAGAACACAGCAAGCTGTTTGGCGTCGGACTTCGGTAGGAGGGTGGTCACGAACCAGACGGCCCTTCACAGAGCCTACCACACCGCATGAGACCATAGGACGACACCTCAGATTCAGAAGAAAATGAAGTGTCGTTGCCTGGGATGGATTACTAGGAGGCAGGTCTCATTTGTGTTTCCTTAGTCGCCTCTTACGACACCCACGGAAAGAGATGGGGTGGTGTTATTCTTAACCGATCACCACACGGTTACGATACAGCAAACCCTCGCATCCCACTTATGAGACATTCATTTATTACGTAAGACTGTTTTCGCTAGTTTTTGACCCTCTTCCCCCTATTATAAGAAAAAATAAGAATAAGCCAAGCCCCTCCCCCCTGTTTAATATTTTTATTACGTTAGAATCTAAAGGAAAAAATTAATACACGTTTGGTTTGTTTTAATGTTTATTTTTCAAAGTGATGATTTTTAGAAATGTTTTTTTGTACTTACAAAGCAGCTACTAATAATTTTAAGTTTTTGTTAGTAATAAAATTTGGTTTTAATCACTTTGCCCGCGCTTTTTCAAAGTATAATTTTGTGCACATTTTTGTGATCTTACGAAGGTAAGAACTATCGAGACTCCCTCCCACCCCCTTGTAGGAAAAAAGGTAAGGTCGACCTCCTAAATCGTCTTACGTAATAAATGAATGGCCCCTACTGACTTTTACAGTATGCCTGGGAAGAGTTAGCTACTGGTACGATCTAAGTGTTTTTTTCATGCCCAGTCCAGCGTGGAAGGAAAGGTGTTATAAGAAGCGTTAAGCTAAAAGTGCTGTGTAGTGTACCAGGAGTTCATGAATAATGCACAAGTTGACAAAACCTCTTGGTCGCACCTTTGTTAGGGTCCATTTCATTATCGCCCTTGCGTCTATTTAGATGTTTCTACTTCAGGGTATTGATTCTTCATTAGTTTATTACTGCGTTGGGTTTTCTGTGGGTATGAAAAGTTTTTTTTATTTGTGACTTTATTACCAGGTGCCATGGTTGTAATTAGGTTGAACTAAAAACTGTTTTAAAACTTATTCACGCGGAGAGCATTTAGCTTTGATTTTGTACGTGACCCAATCAAGTGGAGTATTGTTGATCGAAGGTAAAAACAGCGTAACTATGCTCTATCAACCCAATTTTACAAGCATTTAATTAACCTTGATAGCCCAGTGCGGTGATAGCCCAGTTAGTAATGAGCCAGACTTGTAATAGGAAGGTCGCGGGTTCAAATCCTGATGCGGGTCTATACCACTAAACTCGTCTTTCGGATTTATGTACGGATTTATAATTATCACTTGCTCAACGGTGAAGGAAAACATTGTGAGAAAATTCATTTTCGAAAGACGAGCGGTCCACCAACCCGCATTGGGCCAGCAGCGTGGTAGACTACACGGCCTAAATCCCCTTTGAGTTTCGAAAGAAGGCTTGTGTCCCTCGGTGGGGACAACGGCTAGTAAAAAAAAATACTTGCAATGTAGGTAGGTATGCAATGTAGGTAGAACTGATTTCTTCTCTTACTCTTTCACTGTCCATGCGGCAAGGTTGTGGAACTCTCTCCCGCCCACTATTCGCGAAAGTCCATCTTTCCCCGTTTTTAAGAAGAGAGTAAAGGAGCACTACCTCTCCCTAAGTTATCCGTGTGTGTAGTTATGTATTTGTATAGATATGTATTTATGTATATGTATGTATGTATTTGTGTGTAGTACTTATGGATATTTATTATTAGGTTACTTCATTGGTTTATGTTTAATTTGTATGTTTGTTTTGTTTTTAATTTAAATTGTATCGTAAGTTTAATTTTCTGTTTTGTTTTCTTTTTCACGTTATTGTGCACGTCGTACTCGCCTCACTTCGTCCAATCTCTCTTGTTAGGTCTGCTGTAAGAAATTTCTTCCTAGAAATAAGCAGTGCTTGTTGTGTCGTATTTCTTTTTGTATGTTTCTTTTTATATGTCTATTGTGTGCAATAAACAGTAAATAAATAAATAAATAAATAGGTATGTGTATATTTGTTCGGGTCAAATCTTCCAACTGAATTTAAAAGCAGCTAACCTCAATCGAACGAGCTAAAAACTTTTTTTCATGTTGCCACCTATTTTTCCTGTGGGAAAATTGTTTAGTTTGTACTCGCTGAGTAACGTCCTAAATTTTCTGGCTGAGTAACGTCCTAAATTTTCGTTAACTAAAGTTACGCTGAAATAACTCTAAAATTAAAAATTTTGCACAATCCCTGAAAATTACGTATAACTTTTAAACGGCTGAACTGATTTTGTTAAAATAAAACAAAGAACATTTTCGATCACATCAGCTTTCAAAAAATAAAAAAAGCATCGAAATCTATCCATTCGTTTAGGAGCTAGATGACACATACAGACACACAGATATACAGATACACCACGTCAAACTCATAACAACCCCTTTTTTTGTCAGGGGTTTAAAAGCTTTTCTACAGAGCAATTGAGAACACTTTGAAATCTTCTCTCCTCTTAAGCATGAAGAGAAGCGTGCTGCTTCCGATATTATCGGGAAGTAATCCCTTGGCGGGCGTAATGTGTTAATCCGGCTTTCGATAGAATTTGCTGGCTCATTTGTCTTCGCCCTAGGGAGCAAAGTGAAAGATACCCCGTGTGGATTGCTTTGAAGATAATGTTCTTTGGATTATTTTAGTGGTATTCCACTATTGTGGTCTAATCAAAAGCGTTTCACCTATACGTATTCCATTCCTTTATTTAATTTTTGACAGATGCCTTAGAACGTAACCGAACACTTTTTCGTGAAAGTAAACTTTAAAATGCGAGTTAAAATAAATATGTAATCTACTTAATCATACTCATCCATCAGCCATTAGAGCCTTCAAAAAGCCGTACGTGTCGCGGTTTTAAAAAAAGAAACGAAAATTCCTGTGCGTAATATAAATAGTTACATAAATCCCACCATAGAGCGTTACTATTTTTATTATGCACAGGAATTTCAATTTTTTTTTAAACCAATACACGTAAGGCTTCATAAAGGCTTTAATGGGTGATAAATAGGATGGATGAATATGATTAAGTAGTTTACATATTTATTTTAATACGCATTTTAAAGTTTACTTTCACGAAAAAGTGTTCGGTTATTATAAATAAATAAACTTTTTAATGTAGAAAACAAAAATTCAATCGGCACAGCCACCACGCCGAGTTTCCGCCAAAGACCTCTGTAACAGACAGACAGTCTAACCATTTAAAGGCAAATTAGATATCGACAAGTCTCAAAAAGGTCTTCAAACACAGAGGTTTTATCCAATAATGTTGTAAATTGGCTAAACTCCGAGACCACATTACCAGACCGCCTCCAATACAGAACTTGTCTGGAACAAAAGAGATTTTCCTTTGGCTTAGCGGATGGAATCGAATTTAGAAATAAAAGGGTTGAGTTATTTAAGAGACTTGAAAAAAAGAAAAATATTCTTCTTTTTAACCCCAAACAAAAAAAGGGATGTTATAAGTTTGACGTGTGTATCAGTATGTGTCTGTCTGTGGTATCGTAGCTCCTAAACGCATGGACCGATTTTGATGCGGTTTTAGAAGTGAAAACTTCTTTAGGGGCGTTATGCACTTTTTGGATGGGTAAAAAATGTTAAACTCGCGTCAAGGTCACGTGATCGAAAATTCGTAAGACGGAGGGTGAAGTGAAAACTTCTTAGACTGCAAGGAAGTAATATATGTTCAAGTTTTCACTTCTGCCGGCACTCCCGGAGTGCAACCCGTTTTTTTTAAAGCTGACGCAGTCAGCCGTAGAAAATTGGTTCAGCCGTAGAGTTTTAAGCTGTTATTGTCGGGGTGATATAACGTTTTTAATTTTAGAGTTATCGTGTATCACGTTTTGTTTCATAATATGCATAATATCTTCACTTATGCCTACTAGATTATGTATGAAAACGATTTGTTTCGCCTAATGGGATCTGAAAAAGGTCGAAATTCCAATGTTTCCGTTCACAATACATAATTAATGTACCTACTGCCAAACTCGCGGTTCGCATAAAGTTAATCAGGCACTTATAGATACGGCTTACTATAAAATTTATGACCTTCTTTGTGACAATATTTAAGAAATTCATATCTTATAGCTTTGACATTTTAAATTATTATTCTATTAGGTAACTTGTTTTCTATTAATTTCTTTATTTGACATGTTAACTGTTCTTTTGTTTTTATTTTTATTAATATTTTATTTTATTCTTTTGTTTTTTGTGTTTGACGTTAATTTTTTTAATAATTTTTAATTGTATAATAATTTTAATTTTTTTAGACCCGTTAGAGTTTAATTTTTTTAGGCCAAATATGACAGAACTACATTTCAAAATAGACCTATTTTGTACACATATTCTTCAAATAAATGATTTGATTTGCAAAGTTGAAAGTTGCCAAGCCAGATTCTTTTTTCATTTCATTCATAGGACTATATAGAGTCTAGCACAGAAGGACTTTTTTTTACCAGCCCATATACTTAAGTCCCCACCGAGGGACACGGGCCTCCCTTCGAAACACAAAGGGGATTTATGCCATCACCACGCTGGACTGCTCGTCTTTCTAAAATGAATTTTCTTGGCGGGTTTCATCACGTAATGACTTATATGAATTTTGATACCGAAGACATAAAATGATTACCAGCCTAGAAACCCGACCCTTCTTTCTACGGCCTCCGCAACCAAGTTGTTGAAACCCAATCAAATGTTACAGACAAGACTACATTAAGCTTATCAAAAGCATCCTTGTGCCGTGACGATAAGTTTGAAACTGTCAAGTTAGATAGGCTCTCAGCTGTACTTCGGCCAGTTTTCCCATTTATTCCACAATTGTGTTACAGATCGCTGATGTAGGATCGCCTCAAGATATCGATAACATTGTTAAAACTATATAAAAAAAGTAAATATACGCTTAGAAGAAAATCTTCTGAGTTAGTGCTGGCCTTAATAAAAGTTTTGTTAGAGAAAAAAAACGTTTTCTTTATATTTTAGCATTGTTTTAAGAGCCATTGGTTTATTTATAAAGCCTAGAGGCCTAGACAAAGTCATATTCTGTTAGCGATTACTAAGATTGATAGTTCTAAAACGTATGACATTGACGTGAACTGACCAGGTGACTTTTCTATTATGTCTGACAATGTCATACATTGTATAAACTTTTGATTTCAATTACTTATCGCTAAAAGAATGTGATATTGTCAAGAAGTCCCTACGTTATCGAAGAAAACTTTCTATGTCATTGTGGATCGGGGTTTGCCGCAACTGCAACGTTTCTCAGATTTTAATTTATAGCCCTAGTGCGGGAAAGATATTTTTCGAGCCATGTCGAGTTTATATGAGGTTAAGGTGACTTTAAATTTTGGTTTAGCATAGTTTTAAGAACTTACACCTACATAAGTTTTAAGAACTTACCCCAAATAGATACGGGAAAAGGCCGGGCGAAGAAAAAGACACCTACATAAGTTACCTCTAATCAAATTCAAATGTCACCAAATTGAGCACAAACATGAACTGTTCTGCATTAATTGGGAACACAAGCTTGTCAAGTTAGTAGCTGAAATCTCCCCGCTTCTCGTAGTATAGGAGTAATGTCGCCGACTCATCATGTTACGAGAGTTTAACTCAAAGAGAAGTGTTGTAGTTCAGACATAATTTAATTAAACAAGCTACAGTTTTGGTAGTGCAATTTGCGTGGAATTTGCTTTTGGTATGCACGAGTAAGCTTTCTTGTACAAAATGTAGGTGACATACGGATTGGAAGGAAGCGGATGCGATGTGAATGTAACCTAGATTGCGGTAAAAGTTAAATTATAAAACCAGGGTTACAGGGCATCTATTCATTAAGTCTTCGACAGATATTTCTGAGCATTACAAGTGAATACGTCTCTCTTGCGCTTAATGTATGATAGTGACCGTAGTAATACTTGTAAGTGTTGGTCGTAAATCGGTCGCAAAATACTTCAAATCTTTTTTAATAGATTTTGGTGAGGCTTGGAACATATTATTACGCTCTTGAAAGCCTAATAGGAGACTTCAAAAACAAAAAAGTCCCAAGAGAAATGGAACAAAGAGCCCTAGAACAACATTAACGTCATTTTACGTTTTATTTTAACGTAAGTAACTCTTACACTCAGTAATTACTGAAAACTTTGCATTTGGAATGAACCCAAAAGACTTAAAAAGTGGGTTATATTAGATTCAACGAAAAGGAGTGTCGTAATTACCACTTTGAATATTTATGGCCCTAGTGCGGGAAAGAAAAATTTCGAGCCATGTTAGGAGTCTATTTCAAAGGTATACATGGGTGACTTTAAAGTACTAAGCGAAACTGTCTGGGGTGTTTATACTCATGAATCTGAACAACTTTCCCCAAGGAATTCTCAAAAAAACATTTTCGATTTTTTACATTAAGGCAATTATCTAATCGCTGAAGTTGTATAGAGGGGCAAAAACTTTTTTGATATTTCGACCTATGTTCCTTGGGGAAAGTTGTTCAGTTTAGTAGGCTGATTCACATCCTTAATTTTCGCTTACCTACTAATCTAAAGTTACCCAATAGGCCTTTTTATAATTTGAACGGCGAGGCACGGCATGACAGAATTTGTATTACCATTGCCTTCTGTGTTCTCAGCTTCTAGTATCACCAGTGCATATAGGAGGCAATATGGTAATACAATTTTGCTGTGCCGTTTTCGTATTATAAAAAGGCCCAATGTTTTGTAATTTGTAGCATTGGGAAGTACAAAAATGTCCTTAGATGTTTTCCAAGAAACTTACATATTTACATTTCACCAAGCTATCACCTTCAAGTGTCGTAGCGTAGTAGTTAACTCAATAAAGCACCCGTCAATATTTGTACCTAACTACGCCAACTCCGCTCGCATTACTACACTTGTTCGGGAAAGTTTGTATTACATTACTCTAGTTGCTTTTATCAATACCGCAAATATTTGTACGTGGTTTATTCGTATTTCTATGAAAATAGATAAATATTAGGGGTGACTTTTAATCAGTTAGCGAAACTTTGTGTCGTGTGGTGATCGGTTCAGAATAACACCACCCCATCTCTTTCCGTGGGTGTCGTAAGAGGCGACTAAGGAAACACAAATGAGAGCTGCCTCCTAGTAATCCATCCCAGGCAACGACACTTTATTTTTTTCTGAATCTGAGGTGTTGTCCTATCGTCTCATGCGGTGTGGTTGGCTCTGTGAAGGGCCGTCTGGTTCGCAACCACCCTCCTACCGAAGTCCGACGCCAAACAGCTTGCTGTGTTCCGTCTGTGCGTAGGAGTACCAGTGCCTTATAGGCATTTTCTGGGTTAACTCGCTCCATCGTCGACCTCATCTATGACCTTGGTCAAGATTGAGGTCAAAAGTTAACCCTTCTTATAATAAAAAAAAAACTTTTAAGACGTGATTATTCCCAAGAAACTGTACAATTTTCCCCAAGGAATAGAACTCTCTTTGTTATTTAACATTAAGTTGCATGGAGCTGCGGGAGATGTTTGGGTAAGGTTGTCCTACAGTTTAGTGTGCTGGTTCTCACCCTTCATTTTCGTTTATTAATTTAAAGTCGCCAAATACAGGGTGAAAAAAAACCTCCTAGCTATATTCAAAATCCTGAACCAGTATCACTTACAGAACACTTTTATTTTTTTATTTTTTTCGGTGGGAATTTTTTTCCTAAACGTAGACACCACTTGGGTGCAAAATATTAGGTAAAAAAAACAACGGGTTGCACTCCTGGAGTGCCGGCAGAAGTGAAAACTTGAACATTAACGTCGTGCATTAATATGGAAATAAAACAAAATACATAAACAGAGTCCATTATTCTCTCAGAATTTGAACCCTCGACCTGTTGCTTACATTCTAGCAACTTTTCCACTCGACCAAACTGTCTACTTTCAGTTCAGTAAAATAGTCTATCGGTATTTGCGCGCTATGTGCGAATAATCGTTGAGATCTGTCACAGAGATAATTTTACCATATGGCTGCCATCCGTCCGGGTTTCCACCCATACTTCAAAGTACACACCGCTGCTAAAGAAGTTTTCACTTCAAAAAAGATGGCAACCCTATCCTACGCATTTTCGATCAGGGTCACGTGACATCTGACGATCTGACGCGAGTTCATCGCGAATTTTACATTTTTTCCCCATAATAAAAGTGCTCAACGCCGCTAAAGAAGTTTAAACTTAAAAAAAAAAAATTTCATAAATGTGTTCTTTGAGTGATACTGGTTTAGGATTTTGAATATAGCTAGGAGGTTTTTATCACCGTGTCTAAAGGGTACTATAAAGAGGTTGTATGCCTTTACAGTACAGGCTTTAAATGAAAATAATCTAAATATATAAAAATGAATCCCTATTTCCCTTGGTCACGGCATCACGCCTGAACGGCTGGACCGATTTCGCTAAATCTTTTTTTGTTCTGTTCGTTATTATCAGGAGAAGGATCTTATGAAAGAAAAAATTAAGAAAGTTGAAAAAAAAAAGAAAACAGGACAACGTCTGTCGGGTCAGCTAGTAATAATATAAAATCATTTATTATCAGGCAACTAGCCCCATAGATAATGGTGACCATTTTCGCCCGGTGCACTTTAGGTGATGAAATAATGACAGCCACCTCAATAAGCAAAGCCACCGCCAACCGAAGGTTATGTTGCAAACTACTTAGCAACTTTTTGACAGCCGGTTTGGTCGAGTGGTAGTGACGCTGCCTCTTGATCGGCGGGTCCTGGGTTCGATTCCCAGTCGGGGCAAATATTTGTGTAAAAAGCAGATGTTTGTTCTCGGGTCATGGGTGTTTGTGTCTGTCTTTGTGTGTTCCAAGGGACCCACGACACAAGGGAAAACCTTAATGCGGGCCTTTGAGTGTGAAGCGTTTTTTAAAATAAAAATAAAAACTTGACATTCAGTTAGGGGTCATAGCAGCTGTTGAAAAGTGTATAACATTTGGATAGTTCTAAATTTCGCCAACTGAACGGATAAAATGGCGACCATTTTCATTCAACTGCCATTCAGACGTCTTTGATTAGTAGAATAGCCCTCCAGGCGTATCCATTTGACTATTCTGAATAGCTCTCAGTTGCAGATTCAATCTCAACCTGTTGAGCTCATTGAATTGAATGTCTTATGCACGACCCGGCGGCGCTGCCTACGTCACATATCGTAACTACGGGAATGTTCTACGGCACGAGTAAAATCCTGAGTTCTCGATGAAATAACATCGACAGCTATTTCTCTAACTAAATAAAAAAATATTTTTATTTAGCTAGAGAAAGAAATCTCTACACCCAAAAGTTGCCGATAAGATATTGCTTCTTTTAGTAATGGGGCCGCCTTTTGTACCCTATAACTTTATTACTGTTTTTATATGATGTAAATTATACTTTTTGTTCTACTTTGTTGGTGTGCAATAAAGTATATTGTATTGTACTGTGAGTTTTTTTATTTTTATATACAAGGTGTAAGCGCCGCACGTCAGACTATCACCATCATCATGATCAGCCTGTGTTAAGTAGTCCACTGCTGGACATAAGCCTCTCCTATGTCACGCCACTGAGCTCGGTCTTCAGCTCTCCTCCTCCAACCACTGCCCGCTACCTTATGAAAATCGTCACCTCACCTAGTGGGCTACAGTCTCGCTCGTAATAGCGCTGGCTTTCGTAGTGTAAATGGGCAAGTTGACGTGCTGTTGACAATAATGTAAATGGGCAATTGACGTGCTGTTGACAGTGCATTGCTGGTTTTCGTGTTTTACGCTGTTATTATTAATTTTTAAATATTAAAGAAAAAAAATCTTCGGACCGAAATTCCACTGGAATTTTTTTAAATTAGATTAATGGTCTGAATTCATGGTTTCATTCCTTTAAACCCTATAGGTCAGGATTTTCGCAAAATGCAACTGACAATATTTTTAGTCCATGAAATTGGAAATACCAGTCTGCTCTTGCTAGCCATAGAGGTTAAATAGACCCATTTTCCCGACAAAATCAAATGAACAGATATTTTCTGGTGAATTCCGGAATGAACCTGTATTTTCAGGTTTTGAAAGCCTGTAACTTTAGCTTTTCCGTTCAGACGTAAACCAATATTATTCCGTTCATTTTCAGTGTAACAGAGTATATTTGGACCTGGTTTTAATTGCAAGACCATTTACTTCTCACATGTATGAGTTCAGCACATCTAACATAGAGGCGTTTGATAACGTTGATATATCTTTTTCTGTCATCTCGCTCTACTGCATAGCATTAGTACTAAACAGGCAGGACGACATCGACATAAACGCTACACACTCAAAGGCCCACACTAAGGTAGTTTTCCCTTGTGGTCCCTCGGAACATACATAAAGACAAACACAAACACCCATGACCCAAGAACAAACATCTGCTTTTTACACAAATATTTGCCCCGACTGGGAATTGAACCCAGGACCCATCGATCAAGAGGCAGCGTCACTACCACTCGACCAAATCGGCCGTCTAAATTATTTTGACCTTTGCTGAAATGAGAGCTTATTTACATTTCATCAAAGGTAACTTTGTAATTTAACTTTGTATAAGTACGCAATATTCCACCAACCCGCATTGGGCCAGCGTGGTGGACTACGCCTAAAAGAGCACTACCTTTCCATTGCCCATCCATAGTATTTATTTTTTATATATGTATTATATGTATTTGTTTATATATATGTATTTATTATATCTTTAGTACTAGGTTTATAAAATTTTATATATATTTAGCTTGAGTAATATTTAGTATTTAAGTAATAATTAGCATTCAATTTGTTCAGTACATCTATTTTTCTCCTATAGTACACGTCTGTCTTCCTTTCTTCTTGCTCTATCCTATCAACAGGTCTGCTGGTAGAAATTTATTTTTAGAAATAAGCGGAACCTTTTTGTATGTACTGTCTTATGTCATATATACAATAAACGTTATATATATATATATATATATATATATATATATATATAGCCTAAAACCCCTTCGTGTTTCTAAGGGAGGTCCGTGCCCCTCGGTGGGGATGTAGGTATATTGGCTGATGACAAGGCACGTACTATTGTTGCTTTCAGATATTCTGAATTAAATATACTCGTATTTTATAGAGACTTTACGTAAGTAAGCGAAATTTTAAGGGGTGATTTCCCTATAAAACTTAACAACTTACTTATAATTATCATAAAAAATATCGACCTATCATAATTAACGCAATAATAAATAAACGTATTTTCTTTGCGAAAAAAGTCGTAGGCAGAAACTTCGGAGCGATAAAAATCTAAAAAAAAACATGCTTAACACAAACAATCACTCCAAACTATGCTAAAAAGTAGTCTATCACGTCTGACACGACATAGCAGTCAGAATATATAACTCGTATTTGCATAACCCCAGAGCATTGGGGTATAGTAATGCAAATCATATCACGGTGTGTTGGCGTTGGCAGGGAACAGGGTTAATCAATGCGCGGCCGCAGGCCGTAAGCCGCGTCTGATTGGCTTCCGAATTGGACGCGTAATTACATACTACGATTAGTCTCGGGAGAGAATGAAGGCCGAATCAGCGTATTGATTTTGGAGACATAAAGTAAAGCAACCTTTTTGCCACGCAACCTTCTTATCTTTCTACATTGGACTGGGAGTAAAAGAAAAATTTAAAATATGCCAAATTTCAAATATCGAACGCGAGAAGGCTCGGAAATCGTAGTATAATTATACTATTTGTACCACAATTTCATAAAGTATAGTATGTAGTATTGTAATGCCAGTATTCTACCGAAAACACCTTTTTATGGACCTGTGAAAGGGTAATTTTTAATGTAATTTTTATAATTATTTCCTGTCTTTCTGACAGAATACGAGTTGTTATGTATTTTATCTATGAGTGTTATAAGCAATTTCTTGTATATGCTCACACAATTTTCTTGAATAATTTGCTAAAATAATTTCTGTCTTACTTTAACTCAATGAAATAGGCTAGAAACAGAAACAAAGGATATTACTGTGATTGTTTTTTATTATTTTAATGGTTTTTGTATGCAATAAAACAAATTTTACTTTAATGTCGTTAAAAATCAAAATGTAGTATTATTATTGGTTAAGTAGTATAATTTTGATCTCCAAGTAGTATAATTTTCTGACGGTCTGAATAACCCTGAACGCGAGGGTTTTGTTGTAGCGTGGGTGGGTGAAAGGCTGACCTCATACCACTACTACTCATCATTACTCATATATCATCTGTTTACCCTCAGAAATGTCAAACGTGACTTAATCTGTACTACATGATGCTCTGCCTACCCCATAAGGAATTATAGGCGTGAGTGGATGGAAGGACGTAACGTACTGCTTAATTTCCCAGCGTCGCGTGACGTTTCGACACTACTCTCAGGCATATAATATATTCAAAACACATCCAAGAGCTTTAATTAACAGGTATACACTGTCTCATTTGATTTACATTCGAACTTGTAACTATAATTATATATATGGGAATTAATCTACTTATCGTATTTGACATTGGTAGTAATAACTATCTGTAAATGAAATTACTGTACACTGGAATGCTTGATATCTGCCGTTATTGAAATTGTACAGTCAACAGCAAATCAGGCTACCACAAATTGTCAAATTTCCCCAATGGATAGTAAACTCTAATGCTTCGAGATAAAATTGAAAATCGATTGAAGAAATTTGACAGTTTTGGATAGCATGATGTGCCGTTGTCCCTGTACATTTTCTATACTAATATTATAAAGAGGAAAGATTTGATTGTTTGTTTGAATTGAATATGCTCCGAAACTACTGGACCGATTTGAAAAATTGTTTCACCATTTAGAAAGCTATATTAGCCCCGATGGACAAAGGCTACATAATTTTCCAAAGTTCCCACGGGAACGAAGTCCCAAGCGGAATGCTAGTGTACCGTAATAAAAATAATGCGTAGACAAACGTGTTTGTTTAAAAGAGCAATGGATAGTACCTTGATTTGAAACCATGTGGAAGTTTTAATACTTAAATAGAATAACTATAAACGATACACACATAAAGGCCCACACTAAGGTTTTCCCTTGTGTCATAGGTCCCTCGGAACACACATAATGACAGACACCGAAACACCAATGACCCGAGATCAAACATCTGCTTTTTATATGCCCCGACTGCCCCGACTGGGAATCGAACCCAAGACCCGTCGATCAAGAGGCAGTGCCACTACCACTCAACCCAACCAACCGTCAATCACGTTCACCAAGAACATTTCCGACAGGGCGGCTATTCAGCAAGTCAATGGCGTCTCAAGGCCATGGAAAGATATGATGGTGACCATGTTATCCGTTCAGGTGGCAAAATTGACAACCATCCAAAGGACATCATTCAAAACGTACAAAAATTTAAAAGTGGTGGCCAAAAAAAGTAAAGTAATTATTTTAAAAGGGCACATTATTCTTAAAATTTTTTATATGACAGCTAAGATGTACGACGACCTTTACGAATTTTCCTCTTTTAAGCTTAAATGCATTTTTAAATCAAGAATTTAAATCTATAACCTAATACGAAAAATGTTTTGTATCACAATCTATTAAAACACTATTTTCTATGGCCGGAACATTTAAAATCCAGATTTATGTGTCAAAAACAAATCTAGTAATGGTCGTACAGCTTAGCTATCATACTAAAAAATGTTTAGAATAATATTTTCTTTCGAAATAATAACATTACCTTTTTTGGTCGCTACTTTAAAAATTTTGTTATTTTTTGTATGGGCCGTGAATGATGTCCTTTCATACATTTGATGACGACTGTTTTAACTGGCGGCAACACCGCCAACAAATGTAGTAACGTTAGCTAATTAGTTTGCAACTTAACGTTCGGTTGGAGGTGGTGCTGCTGCAGCTCGAGCACGATGATGATAGCGCGCGTAATGCGCCGCGGTCATAGGACATAGGTCAAAATGTCAACATTGACAACGCCAGAGGGCGAGCAAGCCTTTGCGCGGGGCCCTCGCGCAATCAAAGTAAAGTTTCAGCGTCAGCCGATTAGCGTGCCGCGCGAGTTTGTCGCCATCGGTTCGAGCTGCTGTCATTAAATGTACTGTGGTATGCAGACCTTCATGGAGGATCTGGCATAACGCAACTTCTTTCTCATTCGGTCATTTCGAAGAAGATAATTCGAATATCATTTTAAAAGGTTTGAAATTGTATTCGATGTCAACATTCGAAATGATTGAAGATCTGGTCTTCCGCCATTGATTGTAGAGAGCTCGCGGAATAAGTTCTTGTATGCGTTCATAGGCGTGCAAATAGCACTTTCCTAAGCGTTGTATAATAATAAATAACTGTGTATACGTTTACAATAAACAACAAGTGTAATAAAAGTGCCAGTAATTGTTTAGAAATATAGCGACTGTTAGAAGAGCTACATGTTTCATTCCTTGCCCCCCGGAATAGGTGCTACAGTACTGTGGTATGCAGACCTTCACGGAGGATCGGGCATAACGCAACTTCTTTCTCATTCGGTCATTTCGAAGAAGATAATTCGAATATCAATTTAAAAGGTTTGAAATGGTATTCGATGTCATGATTCGAAATGATTGAAGATCTGGCCTTGCGCTATTCATAGATTGATTATTGGGAATTCATTGTAGTAAGCTCGCGGAATAAGTTGTAAATACGTTCGTAGGCGTGCAATAGCACATAATAAGCGGTGTCTAACTCTATAGCTGTGGATGTGACGGAAAGTAAATAATATTGTACGGAAGAACAGTTTTTTTGATTATAACCGTAATTGGAAAGGAATCAAGCTGTTTTAATTAATCGCCCCCAAGACACATCGTTGCAGTACCTATGGGGCCTTTTTATAATTCGAAAACGGCACGGCAAAATTATATTAGCATTGCCTCCTATGTAATAGTGACATTAGAAGCTAGGAACATAGGGGGCAATGGTAATTCAAATTTTGTTATGCCGTGCCGTGCGATTCGAATCATAAAAAGGCCCATTAGGTTTCGATGGTTCTTAATTTCAAAACCATGGTCATTTAACAGTCATTGAGACGCCATTGATAGTCAGAATAACCGCCCAAGTGGTTAAACCAAGAACCAACGAATTCTCATTACATTTGACGATATCTGCTCCAACTAGCAGCGCCACCGCAAACTACCTAGCAATTTAACATTCAGTGTTAAACCAAGAACCAACGAATTCTCATTACATTTGACGATATCTGCCCCAACTAGCAGCGCCACCGCAAACTACCTAGCAATTTAACATTCAGTGTTAAACCAAGAACCAACGAATTCTCATTACATTTGACGATATCTGCTCCAACTAGCAGCGCCACCGCAAACTACCTAGCAATTTAACATTCAGTGTTAAACCAAGAACCAACGAATTCTCATTACATTTGACGATATCTGCTCCAACTAGCAGCGCCACCGCAAACTACCTAGCAATTTAACATTCAGTGTTAAACCAAGAACCAACGAATTCTCATTACATTTGACGATATCTGCTCCAACTAGCAGCGCCACCGCAAACTACCTAGCAATTTAACATTCAGTGTTAAACCAAGAACCAACGAATTCTCATTACATTTGACGATATCTGCTCCAACTAGCAGCGCCACCGCAAACAACCTAGCAATTTAACATTCAGTGTTAAACCAAGAACCAACGAATTCTCATTACATTTGACGATATCTGCTCCAACTAGCAGCGCCACCGCAAACTACCTAGCAATTTAACATTCAGTGTTAAACCAAGAACCAACGAATTCTCATTACATTTGACGATATCTGCTCCAACTAGCAGCGCCACCGCAAACTACCTAGCAATTTAACATTCAGTGTTAAACCAAGAACCAACGAATTCTCATTACATTTGACGATATCTGCCCCAACTAGCAGCGCCACCGCAAACTACCTAGCAATTTAACATTCAGTGTTAAACCAAGAACCAACGAATTCTCATTACATTTGACGATATCTGCTCCAACTAGCAGCGCCACCGCAAACTACCTAGCAATTTAACATTCAGTGTTAAACCAAGAACCAACGAATTCTCATTACATTTGACGATATCTGCTCCAACTAGCAGCGCCACCGCAAACTACCTAGCAATTTAACATTCAGTGTTAAACCAAGAACCAACGAATTCTCATTACGTTTGACGATATCTGCTCCAACTAGCAGCGCCACCGCAAACTACCTAGCAATTTAACTTTCAGTGTCGATGGCCCGTGCTAGTCAAGGCAATTGTCATCTAATGTTTTTTGAAGTTGGTATAAAAGTGGTACTCAGAGTTTCGTATTTTAAAATATTATTGGCAGATTTTTTTTCCTGGACGTTATTTTTAGTTATCTAAATATATAAAAGGAGAAGCTGACTGACTGACTGACTGACTGACTGACTGACTGACTGACATATCAACGCACAGCTTAAGCGGCTAAACGTAGGCACTTGAAATTTGGAAGGGACGTAGCTTAGGTACCGTAGAGGTGCACTAAGAAAGTAATTCCCGAAATTCCCACTCGAACGGGAATTAGCGGGAAAATTCTTTTGTATGAAAAATCTAAACCGCTTAAGTTAGACGCTTGATATTTGGCATGCAGGTACCTTAGTAAACTTAAAGCTTAGTTGCAACAGGATATTGCAAAATTCCTACGGGAACGGGAGTTAGCGGGAAAAAACTTTTGTATGTAAAAATCTAAATCTTAAACTAAATCAATATTTAATAAACTAATGAAGGTCCATTAATGGACCGTCAATAAAGTGAAATCTGTTCAAAAGAAAAAATTAACACGCAAACGAAGTTGCGGGCATCAGCTAGTTTATTTATACAAAGGTAATCAACAGCATAACGTTAAACGTATAGAATGTAACGTCTTAGATAATATACATAGCCAATTATAAATTACCCTTGATTAGCAAATGGATTAGCTATCATTTGAGGCGATACCTGAACCTAAGACGACTTTTATGAAAGACAAATTCAAAGTCGCAACTCATAACTCTTTACAAGAAACACCAACAATGTTTCAGTTCGCACATTGTTTTAGAATGTGGTTCGACTGATTTTCGACCTTAACTGTATGTAATAAGTTACAAATTACGACTTTTTTCTTACTCTTATTCAAAGTCCAAAACTTATTATTAGAAGGGTCATTAGGGTAATGTAAGGTATGTGGCTTCTGTAGACAAAATATTACAAATTGCAGTATTCCTGCGTGAAATCTTTTTGTTAGTGAATTTTTGGCAATATTCTTTTTACCGACTTCAAAAAAGGAGGAGGTACTATGTTCGACTGTATGTATTTTTTTTTTATGTATGTTCACCGATTTCTCCGCAATTATAGACCGATTTTAAAAATTCTTTTTTGGTTCGAAAGAGTATACTTCAGAGGTAGTCCCATATAAATTTTATCGAAAATGATTCAGAACTTTTAAAAAAATCAACAAAAACAAAAAATACTACAAACCAGAACCACAGAATAAATAATAGTACTAACCAGAACATCATCTAAATAAATGAGTGACATTTTCGTTTGTGGTTATCTGCTTTGTAGTTTACAAAAAATACTACTTAGTTATTTATTTTGTGCGAACTGTTGGGATTGAAGTCGGCGACACATACGTTTTTATAACGTGAAAATTTATTGGTATATTTGCGTTCTACTAGCTTGATTGCCCCTTATATTTCTGTTGAAAAATGCAATAGAAATATGTATGTATGTATGTAAATTCTTTATTGCTCAAACACAGTGTTATATATAAGAGATATAGGAAGACGGAAGAAATTATATACGTATAAAAACTAGCTTCCTGCCCGGGACTTCGTTCCCATGACAATTTCGGGACTCAATGATACACACAAACCTTCCTCTTGAATCAATCCATCCATTGGTAAAAACCATGTGAAAATCCGTTCAAAAGTTTTTGAGTTTACCGCGTTCAGACAGTCTGACGCGGCGGGACACTTTGTTTTATTTAGTACTAGCTTTCCGCCCGCGGCTCCGCCCGCATGGACTATAAGTTACATCGTGCCCAATTGTGGAATAAAATGTAGCCTATGTCCTTTCCCAGGCTCTAATCTATCTCTGTATCAAATTTCATCAAAATCGGTTCAGTAATTTAGGCATGAAAGATGGACAGACGACAGACAGACAGAGTTACTTTCGCATTTATAATATTAGTAATGATGATGATATGAATGATGATGATGTTGATGTGGCGGCCTGTGCAGCCTGTGCTGCGAGGATGGCAGAGATAGGTTATTTCCAAAAGTTTTTATTAAGTTTTTTTTAGCAAAAGTTTTTGTATTTAAGTTAGTTTTTAATGAACAATGTTAGCGTATGGCACTAAAACAAATTTAATTAAGCCAAAGTTGAGAAGTTCGATGAAGCGAACAAGTTTCGTTTGTTGAAACTTCTTATCTGATGCCGGACTTAAAAATGTTACGTTGAGTCGTTAATGCTGTAGAAAATACCGTTTTTTTCACCATATACGTCCCCACCGAGGGGCACGGGCCTCCCTTCGAAACGCGAAGGGGATTTAGGCCATAGTCCACCGTAATTACATGCCAGCTTAAAAATACTCTATTGTAGGTGCCCACCCTTTTCTTGAGCGTAGCGAGCTTACAAAATTTTGACATGAAACTATCTTAAATTATTTTTGCTTTTATACACCGTGTGGTGTTTTTTTGTAACTGGTTATCTACGAGTATCTATATCTAACATATTAAAAAGAGGAAAGATTTGATTGTTTGTTGGCATCGAATAGGCTCCGAAACTACTGGACCGATTTGAAAAATTCTTTCACCATTAGAATCCTAAATTATCTGGGATGGACATAGTGTATATGATTTTCCCGAATTCCCACGGGAACGAAGTCCCGCGCGGGAAGCTAGTAGTCTATAAACCAAGTCAGATGCCATTTGGCGGCTTAGACAAAATCGCCAATACTTGATTATACTTACACCATAAAGAAGGATTATGATAGTAAGAGAAATACTGAAGCATACTAAGAAAGAAAAGATCAAGATAATGACAAAAACCGGTCAGCAATATTAGACCAAGCCAGCAGCTCAAGCACTACGTAAAAATATAATATTAATTATCTTCTAAATATATAAAAGGAGAAACTGACTGACTGACTGACTGACTGACATATCAACGCACAGCCTAAACGGCTAAACGTAGGCACTTGAAATTTGGAAGGGACGTAGCTTAGGTACCGTAGAGGTGCACTAAGAAAGGAATTCCCGAAACTCCCACGGGAACGGGAATTAGCGGGAAAATCCTTTTGTATAAAAAATCTAAACCACTTAAGTTAGACGCTTGAAATTTGGCATGCAGGTACCTTAGTAAACTTAAAGCTTAGTTGCAACAGGATATTGCAAAATTCCCACGGGAACGGTAGTTAGCGGGAAAAAACTTTTGTATGTAAAAATCTAAATCACGTAAGATAGATGTTCTCAATCTGTGTACTCTGTACAAAAAAAAATTAACACGCAAACGAAGTTGCGGGCATCAGCTAGTTTTTTTTATAAATTCAGTGCTTTGAAACCTTTTCACAGATGTCAATTATTAAAAAAAGAGCTAAGTCAGTAACCTTCGTTCCCCGTGACAGATCTGTCATATTAATCCAATGACAGCTGTCGTTATTAACTGGCTTGTTATTAAAAAACTTCCCCGACTTATAGGGAATTTAAAAACTATTCAACTCTTCTTAGTTTTCAATTTCAGTTTCAATAGAAAAAGTTTACTAAGCACTGAGTATTATTTAAAAGGTCAGACGAGGGTGTTGCAGCGAGAAAAATGCAGTTTGAGAGACGGTTCTAGAAAAATGTAAGATTTAATTTTCAGAGTTGAGTTTTGAAGTAGTAAATATAGTAGCTTGTCGAGTATTTACTTACACCCTTATAAAAGCGAAATTTCGAAATATATTTTTCCCGTGCCAGTTGTCTACTCTTCCCAGGCATTCTGTGAAAGTCAGTTAGAATTACGCGGGGGTTTTGCTGTATTGTGGTCGAAAAGCTCACAACCTCGCACCACTTATTTTTTGACGACCAGTTTGGTCTAGTGGTAGTGGCGCTGCCTCTTGATCGACGGGTCCTGGGTTCGATTCCCAGTCGGGGCAAATATTTGTGCAAAAAGCAAATGTTTGTTCTCGGGTCATGGGTATTTGTGTTTGTCTTTATGTGTGTTCCGAGGGACCCACGACACAAGGGAAAACCTTAATGTGGGCCTTTGAGTGTGTAACGTTTATTATTATTATTACTTATATATTATGTCAATCGTGGCATCGAGTGGTTTTAAAACCACTTGATGCTCTGCTTACCCCAAAAGGGATTTTCGGCGAGAGCGTCTGTATAAATAAAATAAATTAATTTAAAAAATTAAAAAACCTGACTGCGTCATAAAAATCCCCGATTGTTAAAATCTTTATGTTATTCAAAAATATTCAATAACAAAAGTCTCGACTACTGGACTTACTTGTTTTTTTATTATCAGATTTATGACGCAGTCGGGTTTTTTTTTATTAATTTATTTTATTTTATACACTTTTTAGTTAGGGTAAGATATTTATATTTATTTAAGTATTGATTTTTTTTCATTGATCTTCTCATCTCACTTGCATAAAAATTTAAAAATTTCCAAATTAAAAGTCCATATTTAAGTAAAAATCGTTACTAACCAACTTTAAGGCGTTATAGATTCTAAACGGTAATTTTGATTGAAAAACGATATAAGAAACCTAACAATGATTTTCAAATATCTATTCAACGATACCCCACTTGACATAGTTCGTCGATTTTTTATTTTTTTATTTTTCACATTATGGCGTCGAAATCGGCCATTTTGATTTTTCCAATTTTTTATACTTTCTACGACATTTGCGCTGTCATGACGAATCCAGCGACGTATCATTTATCAAAATCAACCTACGCGTTTAGTTTACATACATACATACATGCGTGGGCTGATAAACACATTACCCTCCTTTGCGTCGCGCAGTCGGGTAAAAAGTGACCTTCTTTACTTTTTGGTCACCTAAACATTCTCTATCGATCTGACTTGGTTTCAAACTGCGACATCACAATCAAGAAAAAAGATCTAAGATGGCGGCCACAGGCAGGCTCCCATATTAAAATCTTCGAACCCCTCTCAGAGTTGAGTTTTGAAGTAGCAATTAAGTAGCTTATAAGTGTCAAGTATCCACTCAGACCCTTATAAAGCAATTTTGAAATATATTTTTCCCGTCAAACCTCACTCAGCGTATCACATGTACTCTTAACTCATTATTTTCACTAATTAAGGGGCTTGGAGGAAATAATACGATTTAAAAGTGTATTACAATAGCATACCTAGCACGGCCCACGACAAACTCGCGTGTCACGCCACTCAGACGACACTAAAACTTCACTTTGATTGCGTGAGGGAACCGCGCAAATGCTTACAGGCAAAGAGCCTTTTTATAATTCAAAAACGGCACGGCAAAATTGTATTACCATTGCCTCCTATGTAATAGTAATACTAGAAGCTGAGAATGTGACATTCTTTTATATGTGAAGAAAAATGAGCATTTGTTTAAGAAAAATAGCGATAGGCACAATGTAAGTACTAGGACCAAGCAACACGAGATCAAGCTATTTTACTATAGGGCTGTCATCCGTCCGGGTTTCCACCCATATTTCAAAGTGCACAACGCTGCTAAAGAAGTTTTCACTTCAAAAAAGGTGGCAACCCTATCCTACGCATTTTCGATCACATCTGACGGTCACGGTCACGTGACATGTGACGCGAGTTCATCGCGAGTTTAACATTTTTTCACCATACTTAGACCTGTGTTCACCAAAAATATAACCAACGGTTAAACCGCGGTTAGAAGCTAATCAGACAAAATGTAAAAAAAAATGTATGAAAATGACTGTGTCAAATCTCTGGTTAGCTGCTAATCGTTGGTTAAATATTTGGTGAACACTAGCCTAAAAGTGCTCAACGCCGCTAAAGAAGTTTTCACTTCAAAAATAATTTTGAAAATCATTCCACAAATGGCGGAGAAATTGGTGAACATACATTTAAAAGAAAAAGATACATACTTACAGTTGAACATAGAACCTCTTCCTTTTTTAAAGTCGGTTAAAAATATAATAAATTCCCACGAGAACGCTACTTAGGTAAGTACTTTACTTTGCTGGCTCAGTAAAAGATAATTCTGCTATTTGCTCTGCTATTTGACTTTCGAAGCTTAGAGTCTGAAACTAAGTACCAACTAAGTACTGGAACGTTTAATTACTTGACTGGAATTCCACTGAAGATTTAACTGCTAAGTCTGTCTTAACTGTATCTATGTATAGAGGCCAGCGCATCAGGTTACCCAATTTTCATTGCGAAACCGTTTTTATCACAACAGCACAGAGTGCACGTTTGTGCACCTGATATGAGGCCGTCTGTACCGTAGTCGGTTTCCTTAAGGCGACTACAGCATCTAAATTACGATTTTATGATGCGTAGATAAGCATGACGCACTGCATTAAATTGAAGAAAAAAATACTACGGTAATATTCAGGACATAAACTAGATAAGAAGTTTGCTGAAAACATGATTCAGCACTTTTGGTTCGATAGAAAAAGCTCACAAAATCACCTCTAAATACCAATATTGTGTATCTTTAAAGCTGTAAAAACGATAGTAAAATGCACACAGGAACTTGAATTTGCTATCAAAATGTTCGTGATTGAACACTCTCGATAAGTAGTTAACGCATTTTTCGATTTAAGCTGTTACCTTTCCATAAATCTCATTTTTCTAACTTTCGAACATGTTTTTACGCACGCACGCTTTCATAGTCCGTAAACTTCGTGTATCGACACTGTTCGCACTGCCGGCCCAGGCCTGTTGAGAGACTATTCCTATGTGTGCTGCATTTATCGGGTGCTGTAGTCGCCTTAATAAGGTGTCCATGTAAGTTTCTTGCCCAACTGTGATAAGGTTCAAATTAGATCGATCTTTGCCCTCAAATTTGGGGCATCTATGTGCAGACAGCGGCATGTCAGATTACACTTTGGCACTTTGGCGACATCAAGGTCAATATGTAAATCCTGATGTGTTGCCGTGTGTACTTTGTGATAAATATCTATTTATTAGTAGGGTATTTTGATTAACAATCGATTTTAATAACATTTATAATGTGTATTTGTACTTCTGACTGTTTTGAATGTTGTGTGTCTGTTTTAAAGCAATGAATAAATTCTTTGTCTGTCTGTCTGTCTGTCATTTTAAAGTGATTGGAAATTCAATTTTCATTCGATGTAGGTAACAAAAACATTAGGTAAGTAACTTTTCACAAAATTCCATTAGTCTTTCTTGCATAAATTATCCACTCCTACCATTTTATCAAACAACAAAAAATAAAAAATAAAACCAAAGATTTTCATATTTTGAATAAAGAACAGCGCATTCGAATGCTGTTTAATTTAAAAATGAAAACCAATTTTTAAGAAAAATAAAGCTTTTAAAGAGTCTGTCTTGCGATGAATTATAGATTCTTTCTATTTTATTTTACTTCGAAGTCGAACCCTATATCTTCAGTCTCAGACGATTTTGATGAGTTCATAAAAATAGAAATCCTTTTTGCATTGGGTTTATATGCAAAAAGTAAGGACTTATAATAATAAAAAGTATGACCTCTTGAGAATCTATGCAAATTCGATACAGATGACGTCGTTGAAGATGACTTTTCGGGAGAATTTCGAAAAATTCATTTTTTACCATTGGCACTCGAAAAAGGGCCCGTGATTCTTCAAAAACAGTGAATAAAACGCTGTTTGTTTCACTGAGTGAATAAAAAATTAAGAATTTGGAACATGCGCGACTATACGGATTTTAGTAAGAAAAAAAAAGAAAATGTAGTTAAAAAAGAAATGTAGTAAATGTGTTTAAAAAAGAAATGTAGTTTATATTAGTATTTAGATTTCAGTGGTTAATTGTGCACGTCTGTCTTTATTTATTTTACGCCTCTCACTGTCCCAGGTCTGCTGGAAGAAATTTCTTAAAGAAATAAGCTGTGCCTTTTGTGTTCGTTTTTCTATTTGTCTGTAACATTTGTGATTTTTCCTGTGTACAATAAACTGTTAAATAAATAATAATAATAATAAATAAATAAATGTGCAAAGATGTTGCATATTCCCGCTATAAAATAAAATTTGATTCATAATCAGTCACAGAGTAATGATAAAAAGTAGAGTACCTAACACGTGAAAAAAAAAAAATCTCGGCTCTTGTATTCCTCGATCCGCTCAGGATTCTAGAATCCTTCGCTCCTCTCGGGATACAACTCAGTGCCTCGAAAAGAATTCACCTTTTTTTCACTTGTTAAGTAATCTACTATTAATTCCTTTATCTTGATAAAGGGAAGCTGTGTCTTTCAGGCTGGGCATTTATGAGTCAATGATGATTAAGTTTACAATTAATGAAGCCTGCAATAACTATTTTGAATTTAAAGAGTTTTTTTTTGTAATTAATTATACATCACTCACCTTGATATTTAAGAAAATTATAGTAGGTAGATATTCAAGATACATATTTATCGTATCGTAATATTTCGTATACAATATACAGATTGAAAAAGAACCTCCTAGCTTTATTGAAAATCCTGAACCAGTATCACTTACTTACTGAACACTTTTTTTTTTTCCTAAACGTAGACACCACTCGGGCGCACCCCCCGAGCGCTACCCGCACCCCTCGCGTGCCTGGTGTAGGAGTAATGTCTACGTTTAGGCAAAAAATGAACTATTCCCATTGAAAAAATTTTTTTTTTCATAAATGGGTTCTTTGAGTGATACTGGTTCAGGATTTTGAATAAAGCTAGGAGGTTCTTTTTCACCCAGTATAATACTGTGTAACAAACATCCATCCATCCTTACAAACTTTCGCATGTATATCTATTTATACTAATATTATAAAGAGGAAAAAAATATATTTTTGTATGTAACGAATAGGCTCTGAAACTAAACCGATTTGAAAAATTCTTTCACTATTAGGATGCTACATTATCCCTGAGTAACATATACTACATAATTTTCCCGAATTCCCACGGGAACGAAGTCCCGAGCGGGATGCTAATCCTTACTAATATTATAATTGCGAAAGTTTGTATGGATGTATGTTATATTTGTTACTCTTTCACGCTCAAACGGCTAGACCAATTTTGATAAAAATTGGTATGGTGGTTGCTCAATCTTTATATTAACACATAGGCTACATAATTTTCTCAAATTCCCACGGGAACAAAGTCCCGGGCGGAAAGCTAGTTTATAATTATGTAATTATTCTAAGGTCTTCGCTTCGGTTAAGGCTAAAGAATTCCCACCTTTACATTTTACTAGCATATAAAGTCTCTAAGGATATATGAACATTATATCCTTGCCGCTAGTCAGACGATCCATCATTATAATGCTCTCCTGTCTCCACCACCCAGCAAGTAATATCCTTTTCAAGACAATGACGTACACAATTTACATCACAAAGTTTGCTTCTAACTTCTACAAAACATATTAAAAACTTTGGAAACATATACAAACTGTAAATCTGCAAGGTTCCCATATTCACAGGAGCAAATATACAGCTGATATAGAGTTGACATCAATAATAATATTAAAACCTAAAATTTTGAAAATTTAATTTATATTTTTTTTTATCGACAACTCGCGTGCACATCATTAATTCATTGACACTATATGCACATCACTAAAATAACATGGCACAGATGCGATAATGTTGAGGTATTCTCAGTGCAGTACATTTTTTATTCCAGCTTAGGTGGGTTATTCTCTAAAGCTCAAAACAAAATCTTGTTTTTTTTTCGTGTATAGTTAAATGTTCCGTTTTCGGTATTATCGAATAAAGTTTTCCATAAAAGTGGAGTTGGCTGGTTTCCGGATTAATGTATCAATATATATACTTCTTCTTGTTCTTATCGGTGGGTATAGTTAAGTGTGTGACGAACTTGGCTATCCCTGGTGTCAGAGTTTTCAAACCGCACAATGGCCTCTGATTTGGTTTTAACGACTGCAGTCAATCGACAACAGCCGGAACTGACAGTTTAACGTGCCCTCCGAAGCACGGAAACGCTCGTGATAAATCCACTTTGGTCACCCATCAGGTTCTCTGCCTCTGTGTACATTGCTTAACCTCACTGATCGGTTGAGATCAGCTAGCGCCACTGAGCTATGAGCGCTTCATACTTACTATGCATTCTGATAGCACGTTTGGTAATGATCTTGCCTACTGATCTGACTAAAGGTTGCAAGTTTGATAGTTGTTCATTTTGCTTTACTGCAAACTTACCTTTAGAAAAATTTTAGACAATAATTCGACAAAAACTTTGTAAAAAGGGCTATTATAGAATTTCTGATTACCTATTAGACAAGCAACCATGGGAATAAATTGCTCAGCTCCAGAGTTATTCAGATTAAAATTAGAAAATTAGAAAATAAGCATTCGGCATTTGTTCTTAAAGGAAGTTGTTCAGTTTCATGGGCTGATTCACCACCCAAGAGGATAAGATCAAATTACTTAACACCCTGTATATTCTTTATTGTTTATTTTTCTTTACAATAAAGAAATTGATGTAATAAAAGTACGGGGTGTAATTCTTACAGATTTTAGTCGGTTCGATTCCCGAGTGTGGCAAGCGAATTTTCGAAAATCCTTAAAAGCAGTTTCCTTTATTTTTTAAAATAAAGGAATGTTTTCTTTGAGTACAATTTTCTATCTACAGTATTTAGAGTACTTTCCCTTCAGGTAGCATTGCAAAATTCCACCCTGTATACTGGCTGTAAAAGACAGCTTAGCAAAAACTGAAACCCTGGACTCAGACAATCATTCTGAATGATTTTCCACTTTTCTCCGGAATTTTTTACATTTCATGTATTTTAATATTTTCTGCTTACATTTTTTATTATTTAAACGGCAATTTACATCGCACTCTGATAGCGCGGGGGGTCACGCGCGGGGCGCGGTTTCACGTTACGTTGCGTAGCGCCAAAGTAGGTAAATAATGAAAACTCCTTAACATGAAGTTTCCGGGAAAAAATAATTACTTATAGCTGCTGATAGTTATAGGTAGATTTAATCATTTAAGTATTTGCTAAGCTGTCCTTTACACCCTGTATATCTCGTCTTCATAACGTCGCGTCGTGAATACCCGTCAGTTTCATCCCAGATTTAAAGCACGTGCCATTGACAGGAGACGCTCAAGTGGATGGGAAGCTAAAGTAATGTTTATTTGAATGCCCTGATTTAGACTTGAAAATTTAAAATGTGTGCTCTATATTGGTATGAGTAGGTCTGAATAAAATGATTATTTTTTCAAAGGTTGCCAATGAAACGCTGCCTTACCTACTGCTTGAAGTCGATGCGAGGTGGTAGGTATAGCTTGCTGGCTTGGCACAGATAAAACATATCATTAGTTACAAAGCACATTCAGTAATGTCTTTTATTATTCGCTTATTTATTTTTTTGAGGTCGGTTTATTTTTTTATTTTTTTTATAAATGATACTGTTATTTAACCCTCCGCATACCAGGTGGGGTGTAATAAACCCCAGGCGGTGAAATATTTCAAAAATTTCGTGCGCGGAATCTGAAGCTCTCAGTAGCTGGAGTTGCGACGCGACGTTCTTACACTGGCAAGTACCATTAGTTTAGTGGTGCGTGCGTTTTTTAGGGCTCTAGATGCGTTTTTGTTTAGAGTTGTTGTTATTTGAGCATATACAAAATGCAATTATGGCGAACTAAAGAACTCCTACCTCGAGATTGAAGTAAAAATTTAAAGATGTATCATCGTTGTTCAATTTTTTAAAATTTAGTCAGTTTAATTACAAACATTGGTAATTATCAATTCTTAGGGTACTTTCAAGTCTAAATTAGTAGTCAGAAGATGGCATTTTCGCTACCCTTTTTCAACAAACAATTTTTCAATTTCAAAAATATGCAATAATAATTCAGTACCCCTATTCCTATCTGATTACAGCGACCATTTTGTTAGGGTATGTCACACCCCACGTTGTATGGCATGTTACAAATTTTCACCTGGTATGCCGAGGGTTAAATCTTGTTTTAAGACAATGTCTTTTAAATTCAAGGGTTGCCTTCAATTTCCTTGGGACTTCATCATCAGATCCTGACTATATTATATTCTTTTGAACAAAAAAAGATGTTTGCAAACAGTCAACAAATGGCGGAGAAATTGATGAACATGTAGGTATATGTATAAAAAATGCAACATACATTTGAGCATAGAACCTCCTCTTTTTTTGAAGTCGGTTAAAAACGTAAGTGTTTAATACAGTCTTGTTATCTACTGTTATCTACTGAAATACAAAATCAACGAACCGAAGAAAGAATGAGAATTCAAAATTGTTTCAGTCCTTTTAAAGAATAATGTTTCTATTCACCCCACTGTATTTTTAGCACGCCTAACGTTTTAGTGGGATTTACGCCTGAATTTCAACCTCATATTTTATTCAAGAGAGTAAGTAGATACATGTGTACAAACAACCATTAGGCTTTGCAACAAATTATCCACCTACCCTCGTAATGGCGGAGAGATTTAGTTTCGTTTCAAAAGCGCGTCTTAAGCTTTGTCTTAAGTAGCAAAATGTTCACGCGGGTAACTTGTCTTAAGAGAGCTTTATTTCCCTCTACTTAACAACCCGAAGGTAGCACTGAAAAGGAAAAATCATGATTCAAAAAATGTTATGTTAAAGACAGGATTCGAGCTTCGAGATTTAAAGAGGTTTCGAGATTTTCAACACGTTTGCTCATAAAGTGGGTCTTATGTCATTGTTTTAAGTAATAAAAATAAAACACAAATACGTAATGATTTTTTTTCTAAATTTCAGCAAAGAGATCAGATCTTATTTTTTATTTAAAATTAAGTGTAAATATTAAACTATTTATAAATAAAAATATAATTCCACTAAATTATTTAAATTTAACAGAAAATTTTAATTTAAGTATTAAGTAAATTATATTTAAGTAATATATTATGTGGCTGTAAGGCATACTTGTCAATGTGAATCTCATTTTGCTAGCGATAAAAGAAAAAAAAATTCGCGCCTCTTTTCAGATGTTTTCACTTGATTTTCACAAACAGAATTTGTATTCAACAGATTGTTATTATTGTCAGAAATACAACACAAAAAATGTCTTCTTCAAGTGCAGAACAGGAAACCTACGTGGGTACACCGCCAGAAATACTTTCCGAGGCGCAACATGCAAGTGATAGCTTGGTGCCGTCAATATCAAAGGAAAGTTTATATTTATTTCTTTCCTCGCAAATGTGTTGAAAAACGTCGTATGACACGCGTGCGCATTGGATATTACATTCTCGGCGCCGTTGTAAACTCGCCTCTAATGTAATATCCAACTTAGCACACTTATATAATAATGTGACTTTTGCATCCCAATATACACATGTACTTAACAATATTTTATTTGTAAAGAAAAACGAACAACGGTCCAAAAAATATGTAAATACTAGAACTAAACATAAAATTTGATTTACTAGGCAGTCGTCTCCACAAAGTAACAAATTATTTGATGGGTCAATGTATATATTTCTATAATAAGATTCCAATGTGTATTCAAAACATACCTTTAGAAAATTTTTAAACATTACAAAAACTTTGTAAAAAGGGCTATTATAGAATTTCTGATTATCTGTTAGACAAGCAATCATGGGAATAAATTGCTCAGCTCCAGAGTTATTCAGATATTCAGTCAATTAAAATTAGAAACAAGGAAATTTACATGGTTAAAAAGAGCGACCCTCGGAGTTTCTTGCCTATTCTTCTCCTGAGGAAGACTACACCTTTGTGAATAGGCGCAAAGTTAAAAATGCTAAAGTAATTCACTGCTTTGACTTATTTTAAGTAACATTCTGAATCTTCTATGAAATTTTTGACTTTGACTTGAACCACTAGAATATCAGACGAAGTTTCGATACACCCTCGAGTTAGTTGTAACAAAAATCAGAGAACTATTTTTAGAAAGTTAGCTTTATTTTATTATTTTACCACCAACGGCATTAGAAATGCGCGTAAATTAATCAAAATTGAATTTTAATTTTATGACCTGTAAGGTCAACTTGAGACGCTGAAGGCTATAAATGTGAAGTATAATTTTTGTCACCGTTGTTGCACAGTTTTTATTGGGTCTTGTGAAAAAAATTCGACTTCTCGTACTAGGGCAATCAGCTAATCGCTCAAGTTGTATGAAGAAACATTTTTTTTTTCATTGAAGAAAAATTATTCAGTTAAGTGGTCTGATTCTCATCCTTAAGTTTTGCTGACTTTTAAAATCACTAAATATGTATGACCATGCCGTGTGAGTCCCCGGTAGAGTAGAATAGGACCACTCTCTTTCTTACCGAGGTGTCGTACAAAGCGACTAAGGTAAATATGCAAGCAAGTTCATCTGCACACAGAGAAGGAAAACTCTGCAATTATATCAGAACCCTCGCCAACCCGTCTGCCAAGCGTTGTGAGTATGGCATTTATCCCTCAGGTTATTGAGGGAGGCCCGTGCCCCAGCAGTGGGGACGTATATGGGCTGATGAAGAAGATGCCTTTTAGCTTTGTAGAAGACACGACAGCACATCAGGCTATAAATGTTGGCCTTGTCGTCGCCCTTATCTCGCTCGTAACAGCGCAAACGGGTAAACGGGTAACTAACTCGCAGTGCAAAGCAGTAAAACACCGTTCTTCTGTCTCTATGAAGGGTTTTTCAGCAAAACCGCAGACATAAAAGGCGAAACTATAAGGGTTCGGAGCGGACTACGGAACCCTAAAAGAAAACAGTTTATTGAAGTGCAAACTTCTTTAGCGGCGTTGAGCACTTAAGGTATGGGGAATAAATGTTAAACTCGCGTCAGATCGTCAGATGGCACGTGACCCTGATCGAAAATGCGTAGGATAGGGTTGCCACCTTTTTTGAAGAAAAAACTTCTTTAGCAGCGTTGTGTACTTTGAAGTATGGGTGGAAACCCGGACGGATGGCAGCCCTATGGTAAAATTATCTCTGTGACAGATGTCAACGATGTCAACGATTATTCGCACATAGTGCGCAAATACCGATAGACTATTTTTCTGAATTGGAAGTAGACAGTTTGGTCGAGTGGAAAAATTGCCAGATTGTAAGCAACAGGTCGAGGGTTGGAATCCTGAGAGAATAACGGACTCTTGTGTATTTTGTTTTATTTCCATATTAATGCACAACGTTAATGTTCAAGTTTTCACTTCTGCCGGCACTCCCGGAGTGCAACCTGTTGTTTTTTTTCTCTTATATGAATCGAGATAAATTCTTACTTTATATTTTCTTTCTTTCGCTATTGAAGCAAACTCTTGAAAGAACAGTTATAATACATGACTCTATAACAATGTAGTTTTTTCAGTCATCTTTGGACCCGTCGCGCGCTTGTTTTCGCCGCGTGCGATACAAATCCTGCAGCCATCAGCGAGGGTTTAAGGCGACTACAGCACCAGATAAAGGCAGCGCACATAGGAATAGTGCCATCTCCGTCTTTCCACAGGCCTGGGCCGGCAGTGCGAACAGTGTCGATACGGACTATGAAAGCGTCCGTGCGTAAAAACATGTTCGAAAGTTAGAAAAATGAGATTTATGGAAAGGTGACAGCTTAAATCGAAAAATGCGTTAACTACTTATCGAGAGTGTTCAATCACGAACATTTTGATAGCAAATTCAAGTTCCTGTATACATTTTACTATGGTCTTTACAGCTTAAAAGATACAAATATTGGGTATTTAGAGGTGACTTTGTGAGCTTTTTCTATCGAACCAAAAGTGCTGAATCATGTTTTCAGCAAACTACTTATCTACTTAGTTTATGTCCTGAATATTACCGTAGTATTTTTTCTTCCATTTAATGCAGTGCGTCATGCTTATCTACGCATCATAAAATCGTAATTTAGGTGCTGTAATCGCCTTAAAGTAAAAAATGACTACGTTTTTGAGCTATCCTATTCTCATTCAGTAAAAAAGAAGAAGAAATTCGTAATCTGTTTGCTTCTCATTACGGTCCTGAATTTATTAACAAAAAATCTTTTTGAGACAGACTAATCTTATTTTTCTCTTAAAAAGAAGGGTGGCAGTCCAAAACAATGACGCAGAGATATTTTTTGATGAAAAAGGCCGTTTTTTTTCAATATTTTAATTACGTAGGAAGACAAGGGAAATTCATTTAAAATTGTATGTTTGATAAAATGGACAGGCCAGAATAATCCGCTGTGAAACTTTTAATTATTTTTGCAACATGATGACGTTAATTTAAAAATTCGAGATATAAGAAAATTCTAGATATGGCGGATATAAAAATAATGAAAATAGTTTGCCTTTTTCAAGGACCTCTGCTTCCACCATCTTAGATTTCAAAATCGATGTCATTTTCGAAATCAGCATCCCTACGGCTCGAGCACGATGGCGACAAACTCGCGCGGCACACCAGTCGGCTAACGCTGAAACTTCACTTTGATTGTGCGAGAGCCCCGCTCAAAGGTTGCCCTCTGGCGTAGTCAATGTTGACATTTTGAAATAGGACTGCGGCGCATTACGCACGTAATCGCTATCACCAGCGTACTCGAGCTGCTATTTTCAAAAAGTGCATAAATCTGTTTAACAAAAACATCAAAGTACAAATTTAAAAAAAGCTGGAAATGAGACAACTTGCAATATTTCGTACCAAATACTGACTCAAATTAATGTACAGTACCTATTAAAAAAAATTTGTTAATGTTGATCACATGCTTTGGAATTTATTCCTGTTAATACTTATACAGGGTGTAAAGGACAGCTTAGCAAATACTTAAATGGTAAAATCTACCTATAACTATCATCAGCTATAAGTAATTATTTTTTCCCGGAAATGTCATATTAAGCAGTTTTCATAATTTACCTACTTTGACGCTACGCAACGCATCGTGAAACCGCACCCCGCTATCAGAATGCGATGTGCATTGCTGGTTTTTGTGTTCTACATTGTTATTATTGTTTTTTATTGCAAAATGGAGTGCATTCGATTAAATAATAAAAAATGTAAGCAGAAAATATAAAAAAAAACATGAAAAAATAATTAAAATTTTCTGAAGAAAAATTCCACTGGAAAATCATTCAGAATGATTGTCTGAGTCCAGGGTTTCAGTTTTTGCTAAGCTGTCTTTTACACCCTGTATATTTTCATATTTTCAAAAAACACTTAACTCGCGCAGTCACTTACCGTAAAGGAAATTGAAAAAATATATTAGAAAGTTTTTTGAATTTTCTCTCGATATGAAAAAACCGCACGGTTTTCATGGCATTTTCCTCAATTTTCTCCTATACGTTAAACCTGACGACGTTGAATCGATTGTCATTGGATTTTTCTCGATAAAAGGTTGTCAATTAGCTATCAAAGAACGTTTTTGCTCTTATTGTGGCTTTGTGCCGTAAATGCTTTGTGTTGAGCTTTTAAGATTGATAAATAATCATTTTCCACGTTAAAAACTTACTAGTATTTTTTGCAGAATACAATGCCTATTAGCAGATAACCATAAACGAAAATGACACTCATTTATTTAGATGATGTTCTGGTTTGTAGATTTTTTTTGTTTTTGTTGATTTTTTTTAAAGCGCTAAACCATTTTCGATAAAATTTATATAGGACCACCTCTGGAGTATATTCTTTCAAACAAAGAAATAATTTTGAAAATCGGTCCATAATTGAAGGAGAAATCGGTAAAATACATGTATACACCTCGAACATAGAACCTCCTCCTTTTTTGAAGTCGGTCAATGAAAACATTGTTCACATAAACAAAGTCATGTAGTTAGCTATGCGTGTTAAACTTAGACCTTGACCGGCATAGCTAGCATGGCCCGCGACAAACTAGCGCGTCACGCCACTCAGATGACGATGAAATGACAACGAGCAAGTGCCTGACGCACTTTGGTTGCGTCAGGCACTTGCTCGTTGTCATTTCGACACTTTTTTAACATTTGACCGCGTTGTTTTGACATTGTGCTTGAGCTGCTGAACTATTTGAAGACCTTCATTATGAATTTTATAAGGTTTCTTAGGAAAATAAGAAAATAATAGTTAAAATTCCAAAATAACTGCTAATTAAACTTCAGCTAGTAAGCAGTTTTTATTAAATTAATGTATTCAAGAAACTTCAGCAGGCGATAGTACAGTACGATAGTGACAGCGCCGCGACAACACCGCGGTCCTATGTCAAAATATCAACATTGACAACGCCATAGGGCGAGCAAGCCTTTGGGCGGGACCCTCGCGCAATCAAAATGAAGTTTCAGCGTGAGCCGAGTGCGAGTTGTCGTTATCGTGCTAGAGCTGCTGGTTCAGTAAAATAATTTATTCTGATTTTAACTCAATAAGCGTTCCATCCATTTCCATTAAATTAAATGTTAAGCAATCCATAGACAGTAGTGAAAAAACGAGAACGAATGAAAGCCATTAAGTTTTAAATTAAGAATCTGATCTAAAGAGATATTATAAATCAAAAAGTGGATAATTTTGTTAAAGTTATTATTAAAATAACTTTCTCATTCGGGGTACGCTTGACCATGATCCAGGATTATTTTTATTATTATAAGATGGGTTAACTCTTGACCTCAATCTTGAACATAAGGTCAAAGATGAGGTCGACGATGGAGCGAGTTAACCCAGAAAATGCCTATAATGGCACTGGTACTCCCACGCACCAACGGAACACAGCAAGCTGTTTGGCGTCGGACTTCGGTAGGAGGGTGGTCGCGAACTAGACGGCCCTTTACAGAGCCTACCACACCGCATGAGACCATAGGACGACACCTCAGATTCAGAAAAAAATTAAGTGTCGTTGCCTGGGATGGATTACTAAGAGGCAGGTCTTATTTGTGTTTCCTTAGTCGCCTCTTACGACACCCACGTCAAGTCGTCGCGTCGTCGTGATTTGGCAGGTCAAGTCATTACAGTGGAGCGACTGCCATCTGACCTCCGTGACCCTGCTAACAGGGGAACCTGACCGGATTGGATCATGGTAACACATTCAGTCTCCTGAATGTGCAGGTTTCCTCACGGTGTTTTCCCTCACCGTAAGAGCATAAGTTAGTGTGCAACTAATGTACATAACTCATAAAACGAGTCATTGGTACATGGCGGAACTGGGGTTCGAACTCGGTACCTCTCCCTTACGAGTCGGACCCACTAGCCGTTAGACCACCGACGCTCTAAACTTATTATTAAAATAAATTGATCTCAATTCAGCATGTTCTAATTTTGACAATTGATTTTTATAATAAGTTTAACATGCTGAATTGACAATGAAAATCTAATATTAATGTGCCGAAGGTAAGCAGAGACCACAGATTGCCACTTGGTATAATCCAAACAAACCTTTTACGTTTATTATTCTTATCATAAACTCTTATAGAATTCGGGTACTTCTAAAATCTAGTCTTAGTACATTCCCCTAGGGTACGCACCACCTATTTATCTACTCTTCTTTCACAGAAAATACAACTACCGACAAGCAACAAGCGTAAAAAGTAACGGCTGCATAGAACGGCTGTCTGCTCGATTTCCCGCCCTTGTGTTGTAAGTACTACTGGCTGGATAGAAGTTTTTTTCCTCTTAAGATCGGAGATCGGAACTATTGTCTCCTGTCTAAAACGGTTTCCAAGACTGCACTGACAATGGCAGTTTGTTGCAGATGCTCTTGACATCGTTTTATTCTTTCTTTTTTTGAAAATGTAGACTTAAGATTTTTTGAATATGGATTTCAATTTGAGTTTCAATTTTAGCTTGTGGCTTAGTTGAAGTAGGTATGTAGTAATTTTGGTTGAAGTTTGCCTCGGTTTAAGGTACAAATTATAGAAAAATGATGGAGACAGTGAAATATAATTATTATGAAGTTTTTTTTAAAATACAGAGTGATTTTTTTAAGCAAAATTGGGGTAATTTTGCTTGAAATCGTTTATGTTATTTTGCGTGATCTATGTTAGCAGGTCGCGAAATGAAGAACTATCGCATATTCAGGGCTTTAGGTATCTCTCTTTCAACCTCTCGGATGGTTAATTAGTGCACGAAACTGAACAACTTCCCCAAGGAACATAGGTCAAAATACGAAAAAAAAATTTTGATCTCCCATACAAAATGCGCTAGGTATATGCTGATGAAGTTTGTTTGGGAACTTGTTTTTTTTTTTCGTATTTTGACCTATGTTCCTTGGGAAAGTTGTTCAGTTTCATGGACTGATTAACCACCCGAGAGGTTGAAAGAGAGATACCTAAAGCCCTGTATTTAATGCCTTGACTAGCGACGCCATCGCCAGTGAATATGTTCAGTTAAAAGGTAGTTCCGCATTGCTTCAATTGTAGTGCTCGAAGCCCAGTGGCGCTCGTTGATATCAACCGATCAGTGGGGTTAAGCAACGTACACAAAGGCAGGAAACCTAATGGGTGACCAAACTGGCAATTTATCACGAGCGTTTCCGTGCTTCAGAGGGCACTGGGACAGATCTTGTCGATTGACTACAATCGTTAAAACCAAGTCCGAGGCCATTGTGCGGTTTGAAAACTCTGACACCAGGGTTAGCCAAGTTCGCCACACACTTGACTATACCTACATGATAAGAAGAAGAATGCTTTAATTTATTATTCGCTAAGCACTATGCGTTGTAGTACATTAAGTATGATGGGTCCGCCCGCGGGGACTACAGGTTATATCGTGCCCAACTATGGGATAAAATGTAGCCTATGTCCTTTTCCAGGCTCTAATCTGTCTCTGTACCAAATTTCATCGAAATCGGTTCAGTAATTTAGGCTTGAAAGACGGACAGACAGATAGAGATACTTTTGCATTTATAATATTAATAAGTATATAAGTATAGAGTATATAAGTAAGGATTTTGCAGAGTAACAAACACCCACAACAAAAACATTGAAGTCTGATAAAAAAAATCTTAAGCTTCGTTTTATCACCCTTTATTCCCTTAAAATGTGACAATAGTTCTTCATCCTTTCAAACCGAGTCAAGCTGAAACACTACGTATTAACTTAGGCGAGATACATTTTATCCGTTGTCCCTTCATCCCTTAAGCGGTGGACCTTGAATGATCTAAGGAAGGTAGCTTTGATAAGGGTCGTTTGAGGGAAAGGTAGGTACTCGCAAGAACACATCAAGCTCGACACTTGAACGCTCTTATTCCCTAGAAATAAGAGTGAATATAACTTTTTGTTTGTATCTAAGCTTTAAAAGCGGTGAGAAGTATGACCAAGCAATTTTGTTACGTCGTTAGTTTTGTGATTTGATCTTTGCTTGTTTTGGAGTAGTAGAAAGCATACGCCGAAATCGGATTTTGAAAAATTTCTGTAAAAAATCTGTCGATCGTGACTGACTTTGTCTTATACAAGTATTAGGGCCCTGCATAGCTAACACTGCCCGCTACAATACCATAGTATAAAAACGGAGAAGTAGGTTATCTTCATACAAACGCACCGCGCGCGGCTTGTATGTGTGCGCCATAGTATCTATGCGTCGCCGCACGCACACTCAACAAAATCTCGGCGTGTTTCGCAGTCCGCCAGTTCTGCACAAGGTTCGAGTGTGCATGCGGCGACGCATAGATACTATGGCGCACACATAGGTATGAAGATAACCAACTTCCCCTTTTAATACTATGACAATACCGTGTCACGCTGCTCCCGTAAAGCAAAGGCACCACAAAGGCACCGTCGAAGGCTTATGCTCGCCGTCTGGCGTTGTTATTTCGACACTTTTTTGACATTACTGCGTCGTTTCCACTTTATAAATAAAATAAATCAATAAATAAAATCATTTATTATCAGGCATCTAAGGCCCATAGATAAATACCTTACAGACTAACATACATATGAATTATAATTAAACAAAATAAAATAAAACTAACTAACACTATTTTCCGGGTGTTTTTCCGGGGGTATCTGCAGTCGGGAATCTCCCTCGGAAACGGCGGAACACCACGCCCTCCGGCCAAAAGCTCTCCTTCATGACTGTCTCCAGCATGAACGTCGGGAACCGCACCACAAATGCTTTGAAACTAGCACTGTGATGCGATTCCAACGGTTTCACTCTCTGGAGACCTAAGGGAACTTTTGTCTTCTGCCGTATGTACTCGACGACGTCTTGCACCTCAGTGCTGTAGTGCAGTCGCGACAAGTACACAGGCGTGCTCGGAGCTTCAGCCCGCAGACTCACTTCCGGGTCCGTCGCTGCCGTCCCGTAGACTCACTTCCGGGTCCGTTCGTGTTTATGCTTCAGCTGCTGACATTGTCAAATGTGGCTTTCCTTTTAAACCCCTTAATTAGAGAAAACAATGAGATAGGGGTAGTTAACGTATGACATGTTACTTGGTGATCATAGGACTTCACTGGAATGACCCCACTGTAGAAAAGATTTTTTTTTGACCCCACAATGAGGGGAAGGGCCACCAGGATCCCCTAGTTCGATCCCCCAGGGGATTGAGTATCGCATTAATAACCTGTAATTTTAATTTGTTTACTTACTGAAAAAAAAAATTAATTTTTTTACCTAGTTTAAAGGCATATGATAATACGAAACGTCTAGTGTCTTTTCCTGTTGGAGTTACATAATATAAATTTTGGGTATTTAGGCTCTTTACACGTTGCCATTTTGAGAAAGGCCTGATTAGCATATTTTGTACGATTTACGGAATTTCTAAATTGTTTTACAAACTCGCACCATTCGTCAGGCGTAACATAGTTAAAACGCGGCGGAAATTCTTTTTTCAAATTTAACGTTTTTCCTGTTTCCATTTCTAATTTTCAATTTAAAAAGGACCGCGTAATTTGATGGACTGTTTAATTAATTTTTGAATTTTAATTTATTAATTTAGAAAATAAACATCGAGATGGGATTAGGTACAGCTACGGATTTTTTTTGGTTAAACTAGTAAATAAATATGTGAATTTTTCACTTTTTCTGTGTTCTCTAGCGACAAAGTGAAGATTATTCTCCAGAGAATACCTGAAAAAAGTGAAATATTTGCTACCCTTCGAATGATAAATTAGGATTTAAAATAATTATCATAAAAAGCGTCTGTAAGACGTCGCGCAAAATCAACGTCGGTTAAAAAAGCAAATTTTTTAAAAGGTTTTGAAAAGTACTCGTATAATCCCAAAAATTACGAATTTCGTATTCTGCTTCTATTGCCGAGTGAGAAGCGGATGTGACGTTCGAACACCGGAAGGCGTCATCCGCAACGTTTCCGCAAATCCGCGCCAATGTGAACATCGGAAATCCTCGAGCCCCGCTCTGTCAAACTATAAATAAGTTGGTGATTCAGGACCGCAAAATGTTTATTTCTATTGCTTTTTTACATGCGTTAGGTAGGTACTATTTGACGCACTAGGCAATGTATCCATAAAAAGGTTTAGTTAACGATCACACATCGTTTGTTTTTGCTAGAGCTTTCTGAAAACATACGAAAAAATAAATACTTTATTTAAGCTAACCGTGTGGTGATTGGTTGAGAAGAACACCACCCCATCTCTTTCCGTGGCTGTCGTAAGAGGCGACTAAGGAAACACAAATGAGACCTGCCTCCTAGTAATCCATCCCAGGCAACGACACTTCATTTTTTTCTGAATCTGAGGTGTCGCCCTATGGTCTCATGCGGTGTGGTATGCTCTGTAAAGGGCCGCCTGGTTCGCGATCACCCTCCTACCGAAGTCCGACGCCAAACAGCTTGCTGTGTTCCGTCGGTGCGTGGAAGTACCAGTGCCTTTATAGGCATTTTCTGGGTTAACTCGCTCCATCGTCGACCTCATCTTTGACCTTATGGTCAAGATTGAGGTCAAGAGTTAACCCATCTTATAATAATAATAAAAAGCTTGTTTTTAAAAACTATTACGTCAGTAATACGCAAGGACGGAAAAAGAAGAAATACGGCTTTATTGTTATACAACTATGCGAAATTTATTTCCCTGCTGAATGGAGTAGAAAAATCATAATTAAAATCCGATTTACGACCTAGGGTACCACAGACAGATTCGGTTGAATGTTTTTCTTATGTTTGTAACCTCTGAACTCCTTAATTTTTTATTGAAAAACTTTTTTATTTTGGCTTTAGGTATCTCTCTTTCAACCTTTCGGGTGATTAATCAGTCCATGAAACTGAACAACTTCCCCAAGGAACATAGGTCAAAATACGAAGAAAAAAAATTTGATCTCCCATACAAAATGCGCTACATGCTGATGAAGTTTGTATGGGAACTCAAAATTTTTTTTTCGTATTTTGACCTATGTTGAAAGAGAGATACCTAAAGCCCTGTATACTTACATTTTCGCGGTTATTTTCACAAGTTTTAAACATAATTATAAGAGACAGATGCATAGACAGACACAACATAGCGGTCAAACTTAAAACACCCTTTTTTGCGTCGGCGGTTAGAACAAATACGTAAGTTGATACATTTCCATTTCCTTCAATAACTTTCCGAAGTAAAATATAAACTTTACAACTGTAATAGGTTTCCCCTCCTTTGTAACCGCAGGAGAACTTTGTAATAAGTTTGTTCTCGGACTTCAGTCTCAATAAATGAATAACAACTTGGAAGAAAACATTCGTTTCATTACGTTTAAGTATTTTTTGAAGTACACTAAAGAATATATTAAAATTTACATTTTGGGTATTGTAACTTTCTTTTATTTGGTTTGTCGATCAAGAGAATCGGGACGTGCTTGAATGTAATTCGAGGTAAATTTACGCTTTGGGATATGACCTGCCGGGCTATGATGATCGCAACGACATATTATCTCACGCGTTATTTCGTGGTCAAGAGACGCTTTCTCGTAATCACATTAGTCGAAACAGTCACGTGACCACGAGATAACGCGTGAGATAATACACTACTCAACAAAGTCTAGGGAACACGCACGATTTTTCATACAACAGAGGCCTCTTTGAGAAGCTGAGAAATGTTTATTGCTTTATTGTACACCACATAAAGCAATAAACGATTATGATTATGATTATGAAAGTATTTAAGACACGTATTTTTAATAAAATCTTTAGTGTGAGCAAGTTCTATACCCGAATTTAAAATTCCTATGAATGAACTTTATCTTACTTGAAGTTTGTGAAAAAGAGACGAATATGAAAATTTAATTTCACCATTTCCATACTAAAAGCAAAAAAAACTGCGTTTTCATTTTCATTTTTCCCTCTTTTCCACAAATTTCAAGCTAAATAAAGTTCATTTATAGGGATTGAAAATTCAGGTATAGAACTTGCTCACAATAAAGATTTTATTAAAAATACGTGTCTTAAATACTTTTCATAGCTTCTCAAAGAGGCCTCTGTTGTATGAAAAAACGTGCGTGTTCCCTAGACTTTGTTGAGTAGTGTATGTCGTTGCGATCATCATAGCCCGGCAGAGATGGGGTAAAAAGTACTAGAGTGGAGACCTCGAACTGGGCGTAGAAGCATGGGCAGACAACCAATGAGATGGACTGACGATCTTGCCAGGATTGCAGGGAAGAACTGGATGCGAAAGACTCAAGATCGAAGAGAGTGGAGAACAATGGAAGAGACCTACACTTAGCATTGGGTGGCCATATATTGAAGAAGAGAGAAGAAAGAGAGTACGCCTTGAATGCTAACCTAACAGCCCAGTTCGACACGCCACTCGGCTGACGGTGAAACTTTACTTTGATTGCGCGAGGGGCCCCGCGCAAAGGCTTGCTCGCCCCTGGCGTTGTCAATGTTGATATTTTGACATGACCGCGGTGCATTCCGCGCGCGAACACATGGTTCTCGAGCTGCTGTTAATAGCTTTACATGGCAATTCTATTGACAAACTGTTCATAGAGCACAACGTTTGTCAAATTGAGTAACTCGTTGACATTGATTTTTTTAGTATGTTCGTTTTTTCATTGGGTATTTTTGAAACACTTAAAATTTCCCATAACATTTTCACAGAAAATAATATTTTATTGCACGCGGTTGCATTGAATGACTCTCAAAGTATACCTTGAGCCCATCATTATACCGGGGCCATCGAAGGGAAATTAATTGATATTTAATTATATATCATTAATAGCAATTGCTATTTAATGATATATCATTAAATAGCAATTAATTTCCCTTCGATGGCCCCGGTATAATTTCCACTTTTTCTACTATAGTCTTCGGCTGCATCTCCTAAATAGTGCAGGCAGAGATAGTATCCGCTAGGTATACATATCCTAACACATTATGGCATCTCAAAGGACGCTCTGCGTGTTGGATCTGTATCCCCATGAAAGCCTTCCAATAGGCCTTAATGCCATGATTTCCCATAGAACAAATAGTAATCTTCTCTTCTTATCGTGTAGGTATCTTATCGTGTAGGTATAGTCAAGTGTGTGGTGAACTTGACTAACCCTGATGTCAGAGTTGTCAAACCGCACAGTGATCTTTAACTTGGTTTTAACGACTGTAGCCAATCGACAACAGCCGGCACCGACAGCTTGACGAGCCTTCCGAAGCACGGAAACGATCGTGATGAATTGCCACTTTGATCACCATCAGGTTCCTTGCCTCTGTACGTTGCTTAACCTCACTGATTGCTTTAAATCAGCGAGCGCCAAGGGACTACGAGCGTTAATAATAATATTACCTTACTTCAGGCTTTTCTAACCCATTTTTTACAGAAAATACTTTACTTAATCTTAAATCAATTATTAAAATTAGAAATTACTAATTTTAAACCCCAAACACCCATTCAGCAAAATCCCTTTTCTAAATGCACACAGGAACTTGAATTTGCTATCAAAATGTTCGTGATTGAACACTCTCGATAAGTAGTTAACGCATTTTTCGATTTAAGCTGTTACCTTTCCATAAATCTAATTTTTCTAACTTTCGAACATGTTTTTACGCACGCACGCTTTCATAGTCCGTAAACTTCGTGTATCGACACTGTTCGCACTGCCGGCCCAGGCCTGTTGAGAGACGGAGATGGCACTATTCCTATGTGTGCTGCCTTTATCGGCTGCTGTAGTCGCCTTAACACAAATCACCCCATCAGCTCAAGTATTTAAATTATTGCAGAGGGATCCTCCCGTCCTTCAATGGTGTGGAATGACGTCATTTTTGGGGAATGTAAGCCACTTAGGTGTAGAACGAATCTCTCGAATTACTGCCATCCCGTTTAACTGATAAAATTCGGCGGGAAATGGCTGGAACCCGAAATACATTCAATTAAATTTCCGATAAAATGAAAATTTAGCATTTTTTTGTGATGTTCATCGCTTTTTAGAGATGGATATTTCACAAAGATTGGTTGGTTGCAAGTAAGAGTTTGAATTAGTTAGTGATTTTTTAGAGGGTGATATTTCCTATGAAACTGAGGTCCTTAAGAGACCATGAAATGCTCAAAAAAACTTCCCATCAGGCAAATCAACTGTTTGCACAAGTTTAAGGAGTGGAAATTTCTTTTTTCAAAATTGTTCAGTTGTTCAGTTTCGTGGAAAGTTGTTCAGTTTCGTGGGCTTTTACATCCATAATTTTCGCTATTATTCACCAGATAGAGAAAAGCCTATTATCAATTACCACGCTAATTATTCGCTATCTAAAAATTGAGGTAATGAATTCGTGCGTTCCTGGTGGTTACACTGGTTGTTATACCAGTGTAACCACGAGGAAGACCCTATTAAATAGGAAATAGGGCCTATTTCATACACATGCTAGTAATTAAAACTTTTTTGAGTATTTTTTATTAGTTAGTGTATATAATCAGACTACTAAACGTACCTAGGCACTCTAGTATTATATTATCTGTGCCTAGGCTGAAATATGAAAAAGAAATTCACCTCTCCATGCAACTTTTTTGAGAATTTTAGTGTGTTCCTTGGGAAAAGGAGGAGAAGAACCCTCTAAAGTTTCGCTAGCTATTTTAGGTAGGGTTTCTAAATAAAGTAACAATATATCACGTTGTTTTCAATAGAGTCATTTTTAAAGTCGTTTAAAAATAGTATTGCAAAATACTATAAGCTTTTTTTACTCCTAAAACTTCTATAAAATACATATTCAAAACTTGCAAACCAAATTTGTCAAACCACGTTTTTAAATCAAATAAAAAAATATATAATTTGAAGCTCAGAGGAAGACTTTTCATTATTTTAAAAACTCGCTTCATCGAATTTTCCCGACCGATTTTCACCGACTTTAAAAGTATTTTTCGAGCTGAATTTTTAGTTCAAAATGTTAAATTACTGATCAAATAGTTCACTTTATGTTTTAACAGGGGACATAGAATGCTTTTATTTATTTAAATTCTTGCGTAGTAGGAAAATAAAAGAAAATTCACCTTGCATTACACTGCAAGGCACTTTCACACTTTCAAGTGGACTTTCTACAGAAAGTGCTTACCTACTGTAGCTCGAGCTAAGTGTGAAAAGTACGCGGTCAAAATGTCTAAAAAGTGTCGAAATGACAGCGCCAACGCGGTGCGTCCTTGCAATCAAAGTGAAGTTTTACCGACATCGGAGTGGTGTGACGTGCGATCTTAAGCTACACAGATGTTATCGGACAATGCCAAGCGCGCGGAATGAAAAATATTGCCGCATTAAAAAAAGTTGCGAAAAAAAGCTACGTAATTTGAAAAAAATGCGCATGGAATATTCTCAAAAGCTAATTTAATAAGGAGTGAAACGTGCTAGTCGTTTCCTGACAATACAAATAGCCGACTGTCCATCAAAGTGACGCACTGCGGCAGTAAACTTTACGAAGTAAATCAACTAACTGGACTAACTAAACTACTTTTAGTGTTTGTCGCCTGCCTCATAGTCGAGACGTTTAGAGAGATAAATGGTTTCTTAAGGACTTCTTTAACTTAGATTTAGGTTTAACCCCGGAAAAAAAATAGGGATGTCATAAAATAAAAAATCGTTTATTGTCACAAAATACAAATATTCGTATACTAAGTTTTAATCATACTGTGACAAAAGGAATAAGCTCAGCTTGTGCTACAGTAGAACCGCGGTTCCGCGCAGCGCTGTTTTTGAGCCATAAGTTTGCAGTGTGTGTCTGGGTATCTGTAATATGTGTCTAAAATTTTTAAAAATGTGGCACCATTGACATTTATCGCTTATTGAAAGCAGCTTTTTCGCCGTGTGGTGATCGTTTGAGAATAACACCGCACCATCTCTTTCCGTGGGTGTCGTAAGAGGCGACAAAGGAAACACAAATGAGACCTATTACCTCCTAGTAATCCATCCCAGGCAACGACACTTCATTTTTTTCTAAATCTGAGGTGTCGTCCTATGGTCTCATGCGGTGTGGTAGGCTCTGTAAAGGGCTTTCTGGTTCGCGACCACCCTCCTACCGAAGTCCGACGCCAAACAGCTTGCTGTGTTCCGTCGGTGCGTGGGAGTACCAGTGCCTTTATAGGCATTTTCTGGATTAACTCGCTCCATCATCGACCTCATCTTTGACCTTTATGGGCAAGATTGAGGTCAAGAGTTAACCAATCTTATAAAAAAAGTTGAATTAATTATGATCAAATAAAGCTAAAAACCATATCTATTACTTCTGTCCAACAAATAAATCCGCAGCATAATCGGTACATCCGTTGATAAGCTACGATGCCCATAGACAGAGACGCAATTCATAAGTCAAACTTATAGAGGTGTATTTTCGTCGGGGTTTAAAAAAACGAAGTTAGATCTGTGTAATCCTTTGTCAAAATAACAACTAACATATTTCTGAAACAAAATACAAAAGTGATGTATTATGACAAGGTGCTAGATGTATAACCTACTCGGTATAGTGAGTCGTCTTCTCGGAGGGCTAACTTTTTTTTTTCAGAAAGAACAAGTAATATATTCAAATAACGTGTTCCGAAAATCTACAGAGAAGTAACATTTTCGTTACAAGAAATGTTTTTCGAAGAGGAAACTCATTTCTATACGATATTAGCTTTCGATAATAGAAAAACGTTGTTCTAAAAAGTTACGAGAAAATTCATTTGTTATTTGTTTAATATCGTGAGGTTTTATTCCCATTGGTACACAAAATCGAATTATTGTTAGTAACAAAGTTGTGGTGTACCGCAGACGTGGTTTGTTTGAGCTGGCCATTCAAAGTGGTTTTCCCATAGCAATTCAATCTTGTTAATATTGTACAATATCGCAACTAGGTTGTTGATTTAACCCTTGACAAAAAAAGAGGTTTTATAAGTTTGACGTGTGTCGGCATGTCTATGTATTTAGTGTCTGTCTGTAGCATCGTAGCTCCCAAACGAATGGACCTATTCCGATGCTGTTTTTTTGTTGTTTGAAAGCTGATGTAATAGAGATGGTTCTTGGTTATATTTGGTCAAAATTGGTTCAGCTATTAAAGAGTTATAAGCAATATCTGCTTTACCATCAAGCATTAACACAGATGCACCAGACACATAAATACACACGTCAAACTTACAACACCCTTCTTTTTTTTGTCGGCGGTTAAACAGAGGAAAAATTGACGAAGAAAATCGTTCATCACAAATATTTTCAGCTAGATTAGTCCATTAACATAACAGAGCATTAAAGAGAATAATTGGAGGCAATAATGTGCAAATTAATGTGCTACCAACCGTACATTTGGGCTCAAAAACAAAGGGTGTAATTAATCATTGTTTCCAATAGAATTAACAAATAATTGAATTACCGCAAAATTTCTAATTTCTCGCGTAAAATAATTACAGGAAACTGTTACATTGTTACTGCTTGCCTAATTAAAAAACTCAACCAGTTTTTTTAAACCAAATTTTAAAATTCCATAAAACTATAAAGACCACAACGGGATAACAGCACGGTTAAATGTCAAAGAGTATCAAAAAAGCCTTCGCTGAAAACTGAAAACCACAAAAATCACGTTTATTGTATGGAATACAATAAACGTGATTTTATTTATTCTACTTTTTAGTGTTTGTTGTTATAGCAGCAACCGAAATACATCATCTGTGAAAATTTCAACTGTCTAACTATCACGGTTCATGAGATACAGTCTCGGACAGACTTTCTATAAAAACGAGCCAAAACATCACGTTTTTGGTATGGGAACCCCCTTAAATATTTATTTTATTCTGGTTTTTAGTATTTTTTGTTATAGAGCACATAGAAATACATCATATCTGCGAAAATTTCAACTTCTAACTATCACGGTTTATGAGATACAGCCTGGTGACAGACGGACAGACAGCGGAGCCTTAGTAATAGGGTCCCGTTTTTTCCCTTTGGGTATGGAACCCTAAAAACAGTATAAACAGCATTCGTTTCACTTACAACGGTTTTAATTCTTCATTTGAGAGACGAAAACACGTCTTGGCTCAAGAGACACCTTTGTAGATGACTTTATATTTGCTACGAAAACGTAATGTAACACGATCTTTGCGAGAACTAAGTATAAAGACGCGTCTGTTTTGCTCGTGTTTCTTCGTGTGTGTTGTCTTTTGTTCGTGTCATTCTATCTTAGCTTTATACGTTGCTTGCTTTCCGCTTAGAACTTCTTTTGTATAGGAAAAGTAGTGTGCCTCTCCAGTTCTCCAATTATACCTGTGCCAATAACCATAAAAAAGGAGGATCCATTGCTTGGTTGCGATCTGATGGAAGAACAGACTAACATAGTAAAATTTCATATTTATCATTAAGAATACCTATTGAGGATCAAAACTCACAAACAAGTTGCAGTCGACATGCTTACTTAATAGGGAATATGCATGTTTTTTTTTTTTAATAATCCTCATTTATGTAATAAACAGTTTAGTAAAACTATTTTTCGAATAACTATGAAATGAAAAAAGATATAAGCCATCGAAGATTTATTTCTATCTCTTTCTAGCAAAACGAAATTTAACACGGAGTTTGCATGGACGTAGTGACATGTGACGTCACAGACCATGTCGGATCTCTCTGTCTAATCGGTGCGTAATTAATAGTTTTAAATGCGTATATCGGCCGTATTTCTTGGCCGATTTTAATTTTAATTTCACTTTTTGTCATCTCAACTACGGTATTTTCATATTTTGTTATATTATTTTATGGATAATTTTCTTACAGATACAGATTCTCCGATACACACGTAAAAATTATAACACCCCCCTTTTTTGTCGGAGGTTAAAAAGAAATCCGAACAAGAGGAGCCAAATTGGGATGATTAAGAAGGTTGCAAACGAGACATATACCTCTACAATACAGCCTCTTTACAAACTTCCTACGAGTCTGAATCATACCTTACATTTGCTGCTTATCATTTATGTTTTCATAAAAGCTTTGCCCGTCAACATTTCAGATTTCAGACGCATGTAGAAACGGCCTTATTACGATAGAACACACGTTGGAGGCTCTATTTATTCTTCGTATTAACATTAATGAGCCTCTGGCTTGTCACTCGCAGCACATATTTGCACAGCGGCAAGCATGTACCCTCACCTTTATCCGACTAGCTTTTGTTTTATTCAAATAAAAGAATGCCGCTGTTTGTACACGGCCTTAGATTTTTTACCAAAAATACTGTAATAGATTTTTAACGTGCTTTCAATTTTTTTCGTTTTTGCGAATGATAGATAGATAGAATTTTCATCTCCAATACAGTACACACTTACAAAAAGACAGCACAGAAAGAGACAATCACGAAAGCAACAATAGAGTACGACGAACTTAACTATTTATAACAACTAATTACAGTCTGGCAAAAAAGAGTAGAAATTAAAAAGTGGCAACACTGCAGTATCGTCCCGTTTTTCTTAGATTGATTTGAAAGGGACGACGCTACAGTGTTGCCACTTTTTAATTTCTACTCTTTTTTAACAGACTGTAGGTACTATAATTAGTGAAACTTTAGGTTAAGAATCTTCCTATATAACTCTTACATTAAAAATGTCCGTAAAAATGTGTGTTCTTTCCGTGTGATGATCGGTTGAGAATAACACCACCCCATCTCTTTCCGTGGGTGTCGTAAGAGGCGACTAAGGAAACATAAATGAGACATGCCTCCTAGTAATCCATCCCAGGCAACGACACATCATTTTTTTTCTGAATCTGAGGTGTCGTCCTATGGTCTCATGCGGTGTGGTAGGCTCTGTAAAGGTCGTCTGGTTCGCGACCACCCTCCTACCGAAGTCCGACGCCAAACAGCTTGCTGTGTTCCGTCGGTGCGTGGGAGTACCAGTGCCTTTATAGGCATTTTCTGGGTTAACTCGCTCTATCGTCGACCTCATCTTTGACCTTATGGTCAAGATTGAGGTCAAGAGTTAACCCATCTTATAATAAAAAATAAATAAAAAAATGTTATGTCACCCCCGATACTCGAATACTTATATTCATAACTTTTAAACGGCTTAACAAATTTTGGTCAAACATAGCTAAAAACCATTTAGAATAGACCTTATTACATAGAACATACGTTGAAGGCTCTATTTATTCTTCGTATTAACATTACTGAGCCTTCGGCTTGTCACTCGCAGCACATATTGCACAGCGGCAAGCATGTACCCTCACCTTTATCCGACTAGCTTTTGTGTAATTCAAATAAAAGAATGCCGCTGTTTGCACAGAGGCCAGCGCATCCGGTTACTCCATTTTCATTGCAAAACTGCTTTTATAACACAACAGCACAGAGTGCACGCGTGTGGTACACGGCCTTAGATTTTTCCCAAAATGTGGCAAATTTTTACGTGCTTCAGGTTTTTTTGTACTTTTTTGTGAATTACGAACTTAACTATTAAAAAAAAAAAAGACGCTTCACACTCAAAGGCCTGCATTAAGGTTTTCTCTTGTGTCGTGGGTCCCTTGGAACACACAAAGACAGACACAAACACCCATGACCCGAGAACAAACATCTGCTTTTTACACAAATATTTGCCCCGACTGGGAATCGAACCCAGGACCCGCCGATCGAGAGGCAGCGTCACTACCACTCGACCAAACCGGCCGTCTGAAGACGCTTCACACTCAAAGGCCCACTAATTAAGTGAAACTTTATACTTACTCGTTACTTTAAATTAAAAACGTTGTATTCCCCCGACATTCAATGGGCTATGTACGACATTTTAAAAATATTTTTAATTTCGTTTAATTTTTTATTTAACATAAAGGAATAAGGTCTTGTTTCCTAAAAAAATATATAAAAAAAATCTATCTTTTGAAATAAAAATGTAATAATTAAAAGTTTCTCAGTAGGGTAAACTAATCATAAATACGGCATTATACAATCGTGTCTTTGCCAAGCTGTCATGTCAATAAAAAAAAAACATAACCTATTTCATTTTGTATTTGGTTGTTTATTTTTGAGTTTTATTTTTGCTTTTGGTTATTTTTTTCTGACACCTTATTCATACCGGACTCCGAGAACTGCTTCAACGATAGTGATTAATACTCTTCGGATTTGTGGAATAACACTAATAACGACAGCGAGTTAATCTGTAGAATGCTGTAATAAGCAACAAATCGTAACCAAAATTTTAAAATTTTTTTATTTTTATATCTATGATCAAAATTATTTGATATATTTTTTATTTGAATATGGGACCTTAAACCTGCTTAAAATAAAAAAAAACAAATTATTTTAAAAATCTTGCACATAGCCCATTGCTTATAACTTTTAAACAGCTAAATTAATGTTGATCAAATGTAGCTGAGAACCATCTCGATTAGTTCAGCTTTTAAACAAAAAACCACTTCGAAATCGCTCCATTCGTTTAGGATCTACGATTCCACAGACAGACACACAGATAGACAGATGCACAGACACTTAGATACACATGTCAAACTTATAACACCACAATTTTTTTTCGGGGGTTAAGAACTAAACCACTTAAAAAAAAAACAATATAAAAAAATGATATTATATTTTTTGTATAGAAAATAACTGTTGGAGCGAAACTTATTTTTAATTTTTGATCCACGCTGATACTCATCAAAAGTATTTTGTTATCAGTGATAATGCTTTTTGAGTAGCTACAAAAAATACTAGAGACACCTACCCCACAGTGTTAACTTTTACCAGACACAGTCATAAAAATATATTTTACTGTTTCATGAAAACATTTTCCCTGAATTTTCCAGAACCAAAAGTAATATCTACAGCTTTTCTGTTATTCCGCAAAAAAATATTGTCAAAAAGATAAATTCCGTTACATTTTTGTAGTGAAACATCAAGGCCGCCTGTTCCGGACGTTCTATTGTCAAAAGCGTATTGTTTCATAAAGAGCTGGATCACATCAATCAAGTTCATGCTATGGCGACGGAGACCGATAGAATTTTGTGCATATGTAATTCTAAATCCTATTAATTGTATTTTATGTGTAACTGTGAAGGCAAAGTGATCAGTGAGGTTCATGCTGGAGAGTGGAGACAGTCATGAAGGAGAGCTTTTGGCCGGAGGGCGTATAGCGTTCCGCCGTTTCCGAGGGAGATTCCCGGTTGCAGACATCCCCGAAAAACCACCCGGGAAATAGTGTTAGTTAAGTTTTATTTTATTTTGTTTCAATATAATTCATATGTATGTTTGTCTGTAAGGTATTTATCTATAGGCCTTAGGTGCCTGATAATAAATTATTTTATTTTATTATTTTATTTAAGACAAGGGCAGGGAACGGGTGACCAAAGCGGCATTATCACGAGCATTTTCGTGCTTCGGAGGGCACGATAAGTTGTCGGTCCCGGCTGTGGTTGATTGACTACAGTCGTTAAAATCAAGTCAGGTTTAACGACTGTGTTAAAACCAACTCATAACATTCAAGACTATATTTGAGTTCAAATCAAATGCTAAGCATTGATCTTATTCAAGAAAGCATTTCAAGTTGAATTATGTCAGCTGTCAGCTGAAACTCTGACTCATGCAGTGCATTTTTCGTGCTAAATTTGGCATATATTCTTTCCGTTTAGAAGAATATTTTCTTAATCAGCATATAGAATATTTTGTTAGCATATTAACATATGAAAAATAAACATTATAATATTCTATTATTCTTAATTAGCATATAGAATATTTTGTTAGCATATTAACATATGAAAAATAAACATTATAATATTCTATTTTAAATAAATATAGCACGAAAATTCCTTTGTAATCATGAAACGAACAACTGCGTCCGTTCCGAGACTTCTAGGGGATTTCCCCTCCATAATTGTTTTTATTTTTGATTATGTAAATACCTATGACGTATGATTCAGACTCTCAGGCCCGCATTAAAAGGAGACTCGACTCTTGATCTGTACTTGAGTATTGATTGTCTCTTTCTCTCACTATTAAAATGTCAAAGACGACAGCTACTTAAGTATGGTTCAGAGTCTGAGTCGCGTTCTGTGATTCGGACCTCAGTCTTCTACTTCTATGTCTTACGTTGATTAAGATCAAGATGGACTTGGAAAAGGTGATTCCAAGATTCCAAATAAACAATCAAGTTTTCAAATTATATAATCCGAATAATCTTTATCTTCATCTGAGAGTCTGAAACGTATGTCTCCGGTCACTTTTACTGTTGATTTAAATTTAAATTAAATTAGCATTTTATTTTAACACTTTATCCAATATATGTATAAAATTCAATAAAAAAAAACTAGCATATGTTTGGCATTTTTTAAGTAGCACTTTAGCATATTTCGTATCAGACTAGTTAGCAACACTGGACTCATGTAAACAAAGAGGGGCTTTTTGGCGGGAACTCGGCGAGGACAGTTGCTGTGTCGATTGAATTTTCGTTTTCTACGTGAAAAAGTTGTTTAATGTATAAAAGTGATAGTGTTTTATGCAGTAAAGTGACTAAAGTTCGTGTAGTGATAAAAAATTCAAGTGATAACAGTGTTTCTGCTCGTTTGGTACCGACAAAGATCCTCGCGGTTGTGCTACTCGCCGCCAGTTTTTCGTAAAGCAATACACTATCGTTGTTTTGCGGAGGACATGAGGAGCTTAGGGGTTAGGTTAAGTTGCGTTAAAATGAAGATATTGGAATAAAAATGAAGATTTCAGCCTAAAGGACTAGAATCCAGGCTAAGAACTAATTAAAAAAAAAAAAAAAAAAAAAAAAAAAAGTAAACAAAGATCAGACCTGACATCTGCTGAGTGACATTATAAAATGTCACCTGAATGATGTCATTCAATGAGACTGAAGCTCGATTCACGACTGAGACGCCTTCAAGAATACGGGTCTTAATTTAATCTCCTGAAATACAAAACTTTTTATCCTTAAATCATAAGATTGCTTTTCTAAAACTTAATGAAATCGGCAATTAACCTTGACCTCACAAGATTTCTATTCTAAAATTGCTTTCCCAATCTAGACCGACATCCTATCTGCTTTTGAGGCTCTCAATTCATCAAAACTGGCCAAAGACTGGAGACTCATTTTATTACAAAAGCAATTTTCTCCGTAATTCGTTGTTAAGTGGTTGTTTCCTTGGGTTCGTGAACTTTAACACTGAATTTTTCTTTTTGATAAATGTTTTACTGTGTTTTATTAAATCTTACGGATACTTTTGTAGCTAATATATCCTAGCTTTTGTTCTTATTGCTTGAAATCAGTGAATAAAACAACTTTTTTCAAGCCTATTACGCATACACACACAGGAACCAATTGGCCTATGATAAATAAAAAAATTGTTTGCGAAACTCTTGCGAAACTATAGGAGATGGTTCTTCTTAAAAAACTAAACTTTCCCCAAGGAACCTATATACGATTCTGAAAAAAAAAAATAGCCTTAAAAACTACGGTAAATCAGCTAATCGCATAAGTTGAATGGAGAGGAGAATATTTCTTCTTCTTTTGACCTACTTCTTTGGTTATGTTGTTATTTTCGCAGGCAGATTTACATGCACAATTTTCGCTAAATCATTTAAAGTTAGTTTATGCAAAGCACATATACAGGGCTTTAGGCGTCTCTCTTTCAACCTCTCGGGTGGTTAGTCAGTCCATGAAACTGAACAACTTCCCCAAGGAACATAGGTCAAAATACGAAAAAAAAAAATTGATCTCCCACACAAAATGCGCCATATGTGCTAATGAAGTTTTTATGGGAACTCAAATTTTTTTTTTCCTATTTTGTTCAGTTTCATGGACTGATTAACCACTCGAGAGGTTGAAAGAGAGATACCCAAAGCCCTGTGTACATGAATTGCAAAAAGCAAAAATGTATAAAATATTCAGTTAAATAACCACTAAAACATGCCACTAATTAATCAAGTCATCTCAAGTTCCATTAAAGTGGGTTTAAGTACTAGGGTCACATGACAGACGAGGCGCTAAGCCGTCTCGGGAAACATGAAGCGGCACCTGTCTTTGCACCTGCATTAGGATATTCGTTGGAAAACTTAGGATTTTATAATCTAGTTCAAACATTTTTAGATCCATTTAAAAATGCCTTCAAAGACAATGTCACTAATCATTATACAGGGAAATTAGATATTGCTTGAATGGTTTATTAATGACCTAGTTTTTGAATATTATTGTATTGTAATTGAAAGAAAGAATTTGATTTCGTGCGTGAACGCACGTTTGATTTTAGTGTACCTGATTGTCTGTGTGTCTGTATATCTGTTGTTTACTGTCTGTGGCATCGTAGCTGACGTATTCGAAATGGTTCTTACTAGCTATATTTAATAAAAATGTGTTAAGCCCTTTTACAATTATAAGCTTAATATCGGGAGTAATACAAAATTTTCAAATTTTAGGGTTATCTCATGTCAACTAATAATATTTTTTCACAATTTATTGTAAGTATTTTGCTTTTGAAATTCAAACAAATAAAATATCACAAACCTTACTTATAAAAGACTCAGACCATTCTAGAAGAGTCATGTCAGAAACTTTTAAATAACATCTAGCACCGCGTGCAGCTATTTACAACGATCTTGATAGTTGCCTTCAAAACTAGGTCATACCTATATACTATCTGTGGTCTCAAGTTGAGATCGACAACAAGTTCTTTTAGGGTGAAAAACAGTAGTTTTATTTTATTTTTGCAGTAGTTAGGTAAGTATCGTATTCTTTTTTAAACCCCGACAAAAAAGAGGCGTGTTATAAGTTTGACGTGTGTATCTGTGTGTCTGTCTGTGGCATCGTATAGCTCCTAAACGAATGGATCGATTTCAATGCGGTTTTTAGGGTTGTGTACCTCGAAAGGAAAAAACGGAACCCTTACAGGTTCACTTTGTTGTCCGTCCGTCTATCTGTCTGTCTGTCAAGACCCTTTTTCTCAGGAACGCGTTGGGGTATCAAGCTGGAATTTGTATCAAATACTCAAGTCTACTGTCCCTTAAAGCTGCGAAAAAATCAAACTTCTAAGCCAACGCAATCAAAAGATACAGCTGTTTATGCCACAAATTTTCGACACTCGCAAAGGAATCAAAACCTACAGGTACTTCCGTGAACTCAGAATCTTGAAATTTGTTACGACGCAACGTCTTATGGCACACATAAAGGAAAAATTGCGAAAACCCTAAATTTTTAGTTCCAATATACAGGGTGTAAATCTGCAAGGTTGCCATATTCAATGGTGGAATAGTATGGTATGGGACCAACTTTATTCGATAATACCGAAAACCGAACATTTAACTATAAACGAAAAAAACAAGACTTTGTTTTGTGCTCTAGAAAATAACCCACCTAGGCTGAAATAAATACCCCAACATTATCGAATCTAAGCCATGTTATTTTAGTGATGTGCATATAATTTCGATGAATTAATGATGTGCACGTGTGTTGAAGTAAAAACAAATCTTGCATTGAATAAGTAACAGCTTTAATAAATTTCGTTGTTCAGTTTACAAATTTAAAGTACGTCTTATGCGTAATGAGATCAAGTTGAAGATAGAAGGGGCGAGCGCGTGGTGGCGAGGCTTTATATAGTCGAGCGAGAGCCGCGGGGGGACCCCTCCGGCGCCCGCGTCCTGGGTCGATCTCGAACATCCTGGCCCCCCAGCAGCGCAGTGGGCAGGAGGCAGACCTTGTTGAGGGCTCGACGCTCGATGCCGCTGCTGGTCTTGAAATCAGCGACTCTTGCGAGACCGTCTCTTCCTGGGAATAGTCTCACGGTGCGTCCAAGCTTCCACTTCAGTGGGGGAGTAGATTCTTCTTTAAAGACCACCAGGTCCCCGACCTGGAGGTTAGGATGATGACGGCGCCACTTGCTTCGCAATTGAAGCTCACTCAGGTATTCGTCGCGCCATCTAGACCAAAAATGTTGTCTTAATTCTTCGATTCTCTGGTATCTATTGGGGTGCCTCGGGACTGGAGCGGGTGGCAGCGATGTTAGAGGCCGCCCTATCAGGAAGTGCCCCGGGGTCAAAGGAATTAGGTCATTAGGATCCGACGATAACGGGGTAAGGGGACGGGAGTTTAAAATTGCCTCTATTTGAGAAAATAATGTGCCTAACTCTTCATAAGTTAAGTGAGCATTGCCCATTATACGTTTTAAATGATGTTTCGTTGCCTTTATGCCCGCTTCCCATAGGCCACCTAACGTAGGGGAATAAGGAGGGATAAATGAGAAACGTATGCTCTGATCAACGCCAAATTCATCAATTATCTGCTTGGAGGCCTTTAGAATCCTACCTAACTCATTATTAGCCCCTACATAGTTACGCCCATTATCGCAGTGAATAGTATGAGGTTTACCTCTGCGTGATACAAAACGACGGAGGCATGAAATAAATGCTTCGGTACTTAAGTCACTTACTATTTCTAAATGCACCGCTTTAGTAAGAAAACATATAAATAAACATAGGTAGCATTTGGAAATTTTACTACCACGCCCCTTTTTACTAATTATTAAAAAGGGGCCGGCAAAGTCAGTGCCACAGACTTGAAAAGGGAAACCGGGGTTGAGTCTATCACCCGGTAGACTACCCATGAGCTGCTCTGCAGGTTTCCCTCTTAGACGCGTACAAATGACACATCGCTTTAATACATTACGCGCTAAAACTCGCCCACCAATGGGCCAATAACGTTCACGCAGGGAACTGAGGAGCAGCTGTGGGCCGGCGTGCATCAGACGTCGGTGCTCGTTCTCCATAATGAGCCTTGTAAAGTGATGCTTGCTATCTAGTAACATCGGGTGTTTTTTATCAAAATTACAGTCCGAATTCTGGAGACGACCACCTACTCTGAGCACGCCGTTGTCGTCTATGAATGGCGAGAACTGCAAAAGAGATGATTTAGAATTAAGATTACCATTTTTAATTAATTTAATTTCTAATTTAAATGATTCCAATTGCGCCAATTTTATTAATGTAATTTCTGCACCATTAACTTCATCAAGCTTCAATGAACCTGTTAATTTATTGTTAGAATGTAAGCAGTTATTTATAAACCTTTTTATGTAAGCCATAATGCGGATTAGTTTATTTGAACTAGAATATTTTGTGAAGTCTATTAAAAGTGTGTTGTGTGTTACTCGTATGTTAGTGTTAATGTTAACCTTTAGTTCAGGTAGTTGTATGTCTTGTGATATACTTTGTTGCGGCCATTGTGATTCATCACTCTTTAAAAACGTTGGGCCACACCACCACAATTCAGAAAACTGAAGTTGACTTGGCTCGACACCCCTGGAAGCCAAGTCCGCGGGATTTAAAGACGTGGGAACGTGACGCCAGGATTCCCTATCGGTAAGTTCGTGAATTTCGCTTATTCTATTACAAACAAATAGTTTTAAGTCTTTAGGTTGTGTTCTGATCCATGCAAGCACTATTGAAGAGTCTGACCAAAACACCTTTTGTTGTACAGTACAACGCAAAGCTTCACATATCTTGGCTACCAGGCGGGCGCCGAGCAAAGCCCCACAAAGTTCAAGGCGAGGGATTGTGGTGGGTTTTATGGGAGCCACACGCGTTTTTGCGCATAAAAGTTTAATAAAAATGTTACCACATGCATCAGTAGACCTTAGGTACACGCAAGCACCGTAAGCCTCCTGTGAAGCATCTACAAAACAGTGAATTTCAATAGCAACAACAGGTGATGAAGAAAATGCTCGTCGTTCAATGTTTATGGAACCAAGTATATGTAAATTATCAAATATTTTTTTCCAAATCTTTTTAATGTGCTCAGGCACAGGGTCGTCCCATCCCGACTTAAGAACCCACAGTTTCTGCAAAATTATTTTTAATTTTATGGTGCAGGCACTAAGTAAGCCCAACGGGTCAAAAATTTTACATGTATTTGACAAAATAGTTCTTTTTGTAACACTTTCTAGTTCTCGTGATAAATTTACGGAAAAATGCAACTGATCGGTGCTGGGAGACCACCTCATGCCCAATACACTTGATTCCTTATTAAGATCTAGTGATTGTAATGTGTCAGATGTTTGTTTTAATGTAGCACAGTTAGTTCGCAGTTTATGTAATGGAAAACAAGCTGACTCTAATATACTACTGACAGAATGATAAATGTGAGACAATTCCACCTCTGAGTCCGCCCCTGTTAATAAATCATCATAGTACATATCATGTTTTAAAACTTGAGAAACAACCTTATCTTTCGTATCAAGAGCTAATTGAAGTAAACAACGTTGGCTTAAATAGGGTGCCGAGGCGGTTCCGTACGTTACGGTATTTAATTGCAAAACGTCAAGAGGTAAGTTTGGCTCATTTCTCCATAGAATAAGTTGGAGATGACGCTGAGAGCTATCAATCATAATTTGTCTATACATTTTTTGTATATCAGCAGTAAGAACAAATTTATGTTGTCTAAATCTCAAAAGTAAATCAAACAATGGATCTTGCAAATTAGGGCCAATATATTGCAAATCATTTAATGATCGGCCGGACAAAGTCTTAGCTGACGCGTCAAAGACGACTCGAAGTTTCGTTGTCTCACTTCCTTCACGAATTACTGCATGATGAGGGAGATAATATCCAAATTCAGGTTTAGGTATTTTTTGTAAATGACCTAATGATTCGTATTCCTTAATGAATTGTGTATAAGAATGTTTAAGTGTGTCGTTTTTCAATAATTTTTTCTCAAGATTAAGGAATCTATTTTTTGCCTTATTATACGACTCCCCTAATGAATCGGGAGTTTCCTTTAACGGCATAAACACAGAGAACCTACCATCAGGTAAACGTGTGGTGGTTTTTGTAAAATAATTTTCACAAAATTCATGTTCATAGGAAACGGGTAACTTAAGGTCACTAAATTCTTCGAGTTCCCAGAATTTAAGTAAAGACTTATTTATCTCTCTACTAAAATTGCAATGTACTCTGTCAGTTTTCTTATTATTAAGCCTTGCTCCCATAGCCCCCACAACTAACCATCCCAGTTTTGAATTTTGCAAAATAGGCATATTTTTCCCTAATGACCTTTGTTCAGGTTGTAAGAGTTCAAAAAATATATCCGCTCCCAAAAGCATATCAATACCTGAAGAATTAAAGAAACCGGGGTCAGCTAATTGGATCGGTGTGGGTAATGAAATTTCACTAGCATTTATGGTTATGTTAGGTAAGTGCCCTGTAATTCGAGGCACAACTAAACATTTCAAATTAAACGTGAATGAATTAACTAAAGAATTCACATGAACGTGAAATTTTAAAGTTTATGTTATTTATACCTGAAATACAAATGGTTTCCGTATCAAGGGAATTAAAGCCCAAGTTATTTCTCATGGCCTCAGTTATGAATGAAGACTGGCTACCTGCATCAAGTAAGGCGCGTGCCAGATATGCTTTATGATTTAACTGATTTGTGATTTTAACAACAGCTGTTCCAAGTAAGACTTGATTATTGCATGAAGCGGAAAGGGAGACCGGTAATGAACTCATGGAATTATTATGATCGTCTTCCCCCCTACTGCCATTCTGATCTGAAGTTTGCTCTTGTGGTGTAGTAGATAAGTTTACGTGTAATAATGTATTATGTTTTTTGTTACAGTTTCTACACGGGCCGAGTGTACACTGAGCCGCCTTGTGACCCCTTCGAAGACAATTTGTACAAAGCTTTAATTTCAATACTTCTTCTTTACGACTCACAGGAGTTAAATTTGTAAATTTTACACATTCAACAATTCTATGACTTTCTTTACAGTAAGGACATGAAGGGCTTCTTTTATCAGAAGGATTGCTATCGGTTGAAACCGAAAATCTTTTTGTTGTAGGTTTATTATTATTACCCTTACTTTGATCAGAGCGCGATGCTCCTGAAGCGCTGTTTTTATTAAAGAATAAAGTTTCAAGCATATCAGCGCGATTACGTAAGAAAGTAGTGAAGTCATTGAGAGAAGGAAAGGTCTTCATGTTATTTTTATGCTCTTCCCACTTCGAAAGGGTCGTGGCGTCAAGTTTAGTCGATACCATGTATATTACTAAAGCGTCCCACTTATCTGTAGGTAGACCCAGTGAATTTAATGATCTCAAATTTTTTGAAATATGATCAACTATGAAGCGAACGCTTTTGTAAGATTCATGTTTCATGGGTTCAATGTTAAAAAGTGATTTTAAGTGATTATTTATTAAGACATTCTTGTTACTGTACCTGTCAATTAGTAACTGCCAAGCTACTTTGTAATTCGCAGAGGTAAACTCAATCGATTTAATCACTTCCTTAGGACCACCCTCCAACGATGATCTCAGGTAATGAAATTTATTTATATCTGGCAAGGAATCATTTGAATTTATTAATGAATCAAAAGTATCTTGATATTCAAGCCATGTCAAATAATTTCCATCAAATTTAGGTAATTTAATTTCAGGCAAACGCAATTTTCCAAATGAATCTATCCTCTCTGAACAGGTGGAAATTGTAGAATCATCGTTTTTGGTTGGTTTAAAATTTGAAGAATCAACTATGTCCCGAGCGGTGCAGATGAGAGAGAAAAAAATTGACTCGAGGGATTCTCTAGCTGAAATTTCGTTTTCCAAGTCCAAAGAGAGTACTTCAATCTGAGATTGAATGCTATTAAATTCATTAAAAACAGTTTCCATGATATCAATTCTACGAGCAAGTTCATTAATCTGAATCTTAGTCAAATGGTTAACTTCTATTTCTTGATAAGACGTTACAACATCTTTAAATTTAGTTAAACGCCCCTTAATAGAACCGCGCTTTCTCACTAACTCACGTAATTCTTTCTTTTCTTGCTCATCTAACTCCCGCTCAACTTCACTATCCGATGCCATTATTATTAAAAATTAAGAAGGCCAAATAATGAATCAGGCAAGAAAATAAATGGGATATTCAAACCAAAATCCTCCAAGCAAACCGATGAACAAGCGTGATGTCAAGCGAAGCAAGCCGGGTAGACCGGGGCGGCGCAGCGTGCCTCGTGTCGCACACGTAGCGGTGACTTGAAGGTCGTGATGCGCGCGCGCCGACCGACCGACCGTACCCAGTGCCGGCGTTATGTACTTACGCAGACTCGAAGTATTGAGCCTGTAAATTCCGGTCAAAATATCGTTTCAGCAACGAAAACAGCACTTCAGCAAGATGGTACAGCTGTCTTATGATAAAAAATCCATGAAGAAAGCTTATGAAGTAAACCTACGAAGAAAATAATGAAGGAATTCAATTTTATAACCTTTAAACAGCGTTATTTTAATGATTAAGGCAAGAAATGTGAATGTTTTGCCATGAAACACTCGCGTTTATGATGTTGAGCGGGGTAGGCAGTGCTTAGGGTAGCAAATCGGCAAAGTACTAATGAGAGAAATAAGGTAGCAAATCGGCAAAGTACTAATGAAAGAAATTAGGTATTATGATTAACGTAAGGCACACTATTTACACAATAAAAACAATTATTGCTTAATAAGGTAATAAAGGAACGGGGCAACTTCCCTGAGTACGATCCTCCTTGCTGATGTGCCACCACTCGCCACGTGTTCTCGATGTTTCGAAGATTCGATCTTTCGCCGAAGATTGCAGGACGTTCTTGCTTAGGTCGCCATTAATTTGTTGAAGTAAAAACAAATCTTGCATTGAATAAGTAACAGCTTTAATAAATTTCGTTGTTCAGTTTACAAATTTAAAGTACGTCTTATGCGTAATGAGATCAAGTTGAAGATAGAAGGGGCGAGCGCGTGGTGGCGAGGCTTTATATAGTCGAGCGAGAGCCGCGGGGGGACCCCTCCGGCGCCCGCGTCCTGGGTCGATCTCGAACAACGTGAGTTGTCGATAAAAAAATTAAAAAAAATTAAATTGTCAAAATTTTAGATTTTTATATTATTATTGATTTCAACTCTATATCAGCTGTATATTTGCTCCTGAGAATATGGCAACCTTGCAGATTTACAGTTTGTATAATAAAAATATTTTTTATAATTTTAAACTTACTACCCCTTTCCTCATGAACACGTCGAGGTATTAGGTATATTGAACTTTTACATATATACCTACAGGTTACATATATACCTACAGGTTACATATATACCTACAGGTTTGAAAGCTGACGTAACCGAAATAGTCTTAGCTATATTTGATCAAAAATGGTTCAGCCGTTTACGAGTTAGGAGCAGTAACTGCTTTACCACAAAATATTAAAGCACCACTTAGACAATGTCTAAAACTATAACTTATCATTTGACATATAAGTCGGTTTTAAAGGTTGTAAAATTTTTTTTTTTATTTTTTGTGATATTTTTTTTAAAATTTTCGAGTTATTGTAAAAGAGAGACACATTTTGTGTGTGCTGCGGTTGTTATTTACCGTAAAAAATATGAAATTTTCGGAGAAAGTTCTTAAAGTAAATTACCATCATCTACCTACCGAAGTCCGACGCCAAACAGCTTGCTGTGTTCCGTCAGTGCATGGGAATACCAGTGCCTTTATAGGCATTTTCTGGGTTAACTCGCTCCATCGTCGACCTCATCTTTGACCTTATGGTCAAGATTGAGGTCAAGAGTTAACCCATCTTATAATTAAAAAAAATGCAGCTATAAAGGGCTACCTACTATTTCAATTACTAAAACCTTGATAAAACCTCCCATCCACAAATTAAAGACTCATTTTGAAAACAATAATTAATTAAATACCGCCTTACAAAATTGCTAGGAAAGGTGAAAAGCGAGGCCGCGACCCGTTGGGTAATTTTCGAAGAATGGCGGGAAATAACCGCTATTTCTGAAAATGGCGGCAGTGGGCTCTCTCATCCGATTGGCCATCAGTTCCCTATTCAGCTGTCAATGTCACTCGCGCATCGACAGATTGTATAAGTGCGTTGGTGCGCGTTATAAAGCACTAATAGAGTAGCAATAGTAGAAGGAAAAATAGTAGAATGACATATATTTATATAGCTTTCTGCCCCCTTGGACTACAGGTTATATCGTGCACAGCTGTGGGATAAAATGTAACTTATGTCCTTTCCTAAGGTCTAATTCCTTACAAGGGGTGAATAGGTTGACAAGTCGAATTATATGAAGTCAGATGTCGTTTATATAATTACTCATTGGTAGAGAGTTGTTCAAAAATTCACAAGTAGGTGTGTGTGTTAAAAGTGGACCTGTCGACTTATTCATTTATTCATCATATTAAACTTGCGATCCAGATGCCAATCAAAATTAAAACATATTCATACGAGTCGAGTTATCAACCAATTCACGCCTTGTACGGAATTTATCTCTGTACCGAATTTCATCAAAACCAGTTTAGTAGTTTAGCCGTGAAAGCTTAACAGATAGATAGAGTTACTTTCGCATTTATTAATATTAGTAGGGATTCTTCTTCTTATCATATAGGCAGGTAAAAGTCAAAAACGTGGCGAACTTCACTAACCTGTCAGAGTTTCAGACTGCCTAATGGTCTTTGACTTGGTTTAAAAACTGTAATCAGTCGATAACAGCCTGGACCGGTGGTTTTAATATGCACTCCAAATGACGGCCGGTTTGGTCGAGTGGTAGTGACGCTGCCTCTTGATCGGCGGGTCCTGGGTTCGATCCCCAAAAAAGCAGATGTTTGTTCTCGGGTCATGGGTGTTTGTGTTTGTCTTTATGTGTGTTCCGAGGGACCCACGACACTAGGAAAAACTTTAGTGTGGGCCTTTGAGTGTGTAGCGTTTGTAGCGTTAGCGTTTATTATAATGGGTTCTTACCACAAAAATCTCGGAAACGGAAAAAAACTGAAACGCTCGTGTTTCCACTGTATAACTTTGCTTTACTTCCCCCGGTTTAGATTATCGGGTGCCACTGGGCTGCGAGCGCTAGTATCGTAATGGTTATCCCGGACTGTAAACGAGAGGTACCAAGTTCAGTTTCCATAACCGATGCTCGTGACTCTGTGAGAAAGTACACACGGCAGCACATCAGGTTATACATGTTAACCTTGACGTCGTCTTTATCTCGCTTGTAATAGCGGCGGCTTTCGTAGTGCAAATGGGTAACCTGTCATGCTGCTGTCTGTACATCGCATGGAAACCTGAACAAACTGGTTGACTCTTTGAACAATAAAATGGACCCTCAGTAGGACTCAGGTGCAGGGATAAGATGGCCTCCACGATTTTCGTGATTTTGCAATGTCAGAGTATTTTATTGAGTATTGAAATAGACAATGGCGAAGTCGCTTTAAGGGTTATAATACCCTAGAGCAACGGTCAGCAACAGGCGGACCGCGGTCCGTTTGCGGACCGCGAAAAGTTGAACCTCGGACCGCCAAATATTGTAATGTAGGTATGTCAAGTATAAATAAATACGTAATTTTTTTTGAACCAATCTAACTTAGTACCTACCTAATCTAATTAAAAATCTGTTTTACAAATGCCAACAACTGATGCGGTTTTATAGTTGCAATGCATCGACCAAAAACATCAAAATTGCAAAAAACTTGCTATCAATTTGGCCACTATGTTTGGCTCGACATACATATGCGAAACATCTTTTTCAAAAACGAATTTTTCAAAAAACAAATATCAAATATCGCTGTACTAATTATTATCAGTTGTTTTTTTTTTCTGGACCTTTTAAAAATTTTCGAGCATTATCCGGACCCTACCTAAAACTACTTGCCGACCCCTGCCCTAGAGCCTTGTCCGTTGATCAGCAGGGTGCACCACTAGCAGGTGAGAATGACGATTTTGGCGCACCAAGATGTTATAACAATTTACCTTTTCACTTATCTATCACAAAATACATGCAGTGCTTCTAACTATAAAATAAAAAAGTAAAAATAAAAATAATTTGGATATACCCTGAGAGGTGCGACTCGTTTTTAAGGGGTTTTCTTTTTCTTATCGTGTAGGTGTAGTAAAGTGTGTGGCAAACTCTGCTAGTCTGGTGTCAGAGTTGTTTAACCGCACAATGGCCTCTGACTTTGTTTTAATGACTGTAGTCAATCGACAACAAACGCCACCGACAGCTTAACGTACTCTCAGAAGCACGGAAAGGCTCGTGAACGACGATTTTGGCGCACTAAGATGTTATAACCTGCAGAGGTAAACACTGTAAAAATAACTATAAATATATCAAACTCTTCCAGTGAATAAAAACGGTTGTTAAATTTATATTCATCTACATACTCACGCCTATAATCATTATCGAGATAGGCAGAGCATCAGTTGTTCTAGTCTGGAACCATTAAGGCGACTACAGCACCCGATAAAGGCAGCACACATAGGAATAGTGCCATCTCCGTCTCTCAACAGGCCTGGGCCGGCAGTGCGAACAGTGTCGATACACGAAGTTTACGGACTATGAAAGCATGCGTGCGTAAAAACATGTTCGAAAGTTAGAAAAATGAGATTTATGGAGAGGTAACAGCTTAAATCGAAAAATGCGTTAACTACTTATCGAGAGTGTTCAATTACGAACATTTTGATAGCAAATTCAAGTTCCTGTGTGCATTTTATTATCGTTTTTACGGCTTAAAAGATACACAATATTGATATTTAGAGGTGACTTTGTGAGCTTTTTCTATCGAACCAAAAGTGCTGAATCATGTTTTCAGCAAACTACTTATCTAGTTTATGTCCTGAATATTACCGTAGTATTTTTTTCCTTCGATTTAATGCAGCGCGTCATGCTTATCTACGCATCATAAAATCGTAATTTAGGTGCTGTAGTCGCCTTAACGCAACGTTTGATGTGTTTAAGCTGTTTGTTCGTCTTGCACTCTAAAATAAAGAGTTTACTTACTCATTTACATCCTATAAGATGAAATATAAGTACAGTCCTTAGAGTTTTTCAGCCTTTTCGCCTCTCTGCAAAGTATGCTCGGGAAAAGTTTGCAGCTGGAGCATTCTAAGTCTTTTTTCACTGCCAATACAGCCTGGAAGCAGGTTTTAATACCAAGAAGTGTTATTCAAACTGTGCACTGAAGCATTAACGTATGCAACGAAGTGATAATAAGATGCAGCGGGCAAACGTGCAATATGCACTTTATGCAGAATGCAAAACGCAATATACGTCTTTGTGAATACGTAGGCAGGCTGTAATTACAATCTTGCGCATATTGTACCACTCCACAGAGACCACATATTGAAATACATTTAATCTATATATATAAAAGAAAGTTGTGTTTGTTACAACACTTATAACTCACGGCTGGACCGATTTCCATGGTTTTTGATTTGTTGTATTTCTCTCCGTCCCTAATAGCAGAATAACTATTAAAAACATTGGAAAATTGACGGGGAAATTCCCACGGGAACGAAGTCCCGGGCGAAAAGCTAGTATTAATTAGATTTAATATCCTATCAAGGCTGTATGCGACCATATTTTCTTTATCCGTTAAGCAGGAACACATAATTATAACTACAACGGTTTAGCTGTAAAATGCAGTGATAGCCTTATTGGAAATGAGCTAGACTTGTGCCCAGAAGGTTGCGGGTTGAATAAAACAAAATGATAAAGAAATGCATTTTTTTTCTGGTGGGAGGCACACGTAGAAAATAATGTGTCGTTGTCATAACGATTTCATCAAAAATAAAAACGATTTAGTTAACTTTGATTCAAATCAAAGCAGTTACAAACGCTCCATTATAAAGTTGTTGAAATAGTTAAAAATTTATATATTTTATTCTAAAAATGTTTATACCGATGTTGAACATCTAAACTGAAATGTCATTGAAGCCCCCCCCCCCTCATCTGTGCCAACCAGGAGCCGGTCGCTCTGCAGACAGGGGTATTCTGATTGGAATTTTCATTCAAACTGGAATTACTTTGATTTTAATTAGAATTATGCATATAAGTGATTATAATATTAAACAGAACTAACTATTATATATGTTTTATCAATTTTTTTCTGTATTATATTCAAATTACAGCTAAACAATGGGGTTTTATAAAACTAACTTTTACGATAATTACCCTATTTTGGTTTTTCCTATAGAAAAAAAAACCTCTAAATCGTATATAATGCTCTATTTTATTTAATTAGACTGTTCGGTTAAACAAAACAACGATATCAAACATGCCCATACATTCAAATAGATTAATAGATGTAGTCATGTAATTTTCATAAAAAATATCTTAAAAATTATACTTCTGTAAAACACAGTTACCTTTTGTCATGCCGTACGTCACTTTTTTGGTAAAAAAATCTAGAATATAACCTATCTAGTTTAAACTGTAACATTAATGGGATTGTTACGTCTGGTTAGTAAAATAAAATGGCATTGGCGAGTTAAACAAAAACCATTACTTTGGGGTCCATCATCGTTTGGGTGAATCTTTGCTTTGTGAAGAACATTTTTCAATTCAGGTATCTTCGTGAAATAGCAAGCCAATTTTGTTAGATTCGAGTACTCCTCGCTGCCAGCTAAACCATTGCTTTTAAAAATCTAAAAAAATACCTACATATATATGTGGTACTAGCTGATGCCCGCAACTTCGTTTGCGTGTAATTTTTTTTTGTACAGAGTACACAGATTGAAAACATCTATCTTACGTGATTGTTTTTAACGTTTTTAAGTGTCTCAAAGTAACTATGGAATAAATTATTTTAAGAGGCCACAGCCGAAACCACAATTAAGAAAAAAATCGAGGCTTATGCACAACGTCATTGACAGTGCCTTTTGTGTCAGCCCTGCTGTGTATCCCGCCGTAACAATACGTCCTTACCGCACAATACAAAATCTTTGATGACGAGAGACGAGTACATCGTGGTTTTCAGTACGAAGTAGGTCAATCATATGCTCGTGCGCCGAAGTTTCCTCATTTCGTTCATAGCGTACAAAGACTATGGCTTGCAAGGTAGCAGGTTCGACTTACAGAGAGTTTAACTTTAATCCTTCAGAAGGGGTGTGATATTGTTTTCATTTTTATTGTAATAATAATGTACCTAATTTCTTTATTATGTCAACGCGATAGGAATGTTGACAGTATTTGATTTTATGAATTACTAGCTTCCCGCGCGGGACTTCGTTCCCGTGGGAATTCGGGAAAATCATGTACCCTATGTCCATCCCGGATAATGTAGAATTCTAATGGTGAAAGAATTTTTCAAATCGGTCCAGTAGTTTCGGAGCCTATTCATTACAAACATACAAACATACAAAAATAGGTACAAATCTTTCCTCTTTATAATATTAGTGTAGATTGTATGTGAAACAAAAAATAATGCTAGAAATATATTAATGTCCGAAAACAGCATTAAAATTGGTTTATATCTCGTTTTGTGGGGAGAGCTATCTATCTCTTTTTTACCTACGCAAACAAATGGTGGTGACGTCACATGCCTGTAAGTGCATCTCTTTTTCGTTGTTTGACAGTTTTCCCCTCTATTGAAATGTAATAGTTTGTAATTTTTTTATTTCTCAATGGTTTTCAAAAATTATTTAGTTTTGGGTTTTGGATTCAGTTCCTTTTTAAGATAGACAATAAGAAAAAATTAGCCAACATCCCTATTTTTACATAGTATTTTAAAACGCTTACTCACGTGAGGGATACCCATAAATATTGAGGTCGGGGGTTCCCTAAAATTATTATTGAAAACCTTACAAAAACAAGCTCTCACATTTCAGTTATAAAACTTTTCAAATTTCGCAAACTTCATAAAAAAATATAATAACGTAGTCAAGGAAAGACAAGACATTTTCAAGAGACAAGCATTCTAGAAATGTCTTCGAGTTACAACGACTCTATCCGCGAGTTTTGTAAATTGCTGTCAATAAAACGTATCATGTGACCGCGTTACCGCTTTACCGCGGTTTAGGTATGCGAGATGAAGCGGGGGCATAGGCGTATAAAGAGGGGGGGCCGGGTGGGCCGTGCCTACCCCAGTATGGTCTAGGGCCCACCCCAGAATGTTGGGCTACCAATTCGAAATTCTATAATTGACGCCAAAATACTGATAACTTCATACAAAAAATATTTAGTTACCCACAACTGAGAAATCTACATACTTATTTATCATTACATACTATAATAATAATACAGTTACTGATGCTAGAGTACATTTAATTTTCGCCAGGCCCCCCCTACAAAATAACCCTAGATACGCCAATGAGCGGGGGGCAGGGCAGGTGGCTCCCGTTCTGTCAGTTTCTTCTGTGAACTGACAGAGCGGGAGCATACCCCTCTCTTCACCCCGCATACCTAAGGCGCTGTTTATACAAAAGCGACAAGTGGCGGGCGTGGCGGCACGGCGATTAAGCAACGTAAAATGAATCTCAATAGCTACCGAGCAAAGGTTTTTTTGCCGCAAATAGTAGCACGAAGAATTATGATCATTCATTCATTCATGAAGATAGAGTGACGGATGAAAAAAATCTTTGCTTCTTAGCTATTTAGATTTATTTTACGTTGCTTGATCGCCGCGCCGCCACGCCCGCCACGTGTCGCTTTTGTATAAACAGCGCCTTAGGTGTGGTCCAACGGTAACAGCCACACTAGCTTGTGTTTTCGGTAATTTAGATGACAGCGGGGAGACGCGCTCGTTTACAATTTACCTTTTCACTTATCTATCACAAAATACATGCAGTGCTTCTAACTATAAAATAAAAAAGTAAAAGTAAAAATAATTTGGAGATACTCTGAGAGGTGCGACTCGTTTTTAAGGGGTTTCCTTTTTCTTATCGTGTAGGTGTAGTAAAGTGTGTAGCGAACTTGGCTAAGCCTGGTGTCAGAGTTATTTAACCGCACAATGGCCTCTGACTTGGTTTTAATGACTGTAGTCAATCGACAACAAACGCCACCGACAGCTTAACGTACTCTCGGAAGCACGGAAAGGCTCGTGATAAATTGCCACTTCGGTCACCCATCAGGTTTTCTGCCTCTTTGTACGTTGGTTAATCTCACTGATCGGTTGAGATCAGCAAGCGCCACTGGGCTGGGCTTCCTTTATCGTTGAGGAAAAGTAAGTGAGGTGTGTATTAGTAATAAACTAACTATGTTAAATAGCTCTCCGCTATTCGCTGGATGTCAGACAACACCAGTAAATCTCCAATTATGGAAATATCTTGCGTCTACTCCTGCATGAGAATTATGTCGAATAGTTCAAATACAGGAATATACGAGTACATTCATGGATGAGTGAAACGATTTAAAAATTGTTCATGCTAATAGAGTAGACAAAGCGTTCTGACGTGATTCTTGAAACACAAGATTAATAATTTAATTATTATAAGATGTGTTAACTCTTGACCTCAATCTTGACCAAGGTCATAAATGAGGTCGACGATGGAGCGAGTTAACCCAGAAAATGCCTATTAAGGCACTGGTACTCCTACGCACTGACGGAACACAGCAAGCTGTTTGGCGTCAGATTTCGGTAGGAGGGTGGTCGCGAACCAGACGGCCCTTCACAGAGCCTACCACACCGCATGAGACCATAGGACGACACCTCAGCTTTAGAACAAATTGAGATGTCGTTTCCTGGGGTGGATTAATAGGAGGCAGGTCTCATTTGTGTCGCCTCTTACGACACCCACGTAAAGCAATAGGGTGGTGTTATTCTCAACCGATTACCACACGGCGAAGATGCCACAATTAACAAAAATAATTTTGAGAGTTATTAGATGAAAATGAAGGGGGTAAGTGATAGCAATGAACGGTTTACCTATATAGATTCATTTTAGGAATTTACATACATACACTCACGCCCATAACCCCTAACGGGGTAGGCAGAGCACCAGTGGATCTAGAACCACTGATGCCACGTTTGACCACCTCTAACCAAGTTGCATAATGGTTAGAGGTTGACCACCAGGCGGGTTTCATGGCAATGTTTTCCTTCACCGTTAAACAAGTGATAATTAGAAATCCGTACATAAATCCTAAAAGACGAATTTAGTGGTATAGGCCCGCACCAGGCTTTGAACCCGCGACCTTCCGATCACAAGTCTGGCTCATTACCAACTGGGCTATCACTGCTTTTCAGTGGCTCAAGCGAACTACTTGATGCCACATTTGACACAAATTGTGAGGGTTATCAGATGGAACAAGTTGCATAATGGTTAGAGGTGGTCAGCCTTTCGCCCATTATACACCAAAACCCTCGCATCCCTCTTACAGAATTTTAGACATTTTTTTGCTAAAATATCTTATCAGATGAAACATGAATAAAGTGGTAAACGGGAAAGAGTCAGTAGCTGGCACATTTTCTTTTTTTTTCACTCCCTTGGAAAAATAATATACTTTACTGAGTAGGGCAATAAAGTAATTAAATCCATCTACTACAAACGCAGCTAACGGAAGTTATCTGAATTCCAATTCCAATAATATTAATTTGGCAATAACCCTCGAGTTCCTCAGCTAATGCACCACTTGAGCGATGGCTGAGCAGTGAGCAAGCAGTTATTGAGCCTCGATCTGCCAATATGTGCCTAATTTATTTGATAAGCTGACGGGTAATACGATAAAATGGATAGATCCGCTTTTACCTCGTTATTTTAGGGTGTTTTCATTTACGATATTGTTGATTTTGTGTATTGGGTGGTTTTAAACTAGTTAGCGAAAACTAGCGGTGATAGCTCAGTTGGTAATGAGCCAGACTTGTAATCCGAAGGCCGCGGGTTCAAATCCTGGTGCGGGCCTGTACCACTAAATTCGTCTATTCGGATTTATGTACGGATTTCTAATTATCACTTGCTCAACTGTGAAGGAAAATATCGTGATGAAACCCGCCCGTTCAAGAAAATTCATTTTCGAAAGACGAGCGGTCCACCAACCTGCATTGGGCCAGCGTGGTGGACTATGGCCTAAATCCCCTTCGTGTTTCGAAGGGAAGCCCGTGCCCCTCGGTGGAGACGTATATGGGCTGGTAAGAAGAAGCGAAAATTAAGGATTTGGATTAGCCTACAAAACTGGATAACTTTCAATATATAAAATATTTTCACCTCTCCATACAACTTCTGCGACTAATATTCCTTGGATGGAAAGTCAAAATTCCTTTTAGAATATCATATAGGTTCCTTGTGGAAAGTGTTTCAGTCTCATGTGAAAAGTCGACTCCTAAAGTTTCGCTAAAGTATTCAAGTTTCATTGGAAATTAAGTCTGCCTCTAAACTTTTTTTTTGTTTTTTTTTAATGTTTGTGTTGCACTGTTTAATGAATTAAGTGTTTATCTGTCTATCTTGTTACATTAACTGTAATACTTTGGATGAATTAAAATTGGATAACGAAAACCTTCTTCTTACCGTTGTGACGGTACAACCTAGACATCAAATCGAATGTTATAAATTAGAAAGCCGCACCAGCCAAATTCAAAGGAACTCATTTTTTACTACCCTTTACAACCAATTTTAAAAGTGTAAGCTGAGAAGCAATGCGTAAATCATTGAAATACTTAACACCCCAGGAAACGAACATTAGTGACCCATAAATTTTATTTTATGAGAGTTTTTATTCTCTATACTTAGAAACAATACTCTTCCTTATCTTTATTATTTTAAGAGGTATTGATGCTCGCCAAATGTTTTCTAGTTCCAGGAACATAATAGCCAGCGGACACAAAAGTGTTCAACCCCTGGAGCGAGTGAGAGCGTGAACTAAAGACGCTTGCGAAAAAGAGAGAGATGATGTCGCAGGCTACCCCTAAAGGTTCCACCAATGACGACATGAAACGTGGACCTACTTTGAAGCGGGAAGAATCGTTTTACCAATGAGGACGATGTGGGCGGCTCCAGGCTGCGCAGGAGCTGAAGATGAAGAGAAGGAAGAGGTGGACACTCAAGTTTTAACCGTGAAACTGACATCACGCGTGTGGGCTTTCAGCCATTTTCTCGATTTTAGATAACTAAAGTGTAACCTAATATAGAAGTATATTTAATAAGTTTAACTAAACTATAATCTTGTTATTATAGTGATTGTAGTGTTTGTGTCCGGCCGGCGCAATAAAAGTTAAGTAAAACTGTATTAGTCCTAAGACGCTCTATACTTCCTGTATTCTGCAAGGGATTGTTATGCGACTGTTAAAGTCAGTTAAATCTATAATGCCTAACCAAGGCTCAGTAAAGTAGAATCTATCGGTGTCTTCTAGCTCTGGTAGGGGGACTTGTCTCCGTATGAAACAAGGGCTTGCCCCGAGGCTAAGGGTTTACTAAAGAATGGAAACCGCTAATGTTGTGGCTTCTATGCTATAGTAAGTAGCGGTGGAAGAGCTATTTTCCATATTTATTGAATTATTTCTATTGTTGATCGCATAACAATTTCTGAATATTTATAAAACACCAAAGCTTTGCTTATATGTACTGATTTCCTATGCATTACCCCAATAAATCTCTTAAAAGGTCTTGGTTGGTTTAATTAGAAAACTCAAGCCTCATTCATAATCTCTCAATATCATTCTTATAAAGCTAGTTCTCCACTTACTAAATCTTAGCATTTTCAATTATTAATCGATGTAGTTATTTTATTGACAAAGTAAAGCTAGATTCATTGATCACATTCTTGAAATCCTTTTATTCTTCTAAAATATAACATAAATTTAGAGTAATTTAATTTCAACATAAAATACCTGATTTTTCATTTGAGTTATAAACAAAGTAATTGAGTTCAAGACACAACGACTTCAATTCCGTTATTAAAGTCGAGCTCTTTTGATTTATTGCATCAATAAACACTGCACTGTATAATCTGAGCTATAAACATGATATCAAGTATACCATATAAAGATTGGGACTTTGAGTCATAGACTACAGCAATACACAATTACAAATACATAATAAAAGCGCAAATATATAAATGGGGCCCCACAAATAAATAATATTGCTATATCTGTTACTACAAGTTGGGTATGTAAGGCTGGCAATGGTCGGTTCATCCTGGCATGAAATACGGCGTCTGCATCTTGTATCCCGCTTGGTTACGGGTAAAAACTTTTAATAAATTCGGGATTGAGCGTTTAGGCGCCTTCTTGTTTTTATTATTAGTAACTCATTATCTCTGTCTATCTACAAGTAGGGTATGTAAGGCTGGCAATTGTCGGTTCATCCTGGCATGAAATACGGCGTCAGCATCTTGTATTCCGCTTGTTTATGGACAAAACCTTGTGATGAAAACATCCTGAATATGCAATTAACGTCTTGTCTTTATCACGAGGAAATAAACATCTAGAGATAAAATAAAAGTCTTGACCTAAGTACTCTCTCTAATGGTGACAAATATATGAAGTCAAATAAGTTTGTCAACAGAAATGACAAAGAAAAATAATTAAGCTAGTTTACTGATGCAATTTTATAGACGATCACAGCTAAGAAAGGTAATCGACTACTCTGAAAATGAAATAAAATCATTGGGGTGGGTTGGTACCGTTACACCGTGTAGGATAAGAAAATGAAGGATGTGAATCTGCCAAGAAGTCAATACCGAAGTCCGACGCCAAACAGCTTGCTGTGTTCCGTCGGTGCGTGGGAGTACCAGTGCCTTTATAGGCATTTTCTGGGTAAACTCGCTCCATCGTCGACCTCATCTTTGACCTTTATGGTCAAGATTGAGGTCAAGAGTAAACCCATCTTATAATAAAAATTAAATAAAAATACTTTTTGTTGAGAATGTCACACGAGGTCCTTCCGGAAAGTGGTTTAGTTTAATAGGTTTACTAATTCAAAGTTTCGCTTACTAACTTACAGTCACTCCATATGTAGAGAGCTAATGGTTAAACCTTTTTACTTTAATAAAGAACACCCTAGCCATTTGTACATATTTTGAATTTGATAAAATATTGACAATGTCTTTATTTCATTAATATCTTTATTTTTTGTCATTGGATTTCGTATTGAATATTATTATCTACTATGATTATATTAACATACCTTGAATTTATTAGAATCTACCACATTGACTTAGACTTAGAATAAAAACTGACATAGATGATTATATATAAAAATAATAATAATGAGAAAATATTGTATTTTTTAAATGACTATAAGTTTGCTGTACCTTGTGCAAGGTTTCAAATGATGAACTTAATAATTAGATTAAGAACTTATTGTACCATTAGAAAGCAAATAAAGAAATATGAAATATTAAAAAAAAAGAATATACACTGTGCTTACTCTTGTTTACATATTGACTAATTTAATTATTTATCAATAGTAATTAGTCTAATAACTACTCAAAACAAACTAACATGATTACCTACCATAAACTTACATAGATTTTCGTATATAGGTATACTCTGCGTCACGTCTGAAATTGCTTTTGTCTGTCGACATGCGGATTGTGCGAGTAAAATTACATAATAAGATGATTGACTACACATTTCCCAACCTTGTGGCTGGTCGTACCAATAAATCAAGAGAAATTGAAGGAAAACATTTCGGGAAAGCGACGAAAAGCGAAGGCGTTACATGAGCATTTGGCACACGTTTTCTTGTGCAAATACACCTACCTACTCGTTCAATAGAGGTATTGGCACTTTTGGCACCGATTCGCGCCTTTGAAGGTCTCATTGTTAAGAGCTGTCCAGATATTACGTCACCGTCATAGGGGAAGGGAGGGGGGGTCATGTGTGATGTGATCATTAAGGGAAAAAGATCTTGTTTCTATGAATGTGATAATACAAGAGATCATAAAATTAATAATCTAATGTAACTCACCTAGTTTTAAGTAACAAAAATGGATTATGAAATATCTGAATTAATAATTTTTCAATTTCAATAAAAAGCATGACAAAGGGAAGCGAGGTTTTATAAAAAGTCAAAACTTTATCATAATACATAAATGTGGAAGTCCATAAGCAAACTATGTGAACTTTTTGTCGATATCTGTATGTATATCTCATTTAGTCATTTATTCGGTGTTTTACACTTCTTGCTCTGCTAGACTTTAAAACAGATCTACATTTCAAGATGTTATTTGTACGGACATCTGCAGAGATACCTGACCACCCCCTACCGAATAAAGATGAAGTTGTCTCTGAAAAAACATAAAATTTTAATATCGTGACTAAGCGAAATTGTTAAGTTGAAAAAAACTATATTAACATACAAAATATCATTGAAATACCTATAACATTTCGGGAAATAACTTCATCCTTATTTCATAGAGGGGTGAGTTAATTATGCAGCTGGCTGTACATGAAAGTACTTCTTCTCTTTGGCAGTCGGTTTGGTCGTGTGGTAGTAGTGATGCTGCCACTTGTTCAATAGATCCTGGGTTCGATTCCCAGTCGGGGCAAATATTCGTATGAAAAGCAGATGTATTTTCTCGGGTCATGGGTGTTCGTGTCTGTCTTTTTGTTTGTTCTAAGGGACCCACGACACAAGGAAAACCCTAAGGCCCACACTAATGTGGGCCTATTTTATTTATCTATTTTATTCACCATTATGTTCTAAGACAAAGGTTTTTTCTTTCACTTAACTTTAATCACGAAATAAACAGACGTTGTTCACAATCAATTCAGTCAACAAAGGAAAAATACTCGGCGTTTTTATAAGGAGAATAAACACACGTTCCGTTCTCACAAAACGTCGGAAACTACAAACAAAATATTTTTGCAAACAAAACTTATGATTGAGCCTTCAGAAAAAAGGAGTGTGCTGCGGAACAAGTGACGAATCAAAAGTTTTCTACGAGAACATCGTTAGGGGATATAGTTTAGAAGTCGCTATAAAGTATGACAACTTTTCTGCATGTTAGTGTGTTGTAAATCTCACCGTAATTCAATTCAATTTCTTCAATTGTGGCGGTCCTTTGGTAGATTTCGCCAATGTCCAGTGTTGCCAAGGAGCGTATTTGCCTGTATGTTCGGTATATTTTCCTCCATCTCACCGTAACATTTTCAGTCCCGTAATATTCACAGAATGACATCACATCATGTCATGTCAAAATTACGTCTTGACTTAGTAAGATTATAAACTCTCGGTACTTTGTGACCTGCCCCATTTTTTTCACATTGGCGGACCTTTTTATAATATTAATGCAACCTAACCTAATCTAAAAAGCCTAACATAACCTAACTTATCCTAATTTCGTGAGGCGGTCCTTAAAGTTTCGTAAATTTATAATTTTACTAGGCAAATTGTTATATCGTGGGAGACCATATTTTCACTAGTGAAATTGTAATAGTACGGACATAAACAAGCTTTACATTCGCGACCACAGAACACTATTACTCCTTTCGCGACTTCGTTCCCGAGTTGTTGTTTAATTTATCCCTTTCGAGAAAGGCAAAGGAATCTATGTCCATACAGCCGTTTTCTTAAGTGTTTTTCCACTTTATAGCGCCTCCCGTATTGACCGTAAACCAGTAACATACTATAAAAAGGGGAAGTAAGTTATCTTCATACAAACGCACCGCGCGCGGCTTGTCACGTTGGCTGCCATGAGCATCACCGGTGGGATCATGTAATCTTCTCTTTGTGGCCATGAGCATCACCAGTGGGATTAGAAGCATATTTTTGAGGGTATTGTTTTGTGGATTTTTAAAATGAATGGAAAACAATTCCCTCCAAAATGAGCTTCTAATCCCACTGGTGATGCTCATGGCCCCTCAGTAATAGAGCGATGCTTTGAGCATCACCGGTGGGATCAGTAAATTTGCATGGGGCGTGGGAGAAATACTGTCACAGTGTAGGTGTGTAGTATGATGGGCAGCCAACGTGCCATTGTATCTATGCGTCGCCGGACGCACACTCGAACATTGTGCGGTACTGGCGGACTGCGAAACACGCCGAGATGTTGAGTGTGCGTGCGGCGACACATAGATACTAGGGCGCACACATACAAGCCGCGCGCGGTGCGTTTGTATGAAGATAACCTACTTCCCCTTTTTATACTATGTCAGTAATGTTTTGTTTACGTAAAACTTTGGCGGTTAGAAGCATTGCCGCGGAGATCTTTTTCGGAAACAACAGGAGCGGATAAAAAATAACACTTGAATTCTTCTACACTGTACAATACACTATCACTATTAATTATACTTAAAACAACTATTTAATGTAGAAACAATTCAATCGACACAGCAACAACTTACGTCGAGTTCTTGCCAAATACTACGACTTTGTTCCCCTGAGGATTTTGAAAAATGATACTTTATTACTAAAAATTACTGACTTTACCGACTGTCACTGAATTACTGACATTGTTACTGAAAAAAACGAATCTGACGAATACGAAAAAGATTAAAAGAAAAATAAATTATAATTTTTTATTAAGTATTCAGAATCGGTTTGCATCTTGACCACAATCTTTAATCAGGGCAAAGAACACAATTTTCAGTTGTGTTCAAAACAAGATGCGTGGGTCATCAAGGCATGGGTCATTTGTAAGAAAAATCTAGATACATCCAATTTACTACTGTTTGGAACCGGGGATCTTATGGTCCCAAACAGTAGTAAATTGCATGTATCTACAAAAGTCAAAGTCAAAAATGTTTATTCCATAGAACATACAAAGTGCTGCTTGAAAACGTCATAAAAATACATTAGCAAAATCAATATAAATCATTGAGGAAAATAGTGAATTATATTAGCATTTTTGACTTTGCGCCTATTCGCAAATGTGCAGTCTTCCTCAGGAGAAGAATAGGCAAGAAACTCCGAGGGTAGCTCTATTTGAGTCAACCATATAAATTTTCTTACTTCTAATTTTAATTGACTTAGTATCTGAATAACTCTGGAGCTGAGCAATTGATTCCCATGGTTACTTGTCTAACAGATAATCAGAAATTCTATAATAGCCCTTTTTAAAAGTTTTTGTTTAATTATTGTCTTAAATTTTTCTACAGGTAGGTAGGTTTTGAATACACATGGGAATCTTATTGTAGAAGCATATACATTGACCCATAAAATAGTTTGTTACTTTGTGGAGACGACTGTCTAGTAAATCCAAGTTATGTTACTAACTAATATTAGATACATTCCATTTAAGTATCAGTGCTCTTGCTTCTGTGATGTCTGAAATAATAAATCTATTTTTTTCTTGTTGCATTATAGGATCCGCTTAATCTACACCTAATGTTACTAAGGCAAAGATTTGATTGCTTGTTTGTTTGCATTGAATAGGCTCCGAAACTACTGGATCGATGTAAAAAAATCTTTCAACATTAGAATGCTACACTATCCCTGAGTTTTATAGGCTACATAATTTTCCCGAATTCCCACGGGAACGAAGTCCCGGGCGGATTGCTAGTTTATAATAAACAGTTGAATCAAACACAGTTGAAGTAGCGTTTTTAGAGTGCCAAAAGCCATTAATCCTTTGTAAATAAAATGGGAAACATTAGTCTACAGATAGACACCAATCAAGCGGAATGGAAACGCGACATTAAGACTCAAGTGCTGTCAATGAAAATGTTACGAAAAAAGTAGATTTTTGCTAACGTATTTTTTTAAATTGAATATTTTATTTTTTGTATCTTGAACCACGACTTTTTTGTACCTATTTATACATGTATGTTGTATTTTTTTGTTATATACATTTGAACACAATAATTATTGTTTACGAATAAATGAATTGATTTGTATTTAATCCGCAGTCTCTATCTCTAGGAAAGAGTTTTTTACTGTCTGGGACCTTATTCTCTAAGTGCGATAGTGATAATCAAGCTGTATCGCAATCTTATCGCAATCAATTACTGTCAAATAAATTATAGATGGAACAGGAAATGGCCAACTTCATGTTATACTGTCCGAATTCTCAAGCTGTTATAACTGGAACAAAGACAGAGAATGACATTTTGAATGATATTGAATGAATGTAATTGTCAATTTGTCAATTATTTTCATGTTATTTGAAAATTTCTTATGAAATGTTTTGTAATTATTCAAAAATACAAATGTTATTTAACAAGAAAAAGTAATTTGGGAGATACTGCTCTCTTAAAAATTTATGAGGTAAATAGAAATAGCCATATTGGGAAGTATTGACATGCTTTTAACCAGAAAAAGGGGTATATTGTTCGGGTGTTTGTTTACTTCTGAGAAATACTATTATTATGTTATTTTTCTCGTGTGATTGATAAAAAACATGATTATTGTTACGCAATTATAGCAAAGTAAACGTATGTATACGTACTTGTGGGTACTTTGGAATTTGTTGGGGTAATAATGATGCATCTTACGAGTAAATATGCTTCCACCACGGCGGGCTGTATATAAAAAAGTGCAAACATTTTGCAAAAGATCGTCAAGCTGTACCATTTTTATAAATAAATAAACGCTACACACTTAGAGGCCCACACTAAGGTTTTCCCTTGTGTCGTGGGTCACTTGGAAAACACAAAGACAAACACAAACACCCATGACCCGAAAACAAACATCTACTTTTTACACAAATGTTTGCCCCGGCTGGGGATCGAATCCAGGACCCGCCGATCAAGAGGCAGCGTCACTACCACTTGACCAAACCGGCTACATTATACATTATACCCCTGATTATGGATCATATTAAAACCCTAAGTATTTTTGATTGCTTGACGCTCTGCCAACCCAAGTGTTAGTACGTATATGTCCAATACAGGCGGTTGTCTCGTATGCCACTTAATTTTTAACGTTCTCAAATCATGATTTTTTTTAAATAATGTATTAAAATCATTATTTAACACCATTTTCCAGATATTCAATGTTCATTATATCAAACGTCTGGACATGCAAATAAAATAACATATTTTACATTTTGACAATGTCTGAACTTCCTAACGTGAATCCTTTCTTTGGAAATCGAAGTTTTAACTGCAAAACGATGACGAGATGAAGTAAGAAGTGTTTGCCAAATTATGATATTTACGTCTTAACACACTTCTTCTTATCATGTAGGTATAGTCAAGTGTGAAGTGTGTTTACCCACTGAAGATTCCAAAAAGAAGTTCGGTTGAGCTTGTCCAGTCCAACAGTGGGTTCACATAGTACTTATCAAACAAAAAAAACCCTGTGAATCAAGAACTAATAGCGTATTTTCTTAAACCTTTACGTAGCCTCTGAGTTAGTTTTATCTGTAAATATAAATCCCATTACACATTGCAGAAATGTGAACTGAGAGCCATTTTCAATATTGTGATATATGCCTTGGTTGTTGACTTCAACGAAAAAAGAAGTAATATCTAAATGGGTGCCTTTAATTTTGAAGTCGGTAAACATTTTTATAAAATTTTTATTTATTGTATGTTTGTTTGTAACGAATAAACACAAAAACTACTGGACCGATTTTAAAAAATCTTTCACTATTAGAATGCTACATTATCCACGAGTAACATAGGCTAGGATATCATTTTTCTAAATTCCCACGGAAACGAAGTCCCGCGTCGGAATCTATCATGAATAAAGTTTGATAAGGTACTTACATTACAGGCACTTTAAGTAAGTGTTCCTAATAAAATCAATAAATTGAAAAATTATAATGACAAACATATTATTTGAAGTCTTTACCTTCCTTACAGCATTAAGATAACTCTATCGTATTGAGCATAGAAAAGCATTTTTCTTACTTATATTATCAAGAGCACGCTAAGCTTGACACTTTATAATATACTTATTAGGGCATATGTATTTATGTTTATTATTATTTATGTTTAGTCTCGTAAGTATAATGTTTATAATTTAATATTTTATCTTTCACCTCGGATAATGTGTGGCTACCACTCACTCTCACCAATCACCCTAAGGTAAACTGGTAGATAATGCCATTGGGCATTAAGTCCGCCCTTGTACTTTTAGTGCATTAAGTTAAGTAAATAAATAAAATAAAAACTACATTCCTGTGAAGTCGTCCAAAATCCCTTGAATTGTTTTTTTTTGTGAAGGTTTAACTAAACTCCGTCCGTCTCAAACTTTTACGTTTATAGTACATATACATATGCTCATCCCTATAATCCCTCAGGGTAGGCAGAGCATCAGTGGTTTTAAAACCACTTGATGCCACGTTTGACATATATTCAAGTGGGTTTTAAGATGAAAAATTATGTAAGTGGTGAGAGGTTGTCAGCCTTTTGCCCACAATACAGCAAAACCCTCGCGTCTCACTTACTGACTTTTACAGTATGCCTGGGAATAGTAGGCAGCTGGCACATTCTATGTTTTTCTATTACTCCCAGTCTAGTATGGAAGCTACTGTAGCTTCCATGCTTCCACGTTTATAGCAGGGTAGAGTGGGTAGCAGGGTTATTCTAAACTCATTATTATTATTTTGTGAAACAAACTAGGTACATTGAATAGGTAAACAATCGGACGCACTCGCGTTAATAATAAAAGTAAAATATATCAAACATATATAAGCTTGTGCTTATATCTTAGAATGCATATGATAAGTTAATTTAAAAATTGTTTCTTTTTTACAGATTTTCTCCAAGCACAAAAATCAAAATTCAATTTAGTTCATGTATTTTATTTTAATATAAAAGAGCATTAAAGTTATTCAAGTGTGGTCATTTTACATCTTTGTTACTTATTTTCAAGAGCTGATATCCTCTCTTGAACCTCCACGTTTCAAAACTTCATAATATGTCATGTCACTCATTTGTACCAACTTCGACGGCAATTGGATGATGTCTCGATAACTGAAATACAATAAAACTTTGTAAAGTAAAAGATAACTACTTTTTATCTATACTAATATTTAATTAAAGAGGGAAGATTTGTAGTTTTAAACGACTTCAAAAAACGAGAAGGTTGTTCGACTGTATGTATGTTTTTTTTAATGTATGTTCACCGATTTATCCGCCATTTATGGACCGATTTCAAAAATTATTTCACCATTAAAATGCTGATTTATCCCTGAGTGACATAGGCTAGGTACTACATCATTTTTCCAAATTCCCACGGGAACGAAGTCGCGCGCGAAAAGCTATCATGAAAATAGTTTGATAAGGTACATCATTATACTCAGCCCACATCAACCCACTGCTGGGTATGGGCTTCTTCTCTGTAGCAATAATCGTCACGGTTCTGTGCTAACCTCATTGATACAGGTCCCGTCATTTTGACGATATCTTCTGACCATCGGGCTGGTTGGTCTGCTCATTGGCCTTGTTGCTCCCATTGGCCACCATTCGAGACTGCCTTGGCCCACTGTCTGTCGTTCCTCGTATTCGTATATATAAGATACATACTTGAGGTATTTACAAATGTTTGATCTTGAATTTGTAACTTCGCATTTTCGTGGTTTTGTGTGGATGAAGTTAGAGTGTAGACGTCATTTTCTATCAATTACCCTGCAAACAGATTGATTAATGAAAGTTATGCAAAATACCTTTGATGTTGTAAATATAATAGACTAGCTTTTACCCGCGGCTACGCTCTCGCGCAAAGAACTATTTTAGTCACCCATTTCATTCTTGACACCTTGATTTTCGAAAAATCCGGAAACACTCGTCCCTTTATTTGCCTTAAGGTTAATCTTGACGAAGTTTCGAGTTAAAATGTCCAAAAAAATTGTTTTCTCCATACAAACTCTGAACCCCCATTTCATCACCCCAGGGGTTGAATTTCGAAAAATCCTTTCTTAGTACTTACAACCTTTACAAAAGACACCTTTCTGCTAAATTTTAGTTTTCTAGGTCTGAGGGTTTGGGCTGGGTGTTGATGAGTCAGTGAATCAGGACATCCAATTTTATATATAAGAAAAATTGTATATATAAGAAGAGCTTAATATTTAAATGATATTGAGTGGCTTGTGTCTGAAGTTGTGGTTTCAAAACCCTGCGCACGTTTGCCATTCTTTACAAAATATTTTTTTTGCAATATTTTTTTTTTGCTTTCTGTTGTACTTATAACATAGATGTATTATCGTACTACTAATGTAAAAAAACCTGTTATTTACGGGACTATAACATAACCATATAAATATCATATTTACAAATAAAATACTTACTTCTACGTGGACTGACGTTGACAAATTTTGACACTTTTGATAAACATAGAGTAATTATAGTAAAAAGATAAAATGAACAATAGACACCTCTTTCATAGAAAAATAAAAAAAGTTTTATGTGTTTTAGAGTTCTGTACTCAAAGGGATCCATTTGATTTGGCAGTAAAAAACGAAAAAGAAAATAATAATAATCAATTTTTATTATTTATTACGTAATCTCTACAATCCAATTACAGTAGTAGGAGGAAGAAGAAGACCCAGGTTTTGTTATTGAAGTTTTGTACAATGACGAGTTCTTTTAAAGATGAGAGACCTGGGAGGAGCAAGTTATTAACTTATTACTGATCTTGGAAAAATGTTATTGAACAAGAAATGTCTTAGCCTTGTTTTCTAGAGCCCGGCCTTTCCCGAAACACGGCAATAGGCCCGGTAGTACCACATTGGTACCGAGGCAAAGGTCGCAGTCTTATGTGGAACGCTACATGCGCCTGCACCATTACACAACACAAGCAAATAGTGCTACGCTATTTGTCTTTATTTTGTATTATTTTGACTAATGAATGGTTTAGTGAAATTAATGGAAAGAAAAACATAAATTTACTACGTTTCGGATGGCTAGATAACTCATTTTGGCTCTGAGTTTCAGTAAAATTTTATTGAAACATATATATACACTGAAGCCTAAATCCCTGACGGAGTAAGCAGAACATCATAATGGTTGTAAAACAATTACATACCTAACCTACATTCTGACGGTCATAATATAAGATAGAACATGAATATTGTTTTTAATAGGTTGTCAGTTTTTCAGCCACAGCAAAACCCACTAACTGGCTTTTAAAGTATCCCAGAAAAGAGTTGGCAGCTGGCACAATATAAGTTTCTCGTAATTATAGTCTAGCATTTAAGTAATTATTGCCATCAATATTTAGTTATTGACCTCAGGTATACAGAGGAATACCCTCTTTTAACGTTTTAGTATTTAACGAATTACTTATAACATATCTAGGTATGTACTGAACCTAATTCAAATGTGAAGATTTTTTTATCTAAAAGTTTAAAAGATGGGATCATGAAAAGAAGATGATAATATTGGTTACAAAGCTTGTTTTCAGGTCAGTGTATTGGTTGCTACGTGCTGTCTCACTTTGATTCACTTTAGTTACAACCCCATCTCTCTTTAACTTATTTTTACTGTACATGTCATTTAGTTGATCACCGTGTAGAATGAATGTATTGAAAATCGCAAACTTCAGACAGGAAGTACTAAATGAACGAGAAAGCGAGACGAATATACAAGAGACAAATATATTAAATTAGTTACAGACACGAAATAATTTGGTAGTTTGGCAATTTATCAGCCAATGAAAACCTGTCATACCTATATCATTCAGTGGTAAAATATCATTCATTTTCAACATCCACTTTTGCTATTGCATTCACTATCACTATCACATTGAATTATCGCAATCACTATCATTATCTCTATCGCAGTTAGGGAATAAGCTTCCTGGTTAGCATAAACGCGAGAAAATTTTGTCACGTCGTGGTCATTCTAACTGGGCCTCGATTCAGTAACTTCAGTTGTGTGTCGATGGAATAGAGGTCATTTTATCTGTTGAGGTGGCGAAATTAAGAACTATTTAAGAACTATACTTGCTGGCAACAACCCCAACCAGCAGCGCCACCGCCAACCGAACGTAAAGTTGCAAACTACCTGAAAATTAAAATTCAGTTGGCGGTGGTACCACCAGTCAAAGCAGCCGTCATTAGATGTATGAAATTTGGATAGTTCTCAATTTCCCCACCAGAACGGATAAAAAATAATGTTGTGTACACGTGTAATTGGTGCATATATCTGATGTATTACGTTGATTGTGAATATTGCTTATGATTAAATATATGTACTGTTGGTGTTCCTATAAAATAATTATAAATATAAATAATATAAAATAGCGACCATTCCATCTACACACAACTGAAGTTATAGAATCTAGCCGAGATACATATGACAAAGTGTGACGTACGTATGTTAGCCTAAAGGCTATACTCCCTTAAAGGACTACACTAAGGTTTTCCCATGTGTCGTGGGTCTCTTGGAACATTCACAAAAAATACTAACACCCGAGAGAAAATATCTGCTTTTTCCACAAATATTTGCCCCGACTGAGAATCGAACCCAGGACCCGTTGATCAAAAGGCAGCGCCACTACCACTCAAAACCGACTTAACCGGCCGTCAAATGGGATGCGAGTAACCAAATGACTGAAAGAAACAGCCAAAAAAAAATGTAGAAAAAAAACTTACAAAGTAATCTATAACGAGACGGATAAAGCAACAATCAGAAGTAAAGTAAATTAATCTTTATTTCAAAGATTCAAAAGTTTATTTGACATACACACTACAACACAACAACAACGTTACATAAGGAATAACGTGTGGCTCAGGCCAGCAGACCCACGGAACTTAAACAATGAATTTAGGTATTCTATGTATGCTAATACATAGTGCCTTCCTACTGTGCTAATACTCTGCTGCGTTGAACCCTCCGCCCAGCAGGCACACCAAGATCGTTTTATAGCTCCGAAACGCTTGAAGCAATAGGTTTGAAACTTTTTTCTCTATGGCACTAAGGAAAGCGTTAAAGCTTAGAACTAGAACCATGTCTCTAACTTTAGCCGTTTCCGTGTACGAGAGGTGGGTCTGCTTTTGGCATACATAGAATACTTAAATTCATTGTTTAAGTTCCGTGGGTCTGCTGGCCTGAGCCACATGGAATAACAACACAGAATAAAAAATAAAATAAAACATAAAATTAAAAAATATAAATTAAAATGGATGGAGTTGTGATGTAGTGCGATGACAACGCTGGTTTTCAGTTGAGCCCCTTATATCAGTGTATTTGCAGGAAATATGGTAATTAGAGGTGGAAAATATATGTCAATATCACATATTATTTAACTAGCATCTAGCATGCAAATGAGTTTCCATTTAATAAGACTATTCACACATACAGGGTGTAAAGGACAGCTTACCAAATACTTAAATGGTGAAATCTACCCCTAACTATCATCAGCTATAAGTAATTTTTTTTTTACGGAAACGTCATGTTAAGGAGTTTTCATTATTTACCTACTTTGGCGCTACGTAACGTATCGTGAAACCGCGCCCCGCGCGCGACTCCCCCGCGCCGCGCTGCTATCGGAGTGCGATGTAAATTGCTGGTTTTCGTGTTTTACGTTGTTATGATTGTTTTTTATTGCAGAATAGAGTGTATTCGATTAAATAATAATCAATGTAAGCAGAAAATATTAAAAAACATGAAAAAAAATTAAAATTTTCCGAAGAAAAATTCCACTGGAAAATCATTCAGAATGATTGTCTGCGTCCAAGGTTTCAGTTTTTGCTAAGCTTTTACACCCTGTATAATTTCTATCTAAACAAACTCATATTATGTTAGAGATGATTATTAGTTTTGAAATGTCGTCACCCCTAAGGGAAACTCACGTATCTACCAAACTAACGTAATTACAAATGCAAATCAATTTACTTTTAGTAAGACACAATATTGTTTTTTAGCAAAAAACTAGTTACGCCAGTTTACCAATATATGGGATTACATAGACTGATCACGTGACTTTTCTTTTGTATCTGTCAATCCCATATAAATATCCTTCCATGCTGGACTGGGAGTGAAAGAAAAACTTAGAATGTGCCAGCTACCTACTCTTCCCAGGTATACAGTGAAAGTCTGTAAGAGGGATGCGAGGGTTTTGCTGTAAAATGGGCGAAAGGCTGACCACCTCTCACTCATACAACTTGTTCCATCTGATAACCCTCACAATTTGTGTCAAACGTGGCATCTAGTGGTTCTAGAACCACTGATGCTCTGCCTACCCCGTTAAGGATAGTGGGCGTGAGCGTATATATGTAACTTATAATCAAAGTACAAGTATTTGGTACGAGAATTATGCCTCCGTGAAGTTTAAAAAACTTTCTAATATCAAATATGATCCATACTATATTATACTATATAATAATATAGTACTTAGTTGTTCTAGAACCACTGATGCTCTGTCTACCACTTTAGAGATTGTAGACCTAAGCGTATGTATTTATATACATAACTTTCGATTTTCATAATTATCAAAGGAATGTGACATTGTCTAGAAGGCCTGTAGTTTCATTATTGTAAAAAAAGTCAATTTAAAATTTATTTTTATTATAAGATGGGTTAACTCTTGACCTCAATCTTGACCATAAAGGTCAAAGATGAGGTCGACGATGCAGCGAGTTAACCCAGAAAATGCCTGTAAAGGTACTGGTACTCCGACGCACCGACGGAACACAGCAAGCTGTTTGGCATCGGACTTCGGTAGGAGGGTGGTCGCGAACCAGACGGCCCTTTACAGAGCCTACCACACCGCATGAGACCATAGGACGACACCTCAGATTCAGAAAAAAAATGAAGTGTCGTTGCCTGGGATGGATTACTAGGAGGCAGGTCTCATTTGTGTTTCCTTAGTCGCCTCTTACTACACCCACGGAAAGAGATGGGGTGGTGTTATTCTTAACCGATCACCACACGGCCCAAATAAAATTCAAATAATATAATTTAATTCTCGTGAAAAAAATGGCATTATTAAAAGTAGTGAATGCTTTATTTTCCGATCTCTTTTGCCTATAATATCATTGAAGAGAACGCGAATCAAACGAGAATTTCGGTAAAGTAAGGATTTAAGATATCTTCTCAAATTGAGCTCTAGGGACGCAGAAATCGGATTTTCATTGTTCTTTTACTAAGAAAGCCGGCCGGTTTGATCGAAGGGTCCTGGGTTAGATTCCCAGTCAGGGCAAGGGAAAACCTTAATTTTAGCACAAACCCAAAAAGTCAAACCACAAAAAAACGTGAAATATAAGTTGAGTTTAGCGCTTAAAATAGGTTCAATAAAATCGAGATGCTGCAAATTGCTCTCAAATGAAAAACGACTTAAACCAGTTTGGATTTTTGAAGTGAAAACTTCTTTAGCGGCGTTGAGCACTTTTTGTATGGGGAAAAAATTTAAACTCACAATGAACTCGCGTCAGATCGTCAGATGTCACGTGACCCTGATCGAAAATGCGTAGGATAGGGTTGCCACCTTTTTTGAAGTGAAAACTTCTTTAGCAGCGGTGTGTACTTTGAAGAAGGGGTGGAAACCCGGACGGATGGCAGCCCTATGGTAAAATTATCTCTGTGACAGATGTCAACGATTATTCGCACATAGTGCGCAAATTAGACTATTTTACTGAATTGAAAGTAGACTGTTCGGTCGAGTGGAAAAGTTGCCAGATTGTAAGCAACAGGTCGAGGGTTCGAATCCTGACAGAATAATGGACTCTTTTTGTGTATTTTGTTTTATTTCCATATTAATGCAAAACGTTAATGTTGAAGTTTTCGCTTCTGCCGGCACTCCCGGAGTGCAACCCCTTGTTTTTTTCTGAATACGAGTATATTGGCCGATGACGTCATCTCATTGTCGTATGTACTGGCTTTAGTAGCACAATTGCTGAACCGAGAACACCTCGTGGATTGACTAACCTGATAGATGGGTCAGTAACTACCTTGTCTTCTGATCTGAAGGTTGCAGGTTCGATTCCCCACCAACATAAATATTTAAAACAAGCTGTTCGCCCGCGTCTTCGTTCCTGTGGTAATTGTCCCGGTGGATTTTCATTTAAAAAAAATATAAACCTGGTCGTGACAATAAGGAACACAACAAAAAAAGAATCATCCAAATCGGTCCAGCCATTCACGCGTAATGCCGTGACCAAGGGAAATAGGGATTCATTTTTATTATATTTAAGACTAGCTGACCCGACGGACGTTGTCCTGGTTTTTTTTTCAACTTTCTTAATTTTTTCTTTTATAAGATCCTTCTCCTGACAATAGCAAAAAAAAAAAAAAAATTGCTAATTCGGTCCAGTCGTTCACACAGTGATGCCGTGACTAAGGAAATAGGGATTCATTTTTATATATGTCACCGGAAAATAATAAGAATCGTAAGTTGATCAACTTTCGAGGTAGTTTATCAACTATCGGAAAATCATACACGGCAGTTGAAATGTATTATTTAACGTATACATTTCCGGTAATTGATCAATTTACGACGTCCCGCAGTAAAATGATCCGACGAACGCGATGTGTACGCTAATTGGTTGAATGTCTCACTTAGAACTGCGACAATTAGGTTTTTAGTAGCCCTAAACGGGTTGCTTGAGTTAGGTTAGGTTAGAACTGCGATCCTCAACTCAAGAGCCGAGCGAGCGTGGCGAGCATGCCGCGGCAGCGACCGGCGAAGTGCCAGAAACGACTCGACTGTGATTGCCTTAAAAGGTAGTCGATTGACCAATCAGATGACAGTGTATTTCACGGACGTCAGTTTAACGTAAAAATGTACACTGAGCAGCGATTGGTCCATTCGTGTATGATTTGACGTGTGGCAAAATCGTTAGTTGATAAACTTACAGCCAGGCAGCGTAAGTTGATCAATTAGCTAAAATTTATTGCGTTAAATAATACATTTCAACTGCCGTGTATGATTTTCCGCTAGTTGATAAATCCATCGAAAATTTATCAACTTACGATTCTTATTAATTTCCGACGACATATATAAGAGACGGATAGATAAATTCGTATTTTCAGGTATTTGTAAGGAGTCGGAGTCTGAGTGCTTAGGGTTAGATGGCGCTGTATAAACTGTCCAAGAATATTAATTTACTTATTTATCTATAATTATTTGGAACATCTCGACTAAAAGTAACGGAGATGAAAACCTTTGTCCGAAAACTTGGAATAAGAAGATAAGAAGAGCGCTGACAAAGAAGTTGAAAACAGCAAGACAGTAATTGGCAAAGTCGAGTCCTTTCAGTTATTTGGAACGAGTGACGATCAATGAAGAGGGGTGATGAATTGTAGTTTTTAGCCCCCGACAAAAAGAGAGTTGTTATAAGTTTGACGTATATATCATGTGTATCTGTATTTAATCCCCAACCAAAGAAGAGGGGTGTTATAAGTTTGACGTTTGTATTTGTGTATCTGTGTGTCTGTCTGTGGCATCATAGCTCTTAAGCGAATGAATAAGCCGTGTGATGATCGGTTGAGAATAACACTACCCCATCTCTTTCCGTGGGTGTCGTACGAGGCGACTAAGGAAACACAAATGAGACCTGCCTCCTAGTAATCCATCCCAGGCAACGATACTTCATTTTTTTTTCTGAATCTGAGGTGTCGTCCAGTGTTCTCATGCGGTGTAATAGGCTCTGCAAAAGGGCCGTCTGGTTCGCGACCACCCTCCTACTGAAGTCCGACGCCAAACAGCTTGCTGTGTTCCGTTGGTGCGTGGGAATACCAGTGCCTTTATAGGCATTTTCTGGGTTGACTCGCTCCATCGTCGACCTCATCTTTGACCTTTATGGTCAAGATTGAGATCAAGAGTTAACCCATCTTATAATAAAAAAAAATAAAAAAAACAATATCGATGCGTTTTTTTTAAAGCTGGCATAATCGAGATGGTTCTCAATTATAATTAGAACAAAATTAGTTTAGCCGTTTTAATGTTTTAAAAGCAATAAAATGTCAGGAGATACATTTTTTATTTTTTTTTATTTGGCCGACCAACAGCAACAACACTGATACATATATTTACTTAGTTATCTATTTTGTGCGAACTATTGTTGGGATTGAAGTCGGTCAAAAAAGGAATAGTGTAGGAGTAAATTCTCTGAAAAAGTCGTTTTCCTATTGTTCGCAAGCTACAATGCCTATCAGCAGATAACCATAAACAAAAAAAGTCATTCATTTATTTAGATGACGTTTCGATTTGAATTTTTTTGTTTTCGCTCAATAATTTTCTCGAACAAAAAAATAATTTTGAAAATTTGTCCATAATTGGCGGAGAAATCGGTCAACATATATTTAAAAAATACAGTGGAACATAGAACCTTCTCCTTTTTTGAAGTCGGATAAAAAGAAGATACTTGGTGTACTTTGAGTCCGTGTTTGTAAATATCCACAGAACTAGGTACTGAGACCTTAGTGTAACCTAAAAAAAAAATAACAAGGTGTTTCAAAAAAACCTAAAAAAAATATAATTCAAAATTAATTAAAATTAAGCTTATTGCACAGCTCTATTACAAATTGACAAGTATGTCATATTAATTATATGAAACTTTCATTTTTTTTGTTAAATTTATCCCTTTCGGGAAAGGCAAAGGAAACTATGTCCATACAGCCATGTCTTCAGTAAAAATCTTCTTTCTTCAACTTAACCTAAGCCCTAAGCTCCTCATGTTCTGCGTAAAACCGGATAGCGTCTGTTTTACGAAAACTGGCGGCGAGAAGCACAACCGCGAGGATCTTTGTCGGTAGCAAACGGAGCAGAAACACTGTTTTCACTTGAATTTTTCATCACTAAACGAATTTTAGTCAATTTACTGCATAATACACTATCACTATTACACATTAAACAACTTTTTCACGTCAAAAACGAAAATTCAATTGACAAAGCAACCGCTCACGCCGAGTTCCCGCCAAAGACCTCTATGAAACTTTCATTTTGTAAATGTCAAACCGTGCAACTGATTACTAGAGTTGCGACTATTTCACTTTTAAATTTAAATTTTGGAATTTCTTTTTTTTTTGGGTTTTTTTTGAAACACCTTGTATAAGAATGTCATACTCTAAAAAAAGTCTACATTACAAATTAACCCGACCAGATGTAAAAACAACTTGGAAGCTAACACGTATGTCCATTGTTACAAAAAGTTTTCCCTGTTCCAAAAGTGGTTTATCAAAGGCTCTGTTACTCTCATCACATCCCGGCAACAGTCCTTAAGCACAGCTGAGCTCTAATAAAATACATTTTTATATAAAACTTTTATTAAACTTTTGTATGAATAGGATTTTTGTCCTACTAAATACGGGCCTACGGATTACGTGGTGCTGTCGTTCTTTCGGAGTTTTTAATTAGACTTGCATTTTTTATTATTATTATAAGATGGGTTAACTCTTGACCATAAGGTCAAAGATGAGGTCGACGATGGAGCGAGTTAACCCAGAAAATGCCTATAAAGGCACTGGTACTCCCACGCACCGACGGAACACAGCAAGCTGTTTGGCGTCGGACTTCGGTAGGAGGGTGGTCGCGAACCAGACGGCCCTTTAAAGAGCCTACCACACCGCATGAGACCATAGGACGACACCTCAGATTCAGAAAAAAATGAAGTGTCGTTGCCTGGGATCGATCACTAGGAGGCAAGTCTCATTTGTGTTTCCTTAGTCGCTTCTTACGACACCCACGAAAAGAGATGGGGTGGTGTTATTCTCAACCTATCACCACACGGTTAATATATATAGGATAGAAGATTTACATACACACGCTCACGTCTATAATTCCTAAAGGGGTAAGCAGAACATCAGTGTAATTCACTATTTAGCTCAATTATTTATATTGATTTTGCTAATTTATTTTTATGTCGTTTTCAAGCAGCACTTTGCATATTCTATGAAATAAATATTGTTGTCTTAGACTTTGAGTGTATTTTTTATATTATTATAGATTAAACACCATAATCTTTCCTTGTCGTGTAAATTTTGTATATAGCGAAATTAATTAAACGTTGCGACAGAGTTGGATTATCGACAACAGCCTGGACCGATAGCTTAACGTGCCCTCCGAAGTACGGAAACGCTCGTGATTAATTTTCACTATGATCACCCTTCCAGTTTCCCTGCCCCGAGTTGGTTGCTTAACTTCATTGATCCATTTCAAACAGTACGTGGCTCAGGAAATGATAGAAAATTTAAGTAGGTATACAATGACGAATTAAATATACTTACAGATAAAACACTGAAAACCTGATATATTTGAAAAGTGAGATTACTTACCAAATGTGAAATAAAAATCCATTAGCTCGAATCAGCTTAGTTTAGCTTAAGCTCCATTCATTTTATCCTCAAAACAAAGTCATTAAAACAAAATTTAAAAGTCACATTCGCACCACACACTCCCGGACTAATATTTTAAATAGAACCTCTTTATTCTGTCTTCGTTGCAAAAAATCACCAAAAAATATGAAACTTCGAATCTTTTCTATTTTCAAAATTTTACCACTGGCTGGTTTTAAGTGTTTTAAATTCGTCGAATTGTCAAATGTATTTTTAAATATAGAATAGAGTTTTAATTACAGTAAATAGAATATAAGCTGCCAGCTTTATACAATAGCAAAAGTAGATTAATTGTGTAGAGATATAGAAACTTTTTGATAAAATTTCTTACAATCAACACTGAAGTTAATAAATGACACCTGTTGAACACCTTATACTAAAACACACTGATATTTATATTAATTTTAATGTGATATTTAAAATACATTACAGATATAACATTTATAATTTTTTTAAGATAAAATAGCGATGTATTTTTTTCGTTTATTTACATTAAGGAGCTAGAGACGTGCGTTCCATCTCGCTTCTCTCCCGACACTGACGCAGAGGACAATAAAGGCTCGCTAGTTGGGATAAGGCTACCTTACGAAGCTTGTTCGTAACTTTTGTGGACTTTAATGTCGTTTATTGCAAGGACTCGAATTTTAGATTATAAAATGGGCAAAGTTTCTCCATTAATACCAAATATTTGCATTTATTCTGAGTTTAGGTGTTGTTGTTATCCTTTATTGTTAATTAAATACAGATAAGGGAAGTTATAATTAAAATAGGAATACTTATTTTCAAATCTGAACAACTCCAGCCGTTCTTGTTTACTTATGAATCGATATAAGTCGATTTCCATCACAAGAACGTCTGGACCGACGTTAATTAACGATCTCTTATTCTTATATGAATAGCAGAATAATAAGAATAAACATTTTTCTTCCATATTTTGAGTTATTGTATTTATTATTTCCTGTTCTCAGATTATCTCGTTTATATTTCATTTTTCTTACGAAAAATGTCGTATACTTATAACAAACTGCTTCATTAAAATAAATTCAACCCATGCAGCAAATATCTCAAAAATTAAAAAAAATTGTATAACCCTCGACATGCCCCCGACATTTATGTATTGATTATAAATGGAAACCTATCATTAGCATATGTGTTAGTTTATATAAAATTCTGTAAAACGAATTTGTATTGCTTTTTGTTTTCTTAATAATAAAAAAACTTAGACAATGTCTAAATGACTGTATGGACATAAATTCCTTTGCCTTTCCCGAAAGGGATAAATTAAACAAACTAAATACTAAATCATTTTATTTTATTAATTAAATTCTAAATTTAGTTTAGCTAAAATTTAACACGAAGCGGTGCGAAATTAACCGGGTCTGCTATAAGACAATAGGCTCTTTTAAAATTCAAACGTAATTGAATGGCACGGTAAAATTGTATTACCATTTCCTCCTGTGTTCCCAGCTTCTAGCATTAGTGGGAACAGAGAGGGCAATGGTAGTACAACTTATCATTGCGTTCTATTCCGTTCGAATTAAAAAAGTCATAATAGATGATTGTAGCTCCAAAGTTATAGGTCTGGAAAACTTCCAATCCTTACTTACTACGGTTACGATACTTTGCTACGCCGTAGCTATGAGCTACGAACCATATTTTTCATTGTTTATGAATCGTGTTACAAAATAATTAATGGTATGGTTTTTCTCTGCGGTAAGGCACTTAACAAATATTGTATTATAGCGGTGATAGCCCAGTTGGTAATGAGCCGGACTTGTAATCCGAAGGTCACGGGTTCAAATCCTGGTGCGGGCCTGTGTAAATTCGTCTTTTCGGATTTATGTACGGATTTCTAATTATCATTTGCTCAACGCCAACGGTGAAGGAAAACATCGTGATGAAACCCACCCGTCCAAGAAAATTCCACCAACCCGCATTGGGCCAGCGTGGTGGACTATGGCCTAATTCCCCTGCGTGATTCGAAGGGAGGCCCGTGCCCCTCGGTGGGGACGTTATGGGCTGGTAAAAAAACACAAATATTATATCAGTGTACTTGCTGTTGGTCAGCTAAATAAAAATAAAATTTAAAAAAATGCTTAGAAAAAGCTGTCAAGGATATTAAATGAAGCAGTAGAGTTATTTTTAATGTAATTTTTTTATCAACTTTTTAAAACAGCTTGTCTAGGCTAAACTTTATAACAAGTTATAGTTTGGCTTTAGTTAAAAAACTTTGTTAGCAGAACACTTATCGGTATAAATAAAAAATTGTCTGTTCAAAAAATAACACTAAAATAAAAAAAAATGCATCTCCTCTAACATTCATTGCTTAGAACTTTTGAACGGTGTTGAACCAATTTTCATCTTTTTTGATTAAAACCTTAAACCACCTCAATTACAGCTCGAGTCAACTTTCAAACAAACAAAAATGCATCAAAATCCGTCCATCCGCTTAGGATGCCACACTAAAGGTTTTTCTCCGTTGTTCCCACTAGTTCAGTTAGCAAAAAAGGGGGGTGATATAATTTAACGAGTGCGTCTGTATATCTGTGTGGCATCTCTTCAATTGACTGAACTATTTTGAACATTTTTCTCGTTTGTTTAGTTGACGGCCGGTTTGGTCGAGTGGTAGTGACGCTGCCTCTTGATCGGCAGGTCCTGGGTTCGATCCCCAGTCGGAGCAAACATTTGTGTAAAAAGCAGATGTTTGTTTTCGGGTCATGGGTGTTTGTGTTTGTCTTTATGTGTGTTCCAAGGGACCCACGACACAAGGGAAAACCTTAGTGTGGGCCTTTGAGTGTGTAGCGTTTATTTATTTATTTTAATTTTAGTAGACTAATCAATCAATACGACCAAGTCATCAAGTCTAGTTGGAACAAAGGTTTTTGACATGGGTAAACACCCCTCTTTTTTTGGGGGTTAAAAAAGAGACAAGATAACACTAAAATTAAAAATTTTGAACCACCCCCGACATTCGATTGCTCATCACTTTTAAACGGCTGAACAGATTTTCATGAAACATGGCTAAGAACACTCGGGATAAAATTATCTATGCCACAAAAAAAAAAAAAAAAATGAAAATCGGTTCATCCGGTTGGGAGCTACGATACCACAGACAGATACACAGATACATAGACACACAGATACACACACGATAAACTTATAATACCTAGAGGCGACTAAGGAAACTCAAATGAGGCCTGCCTCCTATAATCCATCTCAGGCAACGACATCTCATTTTTTTTCCGAATCTGAGATGTCATCTTATGGTCTCATGCGGTGTGGTAAGCTCTGTAAAGGGCTGTCTGGTTCGCGACCACCCTCCTACCGAAGTCCGACGCCAAACAACTTGCTGTGTGCCATCGGTGCGTGGGAGTGCCAGTGCCTTAATATGCATTTTCTGGGTTAATTCGCTTCATCGTCGACCTCATCTATGACTTCGGTCAAGATTGGGGTCAAGAGTTAACCCATCTCATAATAAAAAGAAAATAGGGAAAATACAAGAAAAATTTGGAGTTTTTGAGAGCTAAGCTTATTGTATAAAGAGAGCAAAATATTCAGTGACTGAAAAAGTAAACACCCGATAAGAGCCCGACAAACAAACCCAATGACGTACAGACGCACAATCCTCTTTATAAAACCGTATACCTACTTGTATGTCCGTATTCTGAAACCGAGACGCGACTAGAATGTGAGACTTTAATGTGAATTCGATATAAATGTTTTGATGTGATGTAATGAATATATACTTTCCGTAGTACAATTATTCTTTACTAGCTTTATCGCCCGGGACTTCGATCCTGTGTTTAATTTTTAAAAATTATGAAGCCTATGTGTTATTTTGATGTATAAGCTACTAGCTTTACGCCTGGGACTTTGTTCCCGTGGGAATTTCGGAAAATTATGTAGCCTATGTGTTAATCCAAGGTCTCAGCTACCTCCATACCAAATTTGATCAAAATCAGTCCAGCCAATCTTGAGTTATAAGTGGTGTAACTAACACGATTTTTTTATATATATTTAGATGTCATTATAAGGTTTCATTAAAATCCATTCAGTAGTTTTTGCGTGAAAGAGTAACAAACATCCATACACACAAATTTTCGAATTTATAATATTAGTAAGGATTATTTATTATTTAAAAAAAGCCCCATGTCACAAAATGTTGTTAACTTGTGACTTGGACTAACTAGTGACTTACTGCCGTACTCAGAGACGTCAATTAAAGTTAAGAAGTAATTAAATGTCATGCTATCCTTGTTTATATCAACAAGAGTGAAAGAGACAACATCAGAGTTTAACAGTACTTTTTAATTGACGTCTCTGAGTACGGCAGTTAGATACTTGATTCTTACATTCAAAGTTCAATTCACTACGTATTATTTTTATAAGTTGAGGGATGTTATAAGTTTAATGGCTGTATCTGTATCTCTGTGTTTCTATCTGTGGCATCATTTATTTATTATTTATTTATTTATTCCTTATAACAATATTTTACAATTGTGTTGGAATGTAGTTAGATACATAAAAATTAAAATTAAAGCTAGAAAATCAATACCAAACTTACATCCTATCCATCCTAGCTCCTAAGTCAATACCAGCAGCGCTCTTCTTTAAAGGAAGAGCACAATGTTCTTGTATGTATGTATGTTATGTATGTATGTATGTATTTATTCTTCATTGTACATGATCAAAAGTTACACAAGACACATAAGAAACAGTACAAAGGCGGACTTATCCCACAAGGGGATTTCTTCCAGTCAACCCATTCTTTGTCACTGCAGCACACATCTTCTACTGTTATAACCTCAAAACTTATAATGGCCATCTGTCAAGTGTAGTATGTGTGTTGAAAAAACCAAAAAAATGATGTCTATTTCTTAAGTCTTACACGGATGGACCGATTTTGATGCGATTTTTTTTGTTTAAAAGCTGACGTCCCGTTCGAGACAATAATATTTTTCCCTGAAAATTCGTTATGCTGGAGTTGTCACTGACCCACACGCATAATTGGTTACATTATAATGCGGAAATGGGAGCCTATATCACTAATCACATAAACAGTGATAATTCCCTTGAGTGGTAAGTGGTACACAATAAATCTTAAGAAATATTTTCGTGATTTCTATTTTTAGAGTCAGTAAAAAAACGTCGTAACGTAAGCAACAGTCATCTGCAGCAGTTGTCTATCAGAATCTACCTCCAGAATCGTCGTGAGCCTCCCACGCGCCACTGAGTCGTTATGACGCAGATACCCGAGTGTATTACGTATGCGATACTCTCAGCTCTCACACTTAGCAAACTCATACAGAAGTACAGAGGCAGACAGTCCTCTGAACTCTTAGGAAACTTATCGTGTTTCTGCGAAAAATGTTCTTTTTTAACAATTTCAAAAAGGAAGGAGTTTTTATGTTTGACTGTATTGCACGGGCGGTCGCAACTCAGGTTACCACATGTGTGCACTCTGTGCTGTTGTGATAAGAGCGGTTTCGTAATGAAAATGGAGTAACCTGATGCGTCGGCCTCTGTATATTATAACGCTTTGAACTTTCGCGATAAAATATAACATATACGCGAATTTTGACCCATTTTATTATTAAATTATACTATACTAGTTTTCCGCCCGTGGCTCAGCCCGCGCGCGCGTGGACTACATGACCAGCTGTGGGACTAAATATAGTTTATGTCATTTCTCAAGGTCTAATTTATCTTGACACCAAATTTCATCAAAATTGGTTCAGTAGTTTAGGCGTGAAAGCGTAACAAATAAACTTATATTCACATTTATAATATTAGTAAGGATTAAATTGGTAAAAATTCAACAACATTAATCAGCTAAAAACAAACAAAATTAAAATAAAATCTATATTTTGTCTTGAAAAATAATTTTTTTCTCTCTTTAAATGTGCGATAAAAATCAACAAAATATTAACTTATAATGTTCACTTAGAACTTAATCTTAAAAATATTTTCTCAATCGAGAGTTTTTTATCCGAAAGCCAGCGTAAGCTTTTTTTTATTAAAAGCGTCAACACTGCAATAAAAAATAAAATAATTTGAACAAAGATTCTTTTTAAATCTTTCGGCCATTAACGCATTGTGAGCGTTGATCATTTGTTGAAATAATAAAAGCAAATTGAAAACCTTTTTCATAAATTAAAACGGATGAGTAGGTTTTCTAATTTCTACGGCCTACTGAGATGATCTAAAAAGGTTTCGTCGATTGTTCTCTATTAACCATTTTAACCGACTAAGAAAGGTGTCCTCTCAAGCACCGCAAATTTTTGCGAAAATTCTCCGTTTTTCGCAATTTTGTCCAACCGTTTCTTCTTGTATTCCCATCCCGTTTTTTGTTTTAAATATTCTTGAACGAAATGTATCTAATCAGAGCCGGCGTTGCTCAACGGCAGGACGGCGCGGTGGCTCCTATGGGGTTCAATGTTTTCATATGTTTGTGTTCTCATAACTTCATGTTATTTCATTTGTAAAGTTTTCAGTAAATAATTTAAAAAATGAAGTCTTACAAAGTTTTGGACAAGAAAAACATGTCAAATTTTTCCACTATGTTTTTATGTGAAATGAAACACACACAGCAGTTTTATTATCTGCGTACCGAGAGCCTTTTCAGAATAACAATGAACCGTTATTTGAGTACGCATGAGATTCGAGTATTGGACAATGGTTATACAAGTCATGTTGTGGAAATGACTTCGCTGTAAGGACGTCTTTTGAAAGAGGGAAGTGTTCATCTCTAAACAAATAATTATTGTACAGGGTGTAAAAGACAGCTTAGCAAATACTTAAATGGTGGTATCCACCCATAGTAGTTATCTACCATCAGCTATAAGTAATTACTTTTTCCCGGAAACGTCATCTTAAGAAGTTTTCATTATTTATCTACTTTGGCGCTACGCAACGTATCGTGAAACCTGCTATCGGAGTGCGATGTACATTGCTGGTTTTCGTGTTTTACGTTGTTATGATTGTTTTTTTATTGCAAAATGGAGTGTATTCGATTAAATAATAAGAAATGTAAGCAGAAAATATTAAAAAACATAAAAAAATGAAAATTTTCCGGAGGAAAATTCCACTAGAAAATAATCCAGGGTTTAAATTTTTGCTAAGCTGTCTTTTACACCCTGTATGTATGAATAATGACTTCCTTTTTTATTTTCTTTGTAAGCTTTTTTCCTTATTCTTTAATCACTATTTTTGCGCTATTCCCTGTTTTCTTTTGTTTTCCTTTCGCCTCGGGTTGCCTGGAAGATATTGCTGTTTAGAGAAGGCTCGCCTTGCACACTTTTGGATGTAAGTTTGCATTGTATGTTCTGTCTTACCTTTTTAAGTAAGTATGTAATAATGTATTTATCTATCTATTAAATGTGAAGTGTAAGAAAATCAAAGTCTTAGTAGGGTAAATGTATTTATTTGCTACCATGTAATTGTATACCTAGTAATAATGATAATTCTACAAGCAGATGTAATCTACAAAGAGATAAAACAGTGAAATAATGGAGATATTACTCGGAAACTGTTGGTCCAGAAAAATAATATGTATTTGAGTCAACAAAACAGTAAAATTGATGTCGGCCATAAAAACTGAGCTAAATGGTCCGAGTTTCAGTCCGCGCTCGCGCTAAACAACGTACGAGTACTAACACAATATTAAGTATTATATGCATGTATACAGGGTAATTTTTTTATCACTATCCAAATTTTTTGTACGTAAACTAGGTATATGAAAATTTAACAGACCATTATTTTTTTGTTTCTACGTTTCATATATAAATATTTCAAGCTATATCATCTGAAGCAATGGGTGTTAATGCCGGGAACGATTTGGCGGAAATCAGCTAGTCAATAATAATCCCATCAAAAACAATACTTGTCAAAAAAACCAAGTCTCGCAACTCAGTTGTTCTGCGGTAAAAAGTTGTGAGATCCATGTAATACCAAGTCGGTTATTAATTTATTCAGTCTCTACTTAAGCGACTTTCTGTCTTAATACGTCCAGTCTCTAAGACCACGATCGTGGTCCATAACAATTGAAAATCAATTGTGTCTGGAATCTCCGTACTCGAAGCATTAAGTTGTTACGTAATAATTAACAGCATCTTATAGTGACGCATATCAATATTAAAATTCTTTAATGTTTTATATAAATATATCGAGACTTGGCCATCGCACTAAATAATTGAATTTATATGTGTTTTCAGGCGATTGAATTTACACGTGTTTTCAGACGATGGCCAAGTCTCAATATGTTTATATAAAACATTAAAGAATTTTAATATTGATATGCATCACTATAAGATGCTGTTAATTATTACGTAACAACTTAATGCTTCGAGTACGGAGATTCCAGACACAATTGATTTTCAATTGTTATGGACCACGATCGTGGTCTTAGAGACTGGACGTATTAAGACAGAAAGTCGCTTAAGTAGAGACTGAATAAATTAATAACCGACTTGGTATTACATGGATCTCACAACTTTTTACCGCAGAACAACTGAGTTGCGAGACTTGGTTTTTTTGACAAGTATTGTTTTTGATGGGATCTCATTTCTTTTTTTATTAGTTTTTTTTTGTATTTGTATCTTTTTTTGTATGTATTTTTTTTGTATTTGTATCTCATTTCTTTTTGTATTTGTATCCGAACAGCATTGGGTCGCTCGCGCGTATGAGCGCAGCTGCTGCTCGCTCGGCGACATTCACCTTTCCGCGCGCCCCGGCACTTTCCCCGCCCCGCGCCCTCGCGCTAGCACCGCGCAGCGCGTAGTAACGGCCCGCGCTCACTCGCTAGCATCGCAGCGCGTGGTATAATAATTAATTTACAACCTTACGCACTCGTAATAAGTACGAATACGCACGTAGGTACGTTTTTTGCATTAAATAATTTAATTTACACGTGTTTTCATGACGGGAATACCCATTTTTTGCTCGATTTGGCAGGGGCACTACCATGCGCCTATATTTATATGGGACTAGCTTAAACCCGCGGCTTCGCACGCAATAATAATCACTGCCATAAAACATTGTTAGGAATAAAGCCAATATTGAAAAATTTTACTGAAGACTTGGCTGTATGGGCTTAATTTTCTTTGCGGTCTTTTCTAGATTTTTTAGTTTTTCCTTGATTCATACACCAAACACTACTTATATTCCAAATTTGAAGCTTCTAGGTCTGCTAGAAGTGCCTTAGAATTTTGATGATCGGTGAGTCAGTGAGTGACAAAATTAAGAAATTTGACCCGTTATAATTCTTAAAATACTGGTTCAAATTGAATGAAATTTGAAATATACCGTGTCTTTACAATGCCTGCATGGTTACTGAAAATTTCAGTCTTCTAGTTTTATCCACAACGAAGTTACAGGAGGTCGAAAATGGTCTGAATTGCTTCGAGAAAAGGATGGTACGGCCGTGACGCTTTTTTGCTCGACTTGGTGGGGGCACTGCCGTGCCCCCAGATAGTTTATTTGAAATTTATTAATATTATAAACGCGATAGTTTATATGTATGGATGTTTGTTACACTTTCACTCTCAAATGGCTAGACTACTTTTCATAAAATTTGGTATAGAGGTAGCTGACACCATGGATTAACACATAGGTTACATAATTTTTCCAAATTCCCACGGGAACGAAGTCTCGAGTGGAAAACTACAAATACTAAAGTTGCAGTCGTTTTATGCGTATTTCATACTAATGAAATATGCATAAAACGACTGCAACTTTAGTATTTGTAGTTGAAATGCATTTCCCTAGATTCATATAAGGCCCGTGTTCACCAAAAACATAACCAACGGTTAAACCGCGGTTAGAAGCTAACCAGACAAAATGTCAAAAAAAATAATTTTTGTCAAAGACAAAATGGCCTAAGGCCAGTGTTCACCAAATATTTAACCAACAATTAGCAGCTAACCAGAGGTTTGACAATGTCACTTTCATACATTTTTTGTGACATTTTATCTGATTAGCTTCTAACCGCTGTTTAACCGTTGGTTATATTTTTGGTGAACACGGGCCTTAGTATTCTAGTTTCCTACCACTTAGCATCCGTCGTTAATATCTTGCTGTCTATCCCTTAGGGCTTGCCTAGAGATAATATTAATGGTAGCGCCATTACAAAACAGAGTATATAAACTAGTGAAATATGGTTTCTGACTAAATTAACAGCTTGCATAAATATGCGCACGTTTGTAATTTCATAAAACAATTTCATTTAATACAAGCTTCCTGCCCGGGACTTCGTCGCCATGGTAATTTCTGGAATGAATTATACATATAAACATTCCTCTTAAATCACTCTATCTATTGCTGAAAATTACATCAAAATTCGTTGAGTTGTTTAAGAGACCTAAGCGAACAGACAGCGGAAGCGACTTCATTTTATACATATCCTTTCCACCCGCGGCTCCGCCCGTGTGGACTACAGGTTACATCGTGCCCAACTGTGGGATAAAATGTAGCCTATGTCCTTTCCCAGGCTCTAATCTATCTCTGTACCAAATTTCATCAAAATCGGTTCTGTAGTTAAGGCGTGAAAGACGGACAGACAGACTGACAGACAGAGTTACTTTCGCATTTATAATATTAGTATGGATGGATTATTACAGAAATTATCACTGATCGTAAAAATAGGCGAAGGCTATGATCCTTGCAAGCTAAAGGCTACTGAGAAGAAATAAATCAGCGAACAATTCTAACATTGTTGAGCTAGACTGCTTTCTTCATCTTGTCCATCATAGCCCAGTGGCGCTCACTGATCAGAACCGATCAGTGAGGTTAAGCAACGTACACGGAGGGAGAGAACCTGATGTGTGACCAAAGTGGTAATTTATTATAAGTTTTTCCGTCATTCGGAGGGCACGTTAAGCCGTACGGCTGTTGTAAATTAACAAAGTCGTTAAACCAAGTCCGAGCCCATTTGGCGGCTTGAAAAGGGTTGGTCAAGTTCGCCACATACTTGTTATTGTTATTTTTGTTATTGTTATAAATATTGTTATTGTTACTGATGTTATTGTTATTTGTTATTGTTGTTATTTTTATATCCTTTTTTTGTATTTCATAGATATGGATTTTTAATCTGAAATAAAAATTTTATGATTATATTATTATTATTAAACGATAAGGAAGAATTTCACAGTAATACCAAGATCCCAAGTATCGAGTTTATTTTTATTTTTAAAGGTATAGTACAAAACATCGACAATCTATAAATAGACCAGCAGCTCGAGCATGATCGTGACAAACTCGCTCGGCACGCCACTCGGCTAACGCTGAAACTTCACTTTGATTGCGTGAGGGGTCTCTCCCCTCGGCTTGCTCGCCTTCTGGCGTTTAAATTTTGACATATACACCAAGATCCCAGGGCCGCCAGACCTTACTTATTTTCTTATTTACCATCAAAAGTATGGGAAAGAGTAGTGCTAATATGTACTATTAACATATGAATACCAGCTAGCCTGGACCGACGGCCAATTTTCAGCTACCAGGTTCTGAAGGTATTTCCAAAAATTGCTCACTTGTCTTGAAGTCTGGGTGCTTTAAAACAAAAAAATCACGGCTCAGATTGTAGGTATAATCGCATAATTTACTTGCGAACTGTAAAACGTCTGGCAGAAGTTACAGCTGACGGAGAGTGTCTGGCGGTGTTGATCATAAATTTTTATATTTAATAATTTATATTCTATAAGATATCAGCAGCTAAGCTTCAAGACAAGTGAGTAATTTTTGGAAGTACCTTCAGAACCTGGTAGCTGAAAATTGGCGAGCGGCCCAGGTTAGCTAGTATTCATACGTTACTAGTGAGTACTAGCACTACTATTTCCCACAAATTTGGTTAGTGAGAAAATAAGTAAAATTTAGCGGCCCTGGGATCTTCGTCTAATAGGACCGCAGCGCATTACGCGCGCGATAACTTCATACTCGAGCTGCAGTACAAAAATTTTTTTACAGTGCTAAATAAGTAATAACAATTAAATGTAATAAGACAATGGCACGGACATCAAGTCTGTGGATGCACGCACAATTATCCGTTAAAAAATAAATAGACCAGTACTCATGATGAACAAAACATTACGTTCAGGATTAAATTAAGATCTGTGCAAACAATAGTACTAACAGCATTTCTGATTCAAAATTCGCAATTGCATTCGGTGCACGGTACTTATTTGTTGAATTTGCATGTTATTATGCCCTGACCACTGCCACTGGTACTATTTGCATAATAGCACTCACACCGCTCTTACTCGTTTGATTTTTGAAAAAATCTTTCTCTACATGTTACAATAGTACATTGTTACTTTAGGGGTGAAAGCAACTTATTTAAGTCCCGAGACGGGGTTTGGCGACCGAGCGTAGCGAGGGAGCTAATAGTTCGAGGGACTAAATAAGTCCGAGGTAAACACTGTGCTTTTCATTACGAATACAAACAAAGTAAAAATAAAAACATGAATAAGCTGAACTCATTGCTGCTATGCGAAAGTTACAAAACTCTACAACTCGAAAAAAATGAAGATCGGAATGCCACTTTTTGTCACTGTGGCTGGCCAGCTATTCAGCCATTATTTTAAATTTTCATCATTGAAAAAAATTGTAAACATTTTGCCACAATCTATGTTATTTAAAAGAAATAGCTAAAAGTAAATGATTATAAAGTCGTAAAAAAAGTATTTTTAATGAATACTTAACTTTTGTTATTTAAATTTTACATCGCGCTGTAATAGAGTGGTTGTATAGGAAGTTTGAACATGTTTTTTGAATACTTAATTCGACAGCTATCAGTTAAAAGCGATTCTCCCTAGGCTTGAAAAGTATTACTTTCAAGCCGCTCCGTATGCAACTTCAGACCTACTTTCCGAGTATGAGTAATGAAAAAATATATTTAAAGTAAATAGCAGCAAAAAAGAGGTTTTCATTTCGACTGTATGTTTATTTTGTATGTTAGTCATGCGATAACTCCGCCGATCGTATTTTTTTGCTTAAAAGAGTACTACTCCTGAGGTGGTCCTATTATTTATCTAAATTGAAGTGTGCTTTTTGAAAAATCAACAAAAAGTAATTACTCATTGTATTTAGATTACGTTTTTGTTTGCAGTTATTTGCTAAAAGGTATCGTTGGGATTGAAGTCGGTTAATTCGTACGTTTTTAACGTGGATAAATATTTATTATTTTACATAAAATCACAAGTACTTCAATATTACGAGTACGTAGCTGTAATTATTTTTCCAACTGTTTATTCGAGGTTAGGATCCAGGAGACCTATTTCTTTTTATTTATTAACAAAAATCTAAAGCAATACAGAAATGCTTATATCAATGATTTTATCTTAAACTTATTGGCAATTATGGATTTTCTTATTACAATAAACAGAAAATGACATGGTTTGGACTCTGGATCAATAACACTAAAATTTTAAAAATAATAATCACTCCCGACATTCGATTGCTTATATTTTTTAAACGGCTGAACAGACTTTCATGAAACATGGCTAAGAATTTTTGGGATAAAATTATCTATGACACAAAAAAACTAAACAAAAATCGGTTCATCCGTTTGGGAGCTACGATACCACAGACAGACACGTTAAACTTATAACACCCCTCTCTGTTAGCGTCGGGGGTTAAAAACAAACAGAAACACAAATCAGGAACAGAAAAATAATTGAAGATCCATTAAATATTAAATTTGAAGATTGAAAAACATTGTAGTTAACGTAGCAAGTGTGCAAAAACAAGCACATGTGTATGTAAACAATGTATGTACTGTGTTTGTATGAGGTGTTTTTTTTTAAATGAATTTTATAATTACAACAAAAGGTTTGAAGAAAATAAAAACAACTTTATTATTATTCGTTGAATAACATTTTTATTTATCATCAATTTATCGAGCATTAAATATCGGCACCAATCTTCATAAAGTTATTATTGCTCGTAAAGTAATCTATTGCACAGAAACTGTGTGGATTTACAGAAATAGAGACATTTGTTTTGGAATTAACTATCTAGCATCTCTCTTATCAGCCCATATACGTCCCCACCGATGGGCACGGGCCTCCCTACGAAACACGAAAGGGATTTAGGCCATAGTCCACCTCGCTGGCCCAATGTAGTTTGGTGGACCGCTCGTCTTTTGAAAATGAATTTTCTTGGACGGGCGGGTTTCATCACAATGTTTTCCTTCACCGTTGAGCAAGTGATAACTAGAAATCCGTACATAAATCCGAAAAGACGAATTAAGTGGTACAGGCCCGCACCAGGATTTGAACCCACGACCTACGGATTACAAGTCTGGCTCTTTACCAACTGGGCTATCACCGCTTGACAGGCTATCACCGCTTGCATGCGTGTCGTGAAAGGGAGGTAAAACTTTGGAAATGGACAAGTCAGGTAACGGCTCAAGTCCTCCAGGGTGAGATGGATGGACATGTTCAGTTATTTCAGTTCAGTTATTTATTCAGCAACAAAATTACATTTGTGTGACTGCTCTTGTCGCATCGTGAAACCAATTTTTTATCCCACGAAGGACTTTTTTTCTCGAGTCTGACTCAGTTTAACAACGTGCCCTCCAAAAGCACGGCATCAGACGCCACACCTATCAAAAATTGATTCTAAGAAAAAATACATAGAGAAAAAACATTAGTAAGCCTTTTAAAGGCTGTGTTAATCCTTGCATGTCTTTGATCTACTTACCATCTCTGGAGCTGTCTGGAGCTCTAAGCTGCCATATTGTCAAAAACGTTACCTTCCTGCAAAATAAGATTTAGAGGTTTATTCAGGAAAAAAAGGGATTCGAAATTTTTCATCACATTCTCTTGTTGTTTGGAAATGTTTTTTTTTTACATTTAGGATTGGGAACATAAGGAAAACATGTTAGCTAATGTTAATGTAAGCAAGAGCTTACTTTAAACCCTACTTTTGTTTTTTTCTTTCCCTAAAAATATTTGTGTACATCCCTCAGCGGGTAAGCATTTAAAAAAATACTATATCATAATAACCGCTTGCGAGGTTCCACTTTTCTACCTTCCAGTATAGTTTGGGTGTTAAAAAAAACTTAGAATGTGCCAGCAGCCAATACTTCCCAAGCTTACTGCAGTCAGTATGCTTGCCAGAGTTTTAATGCTAACAACCTGTCAGAATACTCATATGGTCCATAACCTCACCTCAGAAAGTATGTTCAATGTAGCTTTTCCATTAACCAATGGCGAAATTTAGAACTATTAAGCCCCATGACTAGTGGCGCCATACCGCTCATTGAATTTTAAGTTGCTTGATAGTTTGCAACTTAACGTACAGTTGGCAAGGCGCTGCTGATCGGGGCAGATGTCATAAAATGTATGAGATTTTTTTAACTTTTTTTTTCCTAGCCCATATACGTTCCCACCGAGGGGCACGGACCTCCCTTCGAAACACGATAGTCCACCACGCTGGCCTAATGCGGGTTGCTGGTCCACCGCTCGTCTTTCGAAAATGAATTTTCTTGGTCGGGCGGGTTTCATCACGATGTTTAACTTCACCGTTGAGCAAGTGACAATTAGAAATCCGTACATAAATGACAATTAGAAATCCGTACATAGATCGATAGTTTTGATTTTTGGCAACTGAATGGAAAATTTAATGATTAGTGGAATAGACGCCAAGGTGGTTAAAGAAAGCCTTGACTCCGCAGGAATAGGCGTAAGTGCCACTTACCAATGGAAATGCCGTAATCATAGCAAATTAAAGGACATGTGGTTACGCCATGTGGTGATCGGTTGAGAAGGTTGAGAATAACACCACCCCATTTCATTCCGTAGGTGTCGTAAAAGGCGACTAAGGAAACACAAATGATACCTGCCTCCTATTAATCCACCCCAGGCAACGTCACCTCAATTTGTTGTGAATCTGAGGTGTCGTCCTATGGTCTCATACGGTGTGGTAGGCTCTGTGAAGGGCCGTCTGGTTCGCGACCACCCTTCTACCGGAGGTCAGCGATGGAGCTTATTAAGGCACTGGTGCTCCCACGCCTGTTAGTGCGTAGAGTCCCGTTGGACCTCATCTACGACCTTGGTCAAGAGTTAACTTGGTCTCATGATAAGTAAATAAAAATAGCTAATGAAAGGACATGTTACAGGCTCAAGACACTATTTGTTAGAAGTTTCTTTCACTTAATACAATGAAACATCCATTCATGAAACGGCAACATCTCAGTAGCCAATTTATTTGTAAACTAGCATTCCGCCCGGGACTTTGTTCCCGTAGGAATGGGCTATGTATGACAATTTAGTTTGATTTATTATTTAACATAAAGGAATAAGGTCCCGTTTCTTAAAAAAATATATTAAAAAATCTATCTTTTGAAATAAAAATATAATAATTTAAAAAATTCTCAGTACGGTAAACTAATCCTAAGTACGGCATTATATGCAATTGTACTCCTTTGCCAAACTGTCACGTCAATTAAGAAAAAAAACATAACCTGTTTCTTAGTGTATTGTCGTTGACACATTACTATTATTAATTTGTGATATTGTATTTGGTTGTTTATTTCCGAGTTTGGTTGGTTGTTACTTCAGGCAAGTTGGTAGAATCAGCTCTAACGAACTGAGCGGTATCCATAGAGTCAAAATCCAGTGTATTGCGAAAGCTCGAAAGTCCAGGAAGCAAAGCCAAGTCGTCAGTAAATATCAATCCAAAAAATCAAAACCACGAAACAGAAGGTAACAATAGAGTCCAGGTAGCAAAGCCAAGTCGTCAGTAAATATCCAAATAATCAAAACCACGAAACAGAAACAAACTCAACAACCAAAAACTCAAAAACACAATATGTGTCAACCAACTGTCAAAAGTCTTTTTTTTACTTTGGCAAAGGAATTAAATCGTATATAATGCTGTAGTAAGCAATAAATCGTAACCAAAATTTCAAAAAAAAAAATATCTGTAGTCAAAATTATTTGATATATTTTTATTTGAATATGGGACCTTAAATCTGTTTAAAATATAAAAAAATCACATTATTTTAAAAATCTTGCACATAGCCCATTCGGGAAAATTATGTAGTCTATGTCCATCGGGGATAATGTAGCTTTCAAATGGCGAAAGAATTTTTCAAATCGGTCCAGTAGTTTCGGAGCCTATTCAATGCAAACAAACAAACAAACAATCAAATCTTTCCTCTTTATAATATTAGTATAGATTGGCTTAATTAATTGCTAGAGAGGTTCATTTACGTCACCGGTAAAGGCCGATAAGAAGAAATCCATTATTTCTTGCTTTTATAATTATCTATTGAGCTTTTCCTTACTATTGTCATGGAATGGCTGCTTTTATTCCTACTAATTCCTATTTCCCTATCCCGTCTAATATTATAAATGCGAAAGTAACTCTGTCTGTCTGTTACGATTTCACGCCTAAACTACAGAACCGATTTTGATGTTTGGTACAGAGATAGATTAAATTTTAGGAAAGGACATAGGCTACATTTTATCTCATTGCTGGGCACGGTTTAACATGTAGTCCGCGAGCTGAGCCAACATAGGGGAAGCAATGGTGATAAAATATTTCCGTTCCGTTCGATGTGTTTTTTAAAAGCGCTTATAAATTTAGATTTTGTATGTGACCACCTCAAGAAAAAAAAACGAAAATCGGACGATAATTGTCAGAGTTATCGCGTAACAAACATACAAAACTTTTTAAAAACAACAATCGAATTGAGAACCTCCTCCTTTTTTTTGAAGTCGGTTAAAAAGCAGCCAATGAACTGACTGACGGTTTTGTGGATTAGCTACTAACGCTGCCTCTGAATCAACGGTACCTAGAACCAGTGATGCTCTGCTTACCCCGTTGGGATTATGTATCTTCTTTAAAAAAGAAGATTTTAAGTACAGTCACGCACATTTTCAATTTCCCTTTGAAAATATTCATTTGCAAGCACACAAGCGCCGCCGACGTCGTTACATGACACGCTGATGTCATCGTTTTCGTAGATTGTAAGATTTGCCCAAACAAGATACGAACCCGCTTCACCCGCACGTGCTATGAATTTCATATTTCCACGAAAATGTTTTACAAAATTCAGGGAGTTGAAATGAAAATAGGATGAAGGCTGAAGTAGAAAACGTTATTAATCCCCTACAAAAACAGAGGGTTGTTATAATTTTGACGTGTGTATCTGTGTATCTGTATGTCTGTGTATCGTAGCTCCTAAACGAATGGACCGATTTTGATGCGTTTTTAGTTGTTTGAAAGTTGATGGAATCGAGATGGTTCTTAGCTAAATTTGATCAAAACTTTAAAAAGTTATAAGCAATCGAACGTTTTGGCCGTGTGGTGATCGGTTGAGAATAACACCACCCCATCCCTTTCCGTGGGTGTCGTAAGAGGCGAGTAAGGAAACACAAATGAGACCTGCCTCCTAGTAATCCATCCCAGGCAACGCCACTTCATTTTTTTCTGAATCTGAGGTGTCGTCCTATGGTCTCATGCGGTGTGGTAGGCTCTGTAAAGGGCCGTCTGGTTCGCGACCACCCTCCTACCGAAGTCCGACGCCAAACAGTTTGCTGTGTTCCGTCGGTGCGTGGGAGTACCGTGCCTTTATAGGTATTTTCTGGGTTAACGCTCCATCGTCGACCTCATCTTTGACCTTGTGGTCAAGATTGAGGTCAAGAGTTAACCCATCTTATAATAAAAAATAAAAAACTTCTGGGATGGTACATTATTTTTAATTTTAGAGTTATCTTCTTAGTATCGCACTTAACCTATTTTCGTGCAATTTTGTGAATAGGTTCTATAATAAAACACAAAAACATTTCAGCCATTTCGAAAAAAAACTAAAAATAACGTCACAAACATAAGTCGGTTTATTTATTCTAAATTACCTACCTCTTTTACTTTTGTACACTACCGGGAATCAAACCCAGAAAACTCACGCGGGTTTAGAAGTTAACCAGTTGCCAAATAAAATCAGCTGCTACCAAAAAAATAAGATCGTGCAGTTCACCATTACTTTTTGTGCTCTTACGCAAGGGTGACAAATGACAAAAATGAAAGTGCTCTGATTTAAAGAATGCAGTCGAATAATTCGCTGCTTCGTTCACAGCTCCGGCAGCCGTGATCGTCTAGTGGTTAGGACCCTACGTTGTGGCCGTAGTAACCCAGGTTCGAATCCTGGTCACGGCAGTGAACTCACTGTCACGGCGGAGCATCTTTTTTTGACTGTGGATATCAATTGACATAGCATGTTTATTGTTTCCCAAAGAATACATTTGTTGAAACTTTATAAGTAAAATGATTTATTTATGTAGGTTTCTAGATATTTCCAAAGAGCAGGTCGAACACTTATAACTCGAGAATGACTGCAATGGCTGGCCCGATTTTCATGGTTTTTGATTCGTATTTGTCTCCCGAATAGCAGAATGTAACTATTAAAAACATTGTAAAATTCCCACGGGAACGAAGTCCCGGGCGAAAAGCTATTATTTGATAAATATTAGCTCTCTGTACAACTTGCGCATAAGTGGAGCATTCAAACCAATAAATCTATGGTATAGAATAGAGGATTGACAGTTTTTTTTTGTTCTGAACAGGATTTTTTTTTGAAAATAGTTTAGTTTCATAAATCAAATCAAATCAAATCAAAAATACTTTATTTTTATAGAACATACAGTGTTTCTAGAAAACATAGGATAACTCAAATCCAACTTTTTCAATGTAATAATGGTTCTATCTCCAATTAGTAACTGTAAAATAAAACAACTATAGTGAGTACTTTTGTTAAAAGCAAGTATTATTGTTCATATAAGCAGAACTAATCACAAAACAGCTAGCAATCCATCAACTTACTAACTTGACCCATTTCATTGGTAAACAATACCCAGCCCAGCTTTATTAACGATATGGGTACCTCCTCTAGGGACCTCAAAGATTTGTCCTTGTCACTAGTACAATAGAAATGCCTTTGATAGCGTCAATCTTAAGAATAACCTGATTAACTGGCTCCGGATTTATCACTTCGCTCTTTGTTTAGATATGAGAAGATATAAAAGCGTATTCACTTACTGCATCTTCTTGTAGGTATGTTATTATATTAAGTTATATTAAATAACGTATAAGTACATTCAAGTACGTGGAAAACTTGACTAACCCTGATGTCAGAGTTGATTTCATTTGACGACTGTAGTTAATCAATAACAACCGTAGCCGGGAGCGATGACGACTTAATGTGCCCTCCGAAGCACGGAAACGCTCTTGGTAAATAGCCACTTTGTCCCATCAGGTTCTTTGCTACAGATTCCCTCAGATTAGAGTAATAGATCCTTTCGCCTGCAAAATAGCAAAACATTTCGAAACTCTATAATGGATACATTATGCCTGGGAGAAAGTGGTGGTATATTCCATTTTTTCCAGTTTCAACGTGGAAGCAAATGCGTCTGAACTGATTAAACCAAATGTTATGGAAATAATGCTTGTATTTTTCAAAAACTAAATTCTGTCGGGCGTATAAAATTTTGTAAACTTCACTCATACATGTGAAGATAAATGTCAAGATACAGCTAGGTGCTAGGAAAAGTTGAGAGGTTGTAGAAATAAAGATTGATAAGGGAAATAAAAGAAAAGGTGATTTTTCAAAATGGGCCTGGTCTTTGTACAGTATCCAGAAAAATAAAAAATAAATAGCTTATTCCTGGAAAAATATCGAAAAATTTCAAAAATCCCTGGCTGATTTGTAGAAAAATATAAAATATTGAAAATCATACGTGTTTTTGTAGTTACCACACTGAGGTTGCCATATTGTTTGACAATTCACGTTCAAAATAGTCAATGCTTAATTGTTAGTAATTAATCGACTTGTTTGTATTTAACAAGTAAATCCTAGCTAAATCTTTATAATATTGGACAAAACAAATAGCTTAAGAATAATAACAACAGAGCATTAACTTTTTATAATATTTTGATGTCATGAGATTAAACTGGTAGATAGATTTTTGAACACGCGTTCACTTTTCAACTGTCATTAATGTCACTGTCATCTGTCATTTCATTCCACCATCATTGTAAGTATGGCAATAATAATCAATCTTAAATATTTTTCTACAATAAAACTAATGTATTTTATGAAAAATAGACGCTAGTAATGTCATCATTAGTATTAATGACGACTTATGGAGTACTGTACAATGACCAGGCCCAAGCTCCATATAAAAGTGAAATATCACCTTTGGATCACTTCAAATTACTCAGCAAAAATTTAATTAAGTGATAATTATGTTCCTTTCCCCAAGGAACATAATTTTTTGCTCCTCCAACAACTAAACAAGCTGCTGGTTACTTAAGGTCCAATTTCACCATACTCTGTTAGTTAGTTAATCCACGCTTAAGAAGTTAATCAGACAAAACGTCAAACAAAAAGTATGAAAATGACATTTTCATATCTCGGGTTAGCTGCTAATCCTCTGTTAAATAACTAACAGACTATGGTGAAATTGGGTCTAAGTATGAAAAGTCACAAAAATTTTTAAGAAATTGTGTCCTTAAGGTGGAGACGTATCTGGGCTGATAAATAAAAAGAATTTCACATGAGTTCTTTGTACAAACGTTCATAGGGAGAATAATCGTCTTAAATTTTGCTAACTTAATTAAAGTCACCATATAGACATAAGACATCATTTATTTTAATTTCTTTAGCGCACATACTTCATTTTATAAATGGCAATTACGAGTTTTTAAGTTACAACAAGAGATTACAATTTTTGCTGTAGTGATAAAAGATATATTATTTATATATATTTAAACTCTGACAAAAATGAGAGGTGTTATAAGTCTAAAGTGTGTCTGTATATAGAATCGTAGCTCCTAAAAGGATTTAGATGCTGTTTTTTTTAAACATATGGTTCTTAGCTATATTTTATCAAATTTGGTTAAGCCATTTAAGCCTTATAATATAGGTATAAGCGATGTATATCGAGGGTGATACAACACCTTTAATTTTAGAGTATTTTTTATATTTTACTAGCTTCCCGCGCGGGACTTCGTTCCCGTGGGAATTCGGGAAAATCATGTACCCTAGTCCATCCCGGATAATGTAGGATTCTAATCGTGAAAGAATTTTTCAAATCGGTCCAGTAGTTTCGGAGCCCATTCGATGCAAACAAACAATCAAATCTTTCCTCTTTATAATATGTATAGATACCAAACATTTATTTCCCCTTTACTAACACCTACCACTCTTGCGTTTACTAACGATATCCATTCCATTAGAGTATACCCCCATAAACTACGGTTCCGTTACCAATACAAGAGAAATAAAACCTGCCATGAATTTACGTTCAGCCATAAAGTTCAGCTATTTGCTGACAGACTGACTTTAATACTTACCTATAGCTAATTTATTTGTCTTCACGCAATCCTTCGGAAACCATATTTTAAATTCTTGTTTTATGCGCTCATTCAATCATTCTGTTTCCTTCTTGCCTGATGTACAGACGGCCGTAACTCAGGTTACCACACGTGTGCACTCTATGGTGTTGTGATAAGAGCAGTTTTGCAATGAAAATGGAGTAACCTGATGCGCTGGCCTACTACAGATACTAGACTCTTTAAACATGATGCATATAAGAGGTCGATCCTAACAAGATAAAAATTTTGAATCTTTGTTTCAAACATTAATCATCTTATAGAATTATAATGTTACCACTTAATTAATTATATTAATGTAGTTTAGCGTAAACGGACCTCCGCCTGTCGAAGGACAAGCGGGGGCTTGACCCGCCAACACAACCGTAAGGTTAACAAAATATATTAAAGTAAAAAAGGTAATAAACAACAATAATTTAGTAATATTTATAAAAAAAGGTAGGGAAAAGTCGTCTTAGATAGGTAGGAAAAGGTTGGGATACTTAAAAAGGTAATAAGGAAATAAATATATATAAAAGAAAAAAGAGGTCCTAATCAAATGCCGTAAAGAAGTGTCCTTGGACACGTTAAGCAATGCTGAGCAACCTAGACCTAACGAAATCCGCGGTAAAAAATTATAAATTAAAATTTTGAGTAAAATTAGTAAAATTATCATTTGTTGAACGAAGAGGCGACGTCCGCACGATGTGGTGTTATAGTCCAAAACTCGTGGCTAAAGATCACATACCGTGAACAACGTCTGCACAGGGTACGGACAGATACCGGTCTTTATATCACTGGTCCTTTTATAGCTCTATTCTTTAGGTCATAAAAAAATAACTGGGACTGTGAAATAAAAACAATGATCGTGCTATAACAGCGAAAGCAGTAACACCGCAATGTATAAAAGGGAGTCAGAAGGAAAAGCAAAAAACTTACATTTTGTTATCTAACACTTTAAAATACTTATATTCACATTTTTCTTGTAGAAACTATGATAATCAATAAAATCAAGAAAATTAAGACTGAAATTTTGAAGACGACTGACAAATTTTTACCCGATTCCAAACAAAACGATTTCAAATTTGAAAATAAACTAAACAGACAATGATAGAAAAGTAAAATAGTGTTCCAGGAAAAAGTAATAAAATGAGAAAAGAGAATGTAAGCGGGAATACTGCAGTAGGTAAATTGGCAATAATCACCTCACTTTTGACACTGGCGTAATGTTTACGCTCAATGCCATCAACAAAAAAAAAGCCTCATTCGCTATAGTTTCTGTTTGTGAGGATCTAAAACTGGCTTTTTTTAATGTTGATTATTAGGCATTAGGTTGATAAGCTGTTGAACCTCCGGGGTTTAATAAATAAATAGGTACGATGGGACTGTGAGAACAGCTACTGAAGCAAACACAGCTTTAACATAACAATAGCTAACAATTCTAGTAAAACATGTACAATCATTGTATCATTGTGTGTGAGCCCAGTGGCGCTCGCTGATCTCAACCGGTCAGTGAGGTAAAGCAATGTGCTTAGAGGCAGGGAATCTGATGGGTAACCAAAGTGGCAATTTATCACTAGCGTTTCCATGCTTCGGAGGGCACGTTAAGCTGTCGGTCCCGGCTGTTGTCGATTGACTACAGTCGTTAAAACCAAGTCAGAGGCCATTGTGCGGTTTGAAAACTCTGACACCAGGGTTAGCACAGTTCGCCACATACTTGACTATACCTACACGATAAGAAGAAGAAAATTGTCTTATTTTCTTGAGAATAAATGCAAATCATGAGAAAAAAAACCTTTTTGTATGCTTTTTTTGTGTGCGTGTATTAGTTACGGTAAAGGCTTTTGATGTGTGTACTAATCACGGTTAAGTTCCAAATCTAAACATTTTAAGGAATTCGTAACACGATAACGCAAAAAAGTGATTTTCCAATAAAATTCAAAAGGGTTTCATCGTTCATTTCAAATTCACGGAAACCATGATTCTTTTTAAAACTTTTTTACTCTACCTAACAATAATTTCAGTACTTCAATTAGTCGGTAAGGAATAATTCTCTAGCTTTGGGCAAATAAATATTTGTGACTGAAAATGTAAAGGTACTACTTTGGGAATAGTCTTTAAGGTTTTTAATTATTGTTATTAGCTATATTTCTATCTTATTGACTACCCCGAAAGTTGTACTTTTACATTTTCACAATAATATTCGACTTTATAATCATTCTGTGAATATAAAAACATAATAAGTGAAATCAGAGTTTTTAGTGCTAAGAAAGAATTTGTTTTAGTTCTATGCAACACAGGTTGTCGTTTTTTTTAATACAGTAAAAAAATCAGACGAAAAACTTATAATATTAGGTAGATAAAAACCTTTATTTAACTGACACAACAATCAATCTAACAAACAATAACAAAAACTATTAAAATAGATTAATTAAAAACATTTAAAATACCATTTAATTTACAATGTCTTTGTAAGAGTGTGTTTGAAAAATGTAATACTTAAATACTAGAATTTAGCAGCAATATTTTTTTTTTATTCGAGGGTTCACCTATAACTATGAGTACTATGACACAAGTATATTTTAGTTTAGGCCCCTTTCTCCCAATAAAATTTATAAACAGAATGGATTTTACCTACTTTAAGGATGGGAAAAAATTAAAAATATTTTTATTATTTTATTTATATTATTATTACTTTTTCACACAAAACTCTCCTAAACAATTAATTTCATCAAAATCGTTAGAATTATTTTCGACAACCGATTACAGTATATGAATACAAGATTATCTCGATGATAAGAATTTCATATACAGGATGTAACATAATAAACTAAATTTTAAAAAATGCTTTCAGGTGCAATTACAATAAAAGCGTCAGGCCTTATTCCATACTATGAGGAGCTTCATGAGGGCGCTGACAATTTATATTCCAAGTAAGTAACGTTGTCCCTAAGGAACTTATTCCTTAGATACTGTTTATACACTAGCGACGTGGCATGGCAATGCAGCGATCAAAGCAATGTAAAATGAATCTTAATAGCTACGTAAAAAAGGTTTTTTTACCGAAAATAGAAGCTCGAAGAGACCTCTGTCGCCTGAAGATGGAGCGATGGATTCATTTTACGTTGCTGTGATCGCTGCGTAGCGTCGCGTCGTCGCCGCGCCACGTCGTTTGAGAGCGCCTGTTTCTTATCCCTACTAGTAGGCCATTTAACGAAGGAAAAATAGGGTAAATAATTCGTGTAAAAGCGATTTTTGGCATTGTTGTAGGGAATGGTGTCTGAAGCAACATACTGAAAATCTTGAGTAAAAAAATTTTTTTGCTATGAGCCACCGTTTATTTAAGAAAAACTTAAAAAAGGGACCTTTATACCCCCCCTACCCGTTAGCTCCACCCCTATTCATCAGGACTTCCAGTATGTTGCTTCAGACACTATTATCCCTACAACTATGCCAAAAATCACTTCTACACGAATTATTTACCCTATTTGGCAGTAGTTGATTTTCGTTGATTGGGCTTAATTTTATAAATGCGGAAGTAACTCTGTCTGTTTCCCTTTCACGCCTAAACTACTAAACCGATGCTTATAAAAGGTACAGTGATAGATTAGACGTTAGGAAAGTACACAGGCTTCATTTTATCCCAATGCTGGGCTGGGCACGATATAACCTATACGGGCGGAGCCGCGAACGGAACGCTTTCACGCCTTAACTACTGAACCGATTATGACAAAATTTGGTACAAAGATAGATTAGAGGTTGGGGAAGGATATAGACTACATTTTATCCCACTGCTGGGTACGATATAACCTGTAATCCACGTGAACTGAAAGCTAGTATTTTAATAAGTCTACCTTTATATTGGATGACTTTAAATTAGTTAGTGAAAGTTGTTTAGTTTCATGGAGAGAACCACCCCCTAAAGTTTCGCTTTAAAGTCGCCCTCCCCACTATGTTTTACATACAGGGCGTAAAGGACACGTTAGCAAAAACTGAAATCCTGAGCTCAGGCCATCATTCTGAATGTTTTTCCAGTAGAATTTTTTTCAGAAAAATTTTCAAATTTTTATAAAGTTTTTGTATATTTTCTGGTTTAAAATTGAATTAGTTATTCGAGTACACTGCGTAGCGCGTAAGTAGGTAAATAACAAAAACTCCTTAACTTGATGTTTCCGGGAAAATGTAATTACTAAAAGTCGATCTTAATTATGTGTAGATTCTACCATTTAAGTATTTGCTAAGTTGTCTTTTACACCCTGTATAACAGTTTAAGCTAATCGTTTTGATGTTTGCTATTGTTATGACCATTTGCAAAAGTATTCTTTTTTATTTTCATTATTTTCTTCATTTATTTCAGATTATTCAACTTACCTTATTTAAATAAACTCAGTAAATTACGTCAGTGGTGATAGTTCTTTCTATCATACAGCAGAGACACACCGTGAAGATTTAACGGAGGAGATGAAATACTTCTTGTTAAAAATACATAAATAAATTTACAAATTTACTTACTTTTCATTGACAACGAAATTAGTTTAGATGAACAGAAAACTTAGCCTAGAGAGAGGAGTTTGAGATTTGACATTGGTAAAGTTTTCAAGAAGAAATTACCTGTAGAAGAGCCATAAAAGATAATAAAAGCTTTGGTAGAATATTGATCACTATTACAGGCCACTATTGGTATAATTCAGTCAAAGTATGCACTACGATTGTTATCTTTTATGGAAATCTACTTATGCAGCTAAGCGGATCTCCAAAAAAAAATGAATACTGGCAGATTCCTCAATCAGAACTGCCGAATGATCTTGAGTCCCGAACAGTAATTTTATCGTAAAATGTTGCGTAGCATTTATTTGTAACCAATCTCACTTGACTCGTAAAAATTGCGCTTACGCAAACTTCTCCAATTACAAGTGAAAGGTGCTCTCGTTTTGATGTAAAATGACTAAAGAGTTTGTAATATTCACCGCTTCGTTCACAGCTCCGACAGCCGTGATCGTCTAGTGGTTAGGACCCTACGTTGTGGCCGTAGTAACCCAGGTTCGAATCCTGGTCACGGCAGTGAACTCACTGTCACGGCGGAGCATCTTTTTGGAGACATAAATTAAACAAATTATATTCAGGTATAAATAATAAGTTTGTCAAAAAATAGGTTAGAGAGTTGGCTATCACTTTCTACTGAGGCCAATGCGCTATTTATATTATTCCTCCCTTTGTTCTTTGTTTGTTTGTTTGTTGTAGGGAACAAAAGTAAAAACATAGTGAATTTAGACCCGTTTTGGTATTGAATTGTGTGCTCAAATCGCGAAAGTAAGTGTGTATTTATTTAACTATTTTAAAGCAAGCAGGCTGTTTCTTGTGAATTTTGCCTATTTAATATATGTCCCAGTTTGCACTGTTATCCGCAACAGTTCATTCCTTGTGTAAAACTTTATTTCCCATAACGCCCAATCCCATCTGGTAACCAGGTAAAGGTAATGGTAATGGTAATTATGTGTTGGTATGGTAATATTGAGTAAGTATTTAGAGATAAGAGCACATTAGTTACTTAAATAGCGATCTTAGTTCTTGTAGACTTATTTTAATTTATTATAAATATGTAGGCAGGAATTAGGAATGCAACCGGTGCTCGCAGCCGGTATGCTTTAGGGTCGGTAGGTTGGATCTGTTATCAGTGCAAACTTGGGCCGTGTTACCACGGCATCTGAAGGTTTCTCTCGTTACTCTGAGCATACAGGAGGCGGGTTCTTCAGTAGTCCACAGACAGTCTCCACCAGGTCCCAAGTTGATACCTTCTTATCATTGATCAGCAGGAATGGATAGGTTGCTTTGAATCCAGCCGTATCGCGTTTGTGCAGCAATCCGTTTCTTATCATCAAGTATGTTGCTATGTCACTATTTGCGCAGGCTCTGATATCTTTTTCAATTATTACTGGACTGACGTTCAGTTGTTTGGCGCACTGAAAAACAATTTTACTGTCTAAGGTATTGCAAAAAGTAAATAACAGAATGTGTGGTTCATATCCTACAATGCAATGTTGGTGTCGGTCATGAATAAAACCACCACATCGCTTTCCGTGGACGTCGTAAAAAAGGGTCTTTCTGAGTACATAATATATATTTTACAACCGTACGGTGATAGCTAACCCGTCTACCAGAGTGGAGATTATGTAATCAAAGAAAAACATAAAACATAACCTAGAAGTTTGCATTTTTTTCAAAAAAGAGGGGGTCTTATAAGATTGACCTGTATATCTATCTGTGGCATCGCAAGTCCTAAACGATGGACTGAAAGCTGACATAATTGAAATGGTTCTTAGCTGTTTTTTATTAAAATTGGCTCAACCGTTTTTTTTACAATATCACATTTTATTCGTTATTATTATTAAATTTCATAACACAAAATATATCTTTAGCAGATAACATAAAAAAATATCTCTAATAAGTTACAAACAATTAATGTCAAGAGTGACACATTTTTTTTTAATTTAAGGCCAGTATTACAAAAGGAGACTAACTGCCGTACTCAGAGACGTCAATTAAAGTTAAGTACTGTTAAACTCTGATGTTGTCTCTTTCACTCTTGTTGATATAAACAAGGATAGCATGACATTTAATTACTTCTTAACTTTAATTGACGTCTCTGAGTACGGCAGATAAGTCTTAATAATAATAATAAATAAATAATAAACGCTACACACTCAAAGGCCCACACTAAGGTTTTTCCTTGTGTCGTGGGTCCCTTGGAACACACAAAGATAAACACAAACACCCATGACCCGAGAACAAACATCTGTTTTTTACACAAATGTTTGCCCCGACTTTGGATCGAACCCAGGACCCGCCGGTCAAGAGGCAGCGTCACTACCACTCGACCAAACCGGCCGTCTTGATCTATAATACGGATCTTAGAGTTATAATTTTGATTAACATTTGAAAAATCATGATCGTGGATGTTATTCTTCAATGAACTGAACTGAATTGAATTGACTTGATTGCAAACAACGTACATTACCTCATATATTGCAGCATCATCAGATAACTTCTGTATGACGCAGTTGTTATACTCGATGTCTATGTATGTATGTATGTCTATGTATCGACACACAACTTAAGTTACAAAATTAGAATAGAATAAAATAGAATAGAAACACTTTATTAAATTGACACAGGAAAAAAACTTAATGCTAAAAACAAATACTAAAAAATACATAAAAACATGGAAACATAACACAAAAACAAGTACTTAATTATTACAATGAATTATTACTGTGCCAATTAATAGGCGCTGGCTAAGCATAAAACTGTTGTGGGCTACCAGAACAGCGCTGTTATTCTGCCAGGACCTTGCAAGCAGTGAACGGTTGCGTTTTTGCGACGACTAAGTGAGAGTTAATGTTTTAATGAAAGTGCGTGTTTGATATATTAACCCTTTAGGCCCGGGTTAAAGGATTTAAGATTAAAAACCTTTGCTTATAGAAAAAGTACACATTGTTCACCATTTGTCATTTTTTTGGAACAATTAATAAGTTTTATTCTTTCGAAAAAAGATTAACTCTAGAAAGGTTATACAATACCTCATCCACTGTGGCCGGAGTAGATAGATTCTGTATGACACAGTTATTGTACTCTATATACAAAGGAGGAGAACCCTTCGGAGTAGGTAGACCGACCAGCGCCTCAGTAGCACACTGGTGAAGCCTGTTCCCATAGCCTTCTCTAGGAGTTATTGGATCAACTGATAGGACTCCACTGTTATTTCTTAACTGAAAGAAAATATTTATTATGAAAATACGATGTAGAGAGGCCAGCGCATCAGGTTACCCAATTTGAATCGTAAAGCCGTTCTTATCGCAACAGCACAGAGTGCACTAGTGTGGTAACCTGATGTGGGTACCTTTGTTTTTCATGAAGATTTTTGTTTAATATTCCTCTACGCGGCTAAGTGTTTCAAAAATACAAAAATACCTTTATTAGGTATATTTTTTTAGTAAGAATGGGATCGCTCAAAGATGTACTTGAGGACATACTTAATAATAGTTTTCGTCACTTTTAATTATTGAAAAGGCGTGATTCACAAATTCATTCACACACGGACTCATCACTAATAACCCAAACCTGAATTTTTGCACAAGATGGATTCCTATAGGAACCAAAATCTCGGGCATCATTTGAATCAGGGACTTGTAAAATAATTTATCGTATACTAGCTTTTCGCCCGGGACTTCGTTCCCGTGGGAATTTCCCCGTCAATTTTCCAATGTTTTTAATAGTTATTCTGCTATTCGGGACGGAGAGAAATACAACAAATCAAAAACCATGGAAATCGGTCCAGCCGTTCTCGAGTTATAAGTGTTGTAACAAACACGACTTTTTTTATATATATAGATTGCGTGACTTTGAATTAGTTAGCAAAAATCAACCTACGAAACTGAACAACTTTCCCCAAGGAACATAGGTCGAAATATAAAAAACAATTTTGACTCTCCAATACAACTTCTTCTTCTTATCGTGTAGGTATAGTCAAGTGTGTGGCGAACTTGGCTTACCCTGGTGTCAGAGTTTTCAAACCGCACAATGGCCTCTGACTTGGTTTTAACGACTGTAGTCAATCGACAACAGCCGGGACCGACAGCGCGCCCTCCGCAGCATGGAAACGCTCGTGATAAATTGCCACTTTGGTCACCCATCAGGTTCCCTGCCTCTAAGTACGTTGCTTTACCTCACTGATTGGCTGAGATCAGCAAGTGCCACTGGGCAGCTTATAAAATCAGATGATTTATTATACCTTTGTATGGGAACTCAGATATATATTTTTAAATTTCATATATTTTTAAATTTCATATAGGTTTCTTGGAAAAAGTTGTTCAGTTTCACGACGAGGATAATCCCCTAAAGTTTCGCTAACTTATTTAAAGTAAACCACATATATCATCTACACTAATATTATAAAGAGAAAAGATTTATATTTTTATATGTTACGGTCCAGTAGTTTCGGAGCCTATTCGATGCAAACAAACAAACAAACAAACAAACAATCAAATCTTTCCTCTTTATAATATTATATTTATATTTATTCTATAATCAATAGTTTACGCAGCGCACGCAATGTAAAGAATATTTTAGGTAATTTTTTTACACCTTGGGTTACATTATTTGAGTTTCAGTAAGGATCCCTAATTTTTTTTTTGAAATATAATATAGCCTATGTCCATCGGGGATAATGTAGCTTTCTAATGGTGAAAAAATTTTTCAAATCGGTCCAGTAGTTTCGGAGCCTATTCGATGCAAACAAACAAACAAACAATCAAATCTTTCCTCTTTATAATATTAGTATAGAAGTATAGACAAATAAACTTCAAAACTACTGGACGGATTTGAAAAACTCTTTCACTATTAGAATGCTACCTAACTTTGTAACAAAGGCTACATAACTTTTCCGAATTCCCACGGGAACGAAGTCCTGAGCGGAATGCTAGTCTACATCTATCTATACATTTATAAAGAGGAAAGATTTGATTGTTTGTTTGTTTGCATTGAATAGGCTCCGAAACTACTGGACCGATTTAAAAAATTCTTTCACCATTAGAAAGCTACATTAATCCCGATGGATATAGGCTACATAACTTTCCCGAATTCCCACGAGAAAAAAGTCCCGAGCGGAATGCTAGTTGTAAATAAGTATAAAACTATATTGTACCTTTTGTAAAATTACTTGTAATTGTCTCATCATTGTATTTCTTTTCAAATTGTGCAATAAAGTATATTGTATTGTATTGTATAAAACGTACTTACATATCCGCCAAAAGGGTAAGTGTGAAGGTCAATATAATTAGCCAGCTTACTTGTCAGTGGAATCAATTTGGAGTACATTATCCTGCTATAGGGGCAAAAATTCATGTAGTATAAGTTTATACGCACTAATTCTCCCTGAAAAAAAATAAACATAGAAGATAACTCTAAAATTAAAGTTTAGCCGTTTCAAAGTTATATGCAATGAATGTCTAGTTCATGAAAAGTCTTAAGAACCACACCGCTTAAAAAAACCGTATATACAAATCAGTTCACCCGTTTAAGAGCTATACCGTACAACAGACAAACACACAGACAGACAGACACGGGAACCCCGACTGGATCGGATCATGGTTACACATTCAGTTTCCTGAATGTGCAGATTTCCTCACCGTAAGAGCATCGGTGACAGCTTAGACTTGTAATCCAAAGGTCGCGGGTTCAAATCCTGGTGCGGGCCTGTACCACTAAATTCGTCTTTTCGGATTTATGTACGGATTTATATTTTCTAATTATCACCTGCTCAACGGTGAAGGAAAACATCTCGATGAAACCCGCCCGTCCAAAAAAACTGATTTTCGAAAGACGAGCGGTCCACCAACCCGCATTGGGCCAGCGTGGTGGACTATGGCCTAAATCCCCTTCGTGTTTGGAAGGGAGGCCCGTGCCCCTCGGTGGAGACGTATATGGGCTGGTAAGAAAAGCATCGGTTAGTGTGCAACTAATGTAAAGACATCAGCACGTCTGGCTACCCATTAGCACTACGAAAGCAGACGCTATTACGAACGTGATAAGGACGACGTCAAGGTCAACATGTATAGCATGTGGTTAGCATGCGAATCTTGTCAATTCGTATGCGAATTGGAATTCTATTGTTTCAAAAATAAGTCTTTTGATGTGCTGCCGTGTGCACATGGCGGCACTAGAGATCGAAATCGGTACCTCTCGCTTATGACTCCGGCCCGCTAGCCGTTAGACCATCATAAACATACTCCAAAAATGAAATGGAAGAAAGAATATATGTCTTAATAATTTATTGGTTTGTTTTTGATTAAATAAATACAGTACTTACGTAGCAAATTACAGCGATTACAGATATCAAAATAACATATTTCTTTAACATTATACCGTTTGCTGTGTTCTTTTCGCTGAATAAATAAGTAAACTTGTTATCAAATTTCCAGTTTATATATTTATACTTCAACCTTCTGTTTTAGTTTATACTTCAATCATTTTACGAAGATAATGCTGATAAGAATACATATTTACACACCTATTATACAAAATCGGAAATGGGGTGGTTTTTATCGTTGCTGTATTGATTCTAGCATAATATAAGTTAATACTGAAACCCATAAACTCAATATATCAAAATACGTCAGTGAAATAATCATTGTAACATACTTACTTTTTTTACCAGCCCATATACGTCCCCACCGAGGGGCACGGGCCTCCCTTCGAAACACGAAGGGGATTTAGGTCATAGTCCACCACGCTGGCCCAATGCGGGTTGGTGGACCGCTCATCTTTAGAAAATGTTTTTTCTTGGACGGGCGGGTTTCATCGCGATGTTTTACTTCACCGTTGAGCAAGTGATAATTAGAAATCCGTACATAAATCAGAAAAGACGAATTTAGTGGTACAGGCCCGCACCAGGATTTGAACCCGCGGCCTTCGGATTACAAGTCTGGCTCATTACCAACTGGGCTATCACCGCTACCTATTACCATGAAACAAACTTACACTGGAAAGTCCAAATGGGTATTTATTTACTGTTTATTGTACACGTTTTATGTATATTTTTTTCACATTTCACAAATTACAAGGCCGTCCGGCCGCTTGCCATCGACCCTACTCAGACCGAGGGACTCCAGGGTGCAAGGCGACACCAACGCCCGCCGCACGATGTCGTTCAGCATGTGGTGGCGCGGAAATCTTCCCGTGCACTTACTACAACTGAGACCATGATAGCCGTTGGCCTCGACCGACGCACCACATCTACAGCCGCGTGGCTCACAGATCTTACACCTCAGTCTGAGTACCGCCGCCACCCTCAACGTACAATTGTCCAAGGCGGTTCCCATGTTTGGGGAGAAAAGCGCGTGCAACCAAGCTCCCAACTCCGGCCGACACGCCGCCTGTAATCGGGCCACGTCCGCACTAGACACTCTTACTCCCGCACCTTGTCCTTTCAGTCCATACCATCAAGGCCTCATCCCTGAAAGGAATGTTTATTCTGGCACCATCATTTAAAATGATGTTAGTAACCAGGTCGATAACCCCATGGGCCCAGACCAGGAAGGTCGGAACAGCCAAGCCCGCAACCAATCGTACCCCCAACCCGTCATGACGCACCGGCAGTGACGCCTGCTACCGCTGAAGATCGTTCGGATGCACGTTTATAATATACTTCCCAAAGTTTATCTTATGGATTGCCCAACTGAAAGACTTCCTGGGAAAACGCCACGTTGGGAAGGTCCTCTAACGTATATCAACTTTGGTGTAGAAAGGTAGTAGAACAGAGTGAAAGCGTGATCTGTCAACTGTTGTAGGTGTCGGCGCGTGTCTACCAGCATAGCCTTTTTGTTGATGGCACCTCCTCATCAAATATCGGACTCCCGTCCTCCCAACTCACCACCCTAACGCCCGGGACTTTGGACTCAAGTTGTTGTAATGCATTCATTAGACCTATTACTAGCGATCATCTTCTAACAAATGATAATGATCACCACTTCGTTTGATGACAGCTACCTTGACCGGGGGCGCCATTGCCAACTACGAGTAGGTAGTTAGCAACTTAACGTACAGTTCGGGGTGGCGCTACTGATTGGAGTGGTTGTCATCAAGTTTATGAGGTTTCGATAGTTTAAATAAATAAATAAATATAATAAATAAATAAACGCTATACACTCAAAGGCCCACACTAAGGTTTTCCCTTGTGTCGTGGGTCCCTTGGAACACACATAAAGACAAACACAAACACCCATGACCCGAGAACAAACATCTGCTTTTTACACAAATGTTTGCCCCGACTAGGAATCGAACCCAGGACCCGCCGATCAAGAGGCAGCGTCGCTACCACTCGACCAAACCGGCCGGCCACAAGTTCTGAGTTTTGCAACCTGAATGGATAAAATTGTCATTCAACTGCTATTGATGAGGTGCCATTGATTAGTGAAATAGACGCCCAGGTGGTCCCCATATTAAGACGTAAATTTAATTTTATTCTATAACACCATTTTTGTTATTTTCTTTATACGAAAAAAAAAGGTTATGTCTTCATAAAAGCAAAAAAAACATTGCAGTAAACGCTTGTTTTTACCACAGTAACGCTTAAAATTAAAAATCTGCATATACCAAACCCAAACAACTATTAAAAATTTAAAAAACCCCCCCCGCAAAAAAGTAAAGCGGACATTTAAAAAGTAAAAAATAATACCTTTCGTTGAGCCATCAAATTCATTTCAGAAATACCGATATATATTTTAATTATCGAAATCGATGGATGGCACGATAGGGTTTGCTCATTAAAATGGCGCTATAATGTCGCGTCGGGGTACCGCTTTAGTGAATCAGACCCAATCAAATGAAGGGTTAATCAAATGAAGGGTCTGATTCACTAAAGCGGTACCCCGACGCGACATTATAGCGCCATTTTAATGAGCAAACCCTATCGTGCCATCCATCGATTTCGATAATTAAAATATATATCGGTATTTCTGAAATGAATTTGATGGCTCAACGAAAGGTATTATTTTTTACTTTTTAAATGTCCGCTTTACTTTTTTGCGGGGGGGGTTTTTTAAATTTTTAATTTAATTTTTATTTCAAAATTTTTAACTTATTTCAAGGATGTGCTAGTGTTCTGGATATCCTGGCCGCAGCATCAGCTCACCGTGTTGCCACCATTGCATTGTATGCAGAATCAAATACTGAACAAAACGAGTCCAAACACGACATATCTGCTATTATTTTTTTAAGAGTGTGCTAGTGTTCTGGATATCCTGGCTGCAGCATCAGACCAAGATTATGGAACTCTTATTAAGCATACATGAGTGTTTCAAGTTTTAGGTCACATGTATGTTTGAAAGTAAAGTAAATACACATTAAGAGTCTAAGAACCCTACCGCAGCTAACAAAAGAGCTGATGACCTTGAAACGGCTGAACCGATTTTGATAAAACGTATCTAAGAACCATCGCCAAAAAACCTGCTTGTAAATAAAAAAAACCGCATCCAAATCGGTTCACCCGTTTGAGAGCTACGGTGCCACAGACAGACACACAGACACACAGACACACAGACACACAGACACACAGACACACAGACACACAGACACACACACAGAGCGGTCAAACTTATAACACCCCTCTTTTTGCGTCGGGGGTTAAAAAGGCAAAACATCATATAGATGCAACATTTGACACGAATTGTGAGGGTTATCAGATGGAACAAGTAGTGTAATCGTGAGAGGTGGTCAGCCCTTCGCCGATTATACCCTCGTATCCCTCTTAGGGACTTTTACTGTATACCTGGAAAGAGTAATTAGCTGGCACATTCTAAGTTTACCTTTCACTCCCAGCCCAGTATGGAAGAAACATTTTTACAACAAAAAAAGATAAAAAATATATTTAATGACCCCATCCTAGCCCTCGACATCGTTAAGGGCCCGTGGTCCTACCGATTTGACCTACTGGTAGGACCACGGTACACTACTATGTACCCGTGGTCCTACTGGACTAGGGCTTATTATTAGTATCGATAATCTTATCGCTATTTTATTATTTCGAAAAAAAAATAGAATTCACAGTATCTTTTGCACTTTAATTAACTTTTAACTTAATATAAATTTCTTTCTTAATTTACTTTAAACTTAACATAAATTTCTTTCTTAATTTACTTTTAACGTAACATAAACGAGCCAGTACATTTCATCTTTTTCTGCTGACTGCAGGTCCATATAATAGAAGAATTAGAATATTATTTGTGTTTGTAATAACGATAACCGTTGTATAGTACCACTAGGCCTTTTTTTCTGTTCATAAAAATTATTTTATTGTGATCCATTTTTTCCTTGAAAATATATTATGTCTTATGACAATGTCAATTTGAAACAATTTTTCCTTGTTTGATTAAACAACAATAACTTTACCAAGAGTCTATTCTATTCTAATAACATTTCCAAGAAGTCCGGAGTAAGAAGCTGTTCTTTATTATTATTACCTATCGATACCTACTATAATATGGACACTACGATATTCTAGTAAGCCCTAGTCCAGTAGGACCACGGGTACATAGTGGTGTACCGTGGTCCTACCAGTAGGTCAAATCGGTAGGTCCACGGGCCCGTAACGCTCGGCATGCCTGGTGGGTCTCAGGGACCCGGTATGATGGAAAATCCTTCATAACTTTTATAATTTAAATGTATGTTAACTGTTGCTCTTCGTAGCTTCAGTTTAGAAAGTAGCTATGAAAACGACCTCCTTCCTACAACCCTGAGGTGACTTTCTTCCGAGAAAGACATGCGTATAGTGATTTACGTTCTGGTAGGATCTATCCAAAAATTTTGTTGACTGATTCCATATATCTCTCTTTCTACATGCCAGTAGAAATAAGAATAATTATTTATTCTTATATTTAAATATTGTAACCAAAAAAAATATTATTTGATTTCTTTGCTTTTGCTCTCTTAAATGCAAAATCTGAAGTTTTTTTACATAAAATTTTAACTTGTCAAAATAGTCTATATTTTTTTTAATTTAAGTTTAAAATCTTTTTGGCTATAAAATGTGTATTTGAACTGGGGTCTCGTCCCTCAAACCCCACCAGGCACATGATGTCATTTTCCTTCACCAGGCATTCCAAGGGCTAGGCAAAGCCTGTATCGTGGGCATCATGACCCCCTGCACGCAACAAGAACGCTACTCAATCCGCCGTTCAAGTGACTACGTTCTGGGCCACAACTTTATGGTTACTTTCCATCGACTCGCTAAGAAGAAGATCATGACAAAATTATCGTATTGATTTTGCGTTGTTATGTTTTAGAGAACTTTAACATAACATAACTTTTAATAATATAGTAATGAAATGACGTATTCTTGAAAAAAATATTATTTTCACTATTAATTTTCAACAAATAACATACTCGTAATTACTGTACATGATTTAACTATTACTGAGCCCAGTGGCTCTCGCTGATCTCAACTGATCAGTGAGGTAAAGCAACGTACACAAAGATAGGGAATCTGATGGGTGACCAAAGTGGCAATTTATCACGAGCGTTTCCGTGCTTCGGAGGACATGTTAAGCTGTCGGTCCCGGCTGTTGTCGATTGACTACAGTCACCAGGGTTAGCGAAGTTCGCCACATACTTGACTATACCTACACGACAAGAAGAAGAAGACTTTTACTTTGTACTTTGTTCTATAAAATGTTGGTGAGCAATAAAGTATATTGTATTCTACAACTAGCTTTTCGTCCGGGACTTCGTTCCCGTAGGAATTTTCCCGTCAATTTTCCAATATTTTTAATAGTTATTCTGCTATTCGGGACGGAGAGAAATACAACAAATCAAAAACCATGGCAATCGGTCCAGCCGTTCTCGAGTTATAAGTGTTGTAACAAACACGACTTTCTTTTATATATATAATTATTATATATATATATATATATAGAGATATAGATATAGTATAGATATAGATATAGATATATAGATATAGATAGATTATTAAATAAATCAAGTCGTGGTTTCAAACCAAGTAAGACACAAAAACAACTCACATTTATTTATTGACTTTAAGACCCAAATTGACAAAGATAATTTTGTATCCTTACAAAGTTTTGCATACAGGAGGAGGATTCTTCATAAGTTTACATACAGCGTCGGTCAAATCTTTATAATTTTTTTGTATCCAGTCCTGTACAGGAATTATTTTGCCGTTGACCGCCATTGCTGGAGCATATCGAAGGTTGTCGTTTCCGAAATCTCGGAGGGTGATCACTGCGTTTTTAATGTGAATCAGAGGTCCTAAGCCACTTTTAGCGCATCCTTTGATATCTTTTTCAAGGATTTCGGTACTGATGCCTAGTTTTTTGCCGCACTGGAAACATAAGTTGTAAAAATAATAATTAAAAGTAAAAAGTTTTGCAAATTAAATGAAGTCCCTTCGACGATGATACTGACGATTAAGGTGGTCAGAGGAACAAATAATACATATAAGTTTGTTTAAGTATGTATGTATTCTAAAGAACTTTACGACTAAACCAATCATGGAAAACAGTGTCATACTTAGACAACTCATATTACCTACTAAGGCTGATCGCAGAAATTGTATGGAGACGCGAACATATTTTTTAAACATTTCGAACTATAAAAAGTTGTTCAGTTTCATGATGAGAATCACTATCTAAAGTTTCAATCCTGTATTTTTTTCTCTTTCTATGCCTGTATGTACTTGTACTGAAGCTTGACATACCTCGTCTATGGATTCATCAGTAGTTTTCATCTGTATGACGCAGCTGACGAACTGTATGTATAATGGAGCAGAGCCGTTGGCAGTGGACAGTCCGATCAAGGCGTCAACAGCGCATCCGTGCACCATGTTCCCGTAGACCTCGTTTTCATGTCCGCAGGTGATTAAGATTTGCCCTTTAGTATTGTTTACCATCTGGAATTTAGAGGATTTTTAATAAGTCCAGTAAAACTAATCAACAAAAAAAGTTTGTGAGGATGCATGGATGGATGTTTATTACTCTTTCATGCAAAAGCTACTCAACTAACCTAAAGGGCCGTGACTGCATTCGAATTCAACTTGACCCTTAGTCTCAAACTCAAACTAAAAATATATTTATTTTATTAAACAAGGATGCTACTTAAAATAAGTCAAACTTACATTAAATACATACAAACAATTATTAAAGTATTAAAAAACATACATACACATTCGTTATTTGGACCCTACTGACCTTACGCCTATTCGCAAAGGTGCAGTCTTCCCCAGAGAAGAATAGGCAAGAAACTCTGAGGGTGTTCTTTATAATCGCATTAAAAAAAATTCAAACTTTAACTAAATCTAAAATAACTCTAAAGCTGAGCAGTTCATTCCCATGGCTTCTTGTTTGATAAATAATCTGAAATTCTGTAATAGCCTTAAATTACTGTCTTAAAGTTCAAAGGTAAATTTTTAATACACATGGGAATCTTATTATAGAAACGGTTACATTGACCCATAAAAGAGTTCGTGCCCTTGTGGAGACGACTGTCTAGTACAGACAGACGACATTAGTAACTAAAAAAAACGGTTCTCGCGGTTTCAACGTCAGTAGACGGATTGTTTAACTACGTAGGCTGCTGAACTGAGTCTGCTCGCTAACTTATCAATATGAGGACCCCATTGAAGCTTTGCATCAAGAGTAATTCCTAAGAATACAGTAGATTCCACAACGTTCAGTTTTTTATTCTTAACATGTAGGTTTGTATTAACCTGTTCAACATTGGGCAAGGTAAATTTAACACATTTGTTTTTTTTCTCGTTCAAAAGAAGGTTATTTACAGTAAACCATTCAACTTAGAGATCGCAGTAATCACGTCGTCATAATCAGAGTCGTACCTCTTCACTTTAAATATGAGTGATGTATCATCTGCAAATGATACATCTTATGGGCGTCTTTAACAAGAAAAGGCAAGTCATTAATGTACACGAGAAACAAGAATAGTTCTAGGATTGAACCCTGTGGGACGCCCATACAGACTGTGGACTGTGATTAAGAATTGAGTATTGAAATCAACTTACTGAACAAACTCCAAAAGGATAAGTGTGACAGTCCACGTAATCGCCTAGTTTCTCCATCATTGGGACCATTTCTGGATACGTTTCTATACAACCACCGCAATGACTATCGTAGTAGAGGTTCACCCTCGTCAGTTCGTGCTGAAAAATAGTACCTAGATGTAGTACACACAGTTACTTCATTCGTGTTCTTCTTACCAGCCCACCGAGGGGCACGGGTCTCCTCCGAAACACGAAGGGGATTTAGGCCATAGTCCATCACGCTGCGCTGGCCCAATGCGGGTTGGTAGGCCACTCGTCTTTCGAAAATGAATTTCATCACGATGTTTCCCTTCATTGTTGAGCAAGTGATAATTAGAAATCCGTACATAACTCCGAAAAGACACATTTAGTGGTACAGGCCCGCACCAGGATTTATTTTTTATTTTTTATAATAAAGATATTAGCATCCACGGACTTGATGTCCGTGCCCTTGTCTAGATTAAGTGTTTTATTGTTAACTAGCTTTCCGCCTGCGGCTCCGCCCGCGTGGACTACAGGTTATATCGTGCCCAACTGTGGGATAAAATGTAGCCTATGTCCTTTCCCAGGCTCTAATCTATCTCTGTACCAAAATTCATCAAAATCGGTTCAGCGGTTTAGGCGTGAAAAGGTAACAGACAGACAGACAGAGTTACTTTCGCATTTATAATATTAGTAGGGATACTTGTTTATCGCGAGCTATGCTGGAAAGACAACTAAATAAACACATTTTTAAGATTCTCGCGGTTATTTTCACTAGTTTTAAACATATTAAATAAAAATTAAAAAATATTTATTTGCTCAATGCAATTAATACATATTATAACGGGTCCTTACCACGATTATTGTTTTAAATGAATATTCTATTCAATTTTTTTGCGCTGTTGCAAGTACCATGATCACAGATGAACTAGACAACTACTAATTCAACACAAAAATCGTGGTAAAAACCCGTTTTAATATATTAAAAACTAGTAAACAAACACACTTTCACATTTATGATGAGGAGAAAACAGTGTTAATTCATGACATATACAATTATCTATATCTACTCGCATACATATTATAAAGAGGAAAGATTTGATTGTTTGTTTGTTTGTTTGCATCGAATGGGCTCCGAAACTACTGGACCGATTTGAAAAATTATTTCACTATTAGAATCCTACATAATCCTGGATGGACATAGGGTACATAATTTTCCAGAATTCCCACGGGAACGAAGTCCCGCGCGGGAAGCTAGTTAATTATATAACAGATCTATTTGAAGCATAGACATAGAAAAAATAAGGTGATTTGAAGCGCTCGTAGCCCAGTGGCACTCGCTGATCTCAACCAATCAGTGAGGTTAAGCAACGTACACAGAGGCAGGGAACCTGATGGGTGACCAAAGTGGCAATTCCGTGCTTCGGAGGCACGTTAAGTTGTCGGTCCCGGCTGCTGTCGATTGACTACAGTCGTTAAAACCAAATCAGAGGCCATTTGGCGATTTAAAAACTCTGACACCAGGGTTAACCAAGTTCGCCACACACTCGACTATGCCTACACAATAAGAAGAAGAAGAAGCGTTTTTATCACCATATCAGCCTATTGCAGTCCACTGCTGAACATAGGCCTCCCCCAAGGCGCGCCACTTTGCACGATCCTCCGCTGTTTTCATCCAGCCACTACCCGCTATCTTCTTTAGGTCATCGGACCATCTGGCTGGGGGGCGTCCTACACTAAGTTTGCCAAGACGTGGTCTCCATTCGAGAACCTGTCTACTCCAACGCTCGTCGGTTCTGCGACAGACATGGCCAGCCCACTGCCACTTCAGCTTGCTACACTTTTGGATAATATCCATCACTCCGGTTTTCTGTCGGATGACCTCGTTTCGGATTCTATCCCTTAGCGAGATCCCGAGCATGGAGCGCTCCATTGCTCGCTGAGCGACGTGCAATCGGTGAGCCAACCTCACTGTCATGTTCCACATTTCGGCTCCGTAGGTCATGACTGGTAGGACGCATTGATTAAAGACCTTGGTCTTTAGACACCGTATTACTTTTTATCACCAATTCCGTTAAATAGCATAATAAAAAAAGAGAATAAAAGCACTTACACAGCATGCTAAGGCGAAAGCGTAGACCACAAATATTGATTTTACAAACATATTACAATGTTTCTTGCTTGTGCAATGGCGAATAATTCATAAAATTTAACTTTTATACAACATTTTAAAGCATTAATGAATAGTATTCCATTAAAATAAATCGCAAGAATATTTCATTGATAAGTCTGGCTATAAACATAACGTTGAAGTATGTACTTACTTATAACCTGTTTTACGTTTTTACAGTTAACCGTTACATATTAAACTTAATTGATTGATTATTTTTTTTATAAAAATTAATTATTCAAACACAATTTCGTTCATATTTTCGTTTATTGCATAGCTAAGGAACATCTATTTCTATAAAATATTTTTTACTTGAAAACTTGGCCAAGTATGTTATATTATACAGAGACAGATATTTAATACACATTACTTTTGGATCTGAAAACAAAGCTCAAACATAGATGTTTCATCTATCACTTATATTTTCTATACCACTTGCTGCTTTCGATAGATTAAGGTCCGTATTACAGAACGCGAGTCATAATCTGATCTATACTTACGTAAGTAGCAGTCGTTTTGTCATTTTGACAGTGAGAGCGAGAGACGATTGTGGTAGCCCACAACAGTTTTATGCTGAGCCAGCGCCAATTAATTGGCACAGTAATAATTTATTGTAATAATTAAGTACTTTCTTTTATGTTATGTTTCCAGGTTTTTATGTGTTTTTTTTTTGTATTTGTTTTTAGCATTAAGTTTTTTTTCTGTGTCAATTTAATAAAGTGTTTCTATTCTATTCTATTCTAATTAGTTATAGATCAAGACTCGAGTCTCCTTCTGTGATATGGACCTTTACAACATCTTTAAAAAGTTTTAATGTTGTCTTAACAATCTCACAAAATGTTGTCAATATTGTATTTCGCGTTTCTGGAAAAAAATTAAAAATTTTGAATAGAAAATCAGCTTTCCTAAGATAAAACATATGGATTAAAAAATGTACGACAATTTAATATATAAGAACCTAATAGGTAACTACAATAAATTAAGACCTGAATTCCTAAGTGTTAATTACGTTCTTATTTTTGATTTTCAGTGAAAATTTCTAAAACAGGCCACTTTTTTAGAAATGCCTTGAAATTTTGCTTCAATGGTTTATAAAAATAAGCAAAGGAAGTAAGTTAATGTCAGTGCTTGATTCCAATGAGTATATAATACACTACTTGATTTAAACCAAAAAGCTTATAGAGTAGTAATAATTGATCCATGGCTTATATAAAATGTCAGAACATCAAAGCCATAGATCAAAGCCTATAGTATAGACCCTATTCAAGGTCAGTAGTTTTAGTAAAACAAATGTCAGTTTCTATTGAGTTTCCGGCCTTTAAAAAGAAGAAATCCTATCCAATCCTATTATTTTATGTACATTTGCACGTGTGGCCCTTAACATTTTCCTGTCCTGAAAAAGATTCCTTACAACATTTTCACCCCAACAAATTTTCCATACAAATAATGTAAATCCATATCTCCTAAAATACTGAATGTTTTGCATTTTTTTTACTCACCTTTAGTAACGGAAATTCTCTTCATTTGTAACACCTTCCCATCTTATGTAACGCAGTATTGGCAGAAGCTGGTTTTGAACGTGGTCCACACGTCCAAATGCTTCAGAATTTGATTCACGTTTTTCTCTCTGATGACAGTTGTAAGAAGATTTTTGCCCCTATATGCTCTCACATATCATATGTGACAGAGCCAGCGTCGTAAATTTTTTATTCGGGCTGCTAGTTTTCCAGATATGAAGTGGGCCCTACGGATTCCTGTGGTTCGCAAATAAATGTCAATATTTTTCTAAGTATTAGATTTTTTGGGTTGATTTATAGCCAGAAGTAATTTTTTTATGCATTACTGTAGATGTTAATGATAAAATTGGTTCTCCGTCAACCGGTTATGCTTATTTTCATTACTGATAATCGCAGGCATTTGGACGTGTGGACCATCTCTTTTTATCAATAACTTCTGAAGATTGCGGCACATTCGATTTTAATATGCAAATATGAAGTCTTTTATCTATCACTGAGTGAATCTCTTGGAGTTTTCATCCTAGAATTAAGGGCCATGTTATTTTTCTGTTTTCTTTCTAGATACGTTCCCGTGGGAATTGTCCCGGTAGATTTTCATTTTTTTTATATAAACCTAGTCGTTATAATAAGGAACACACCAAAAAAAGAATCATACAAATCGTTTAAGCCGTCCTCAAGTTATAGCGTGACCGGGTTCATTTTATATATCGATGGACAGTCGCGGGTGGACAGCTAGTATAGTAATAATAACATGGACAGCCGGTTTGGCCGAGTGGTAGTGACGCTGTTTCTTGATCGATGGGTCCTGGGCTCGATTGCACGTCGGGGCAAATGTTTGTGTAAAAAACAGATCTTTGTTCTCGGGTCATGGGTATTCGTGTCTGTGTCTTTATGTGTGTTCTAAGGGACCCACGACACAAGGGAAAACCTTAATGTGGGCTTTTGAGTGTGTAACTTAAAAAAAAAACTGATCTTGAAAAAGATATAATTAACATTATTAATTTTCAACAGATAACAATTAAATAATTGAGGTCGTGGTTTCAAATATCAAGTAAGACATAAAAACCACTCACATTTATTTATTTACTTTAAGAACCAAATTTACAATGATAATTTGTGTCCTTACAAAGTTTTGCATACAGGAGGAGGATTCTTCATATGTTTACATACAGCGTCCGTCAAATCTTTATAACGGTGTTGTACCCAGTCCTGTGGAGGAATTACTTTGCCGTTGACCGCCACTGCTGGAGCAAACCAAGGGTTTCCTATATCTCGGATGGTGATTAGTGCATTTTTAATGTGAATAAGAAGTCCTAAGTCACTTTTAGCGCATCCTTTGATATCTCTTTCAAGAATTTCGGTACTGATGCCTAGTTTTTTGCCGCACTGGAAACATAAGTCGTAAAAATAAATAATGAAATGCGAAATGTTTTGCAAATTGAATGAAGTCTCTTCAACGATGAGGTGGTCAGAGAAACATATAAGTTTGGTTATAAACTATTTTTTTTAAATGTGAATAAATTATAAAATAACTGTACTACGAAATCAATCATGAAAAACAGTGTCATACTTAGACCACTCATACTCAGGCTGATTGGCTGATCGCAGAAACTGTATGGAGAAGCAATTTTTTTTTTCATATTTCTAACTATGCTTATTCTTTTTTTTTACTATAACATGGGTTAACTCTTGACCTCAATCTTGACCATAAGGTTAAAGATGAGGTCGACGATGGAGCGAGTTAACCCAGAAAATGCCTATAAAGGCACTGGTACTCCCACGCACCGACGGAACACAGCAAGCTGTTTGGCGTCAGACTTCGGTAGGAGGATGGTCGCGAACCAGACGGCCCTTTACAGAGCCTACCACACCGCATGAGACCATAGGACGACACCTCAGATTCAGAAAAAAATTAAGTGTCGTTACCTGGGATGGGTTACTAGGAGACAGGTCTCATTTGTGTTTCCTTAGTCGCCTCAATCCTGCCCCCGATCACGATAAGTTTGAACGTATTTACCAAATCCCAACCAACGTTTCCTTTGTATACAATGGAAACAAATTCCAATCACTGACGTAAGGATACGTCGTCTATACAATGGTTTAACTTTGGTAATAACGTTTAAACTTACCGCAATACGGGCTGTACTTTTTTCTCTTTCTATGTCCGTACGTCTCGTACTGAAGCATGACGTACCTCGTCTATTGATTCCTCAGTAGTATTCAACTGTATGACGCAGCTGACGAACTGTACGTATAATGGAGCAGAGCCGTTGGCAGTGGATAGTTCGATCAAGGCGTCAGCAGCGCATCCGTGCACCATGTTCCCGTAGACCTCGTTTTCATGTCCGCAGGTGAACATGATTTGCCCTTTAGTATTATTTATAAACTGGAATTAAAGCATTTTTAATAAATCCAATTTAACTCATCAACATAAAAAGTGTGTGAGGATGTATGGATGAAGAATAAGAATAACTTTATTTTATCAAATATTAAAATACAAATTACGTAGACTTTCTGTATCCTGTGGTAGTTTTTAAACTGTGTTACAGGATACAGTGTCTTCCCATATAGACGTACATACATGTTAAGAGTGCTTAGTAGTATTTTAACAACTTAGTAATAATATTAAGTATTAAAATTTAAATATCATGTTTGTGTGTGTGTGTGTGTGTGTGATATGTGTGATGAGATGAGTGAGTGTATGTGAAGGGTGTATGTAGGTATAGATGTGTTGTGAGTTGGATGGATGTTTATTATTCTTTTACGCAAAAACGATCCAACGGATCTGTAGGACCGTCACTGCATTCAAATAAGTATCATTCGACATTTAGTTTGAGACTATTCAATAATAATAGCGTAAAACCCAAAAATCAGCAGTGCAAAGTACACCACATTTTGTTAGCGAAGCGGTTAACCAATCAGTGAGGTTAAGTAACAAACACATAGGCTGGGAACCTGATGGGTGACCAAAGTGGTAACTTATTACGAGCGTTTCCGTGCTTCGGAGGGCACGTTAAGCTGTGGGTCCCGGCTGTTGTCGATACAGTCGTTATAGCCGAGTTAGAGGCCATTGTGTGGTTTGAAAACTTTGACACCAGGGTTAGCCAAGTTTGCCACACACTTGACTATACCTACACTATAAGAAGAAGAAGCGACGCGGCGTGGCGGCCGGCTGCGGCACTGTCGTTGCCGTTGTCGCTGCTTTACAGTACATTGCTCTGAGTCAAAGTAAACAACAGAAAGCCACAAAACTCAAAAAGTCAAAAATGTTTATTTCATAGAACATACAAAGTGCTGCTTGAAAACGTCATAAAAATACATTTAATAAAATTAATATAAATAATTGAGTAAAATAGTGAATTACATTAGCATTCTTGACTTTGCGCTTATTCGCAAAGGTGCAGTCTTCCTCAGGAGAAGAATAGGCAAGAAACTCCGAGGGTCGCTCTTTTTAAGTCAATCATATATATTTTTTTACTTCTAATTTTAATTGACTTAGTATCTGAATAACTCTGGAGCTGAGCAATTTATTCCCATGATTGCTTGTCTAACAGATAATCAGAAATTCTATAATAGCCCTTTTTACAAAGTTTTTGTTTGATTATTGCCTTAAATTTTTCTAAAGGTAGGTTTTGAATACACATGAGAATCTTATTGTAAAATAAATAAATAAATAAACGCTTCACACTCAAAGGCCCACATTAAGGTTTTCTCTTGTGTCGTGGGTCCCTTGGAACACACAAAGACAGACACAAACACCCATGACCCGAGAACAAACATTTGCTTTTTACACAAATATTTGCCCCGACTGGGAATCGAACCCAGGACCCGTCGATCAAGAGGCAGCGTGTCACTACCACTCGACCAACCGGCCGTCAAACAAAGAAGCAACATAAACTTACTCGACACTTTTAGTTCTTGTAGAAGCAACTTACTCGACAAAGTCCATAAGGATAGGGGTGAAAGTCCACGTAATCGCCTAGTTTCTCCATCATTGGAACCAGTTCTGGATACATTGCTATACAACCACCGCAATGACTTTCGTAGTAGAGGCTCACCCTCGTCAGTTCGTGCTGAAAAATACTCCCTAGAAAATACTACATAGGTACCTAGATGTACCTATGTCTACGGTAAGTTACTTCGTTCGTAAACCCGTTTTAAGATGTTGAAAACTAGTAAACAAACACACTTTCACATTTATGATGTGCGGAGAAAACCATGTATTAATTCATAAATTAATATAGGGAGACTTTTATAATTGTTGAGGAACCCACGAAACCATAACAGATCTAAAGCATTTCTATCACCAAGCGTTTTTATCCTTTATCATCTATGATAATAAAGGAGAAAAAAATACTCACACAGTATGCTAAGGCGAATGCGTAGACCAGAAATATTGATTTTCCAAACATTTTAGAATATTTCTTGCTTAAGGAATGGTGAATAATTCATTAATATTAACTTTTATAGAACATTTTAAACCATTTATGAATAGTATTCCATTAAAATAAATTGCTAGAATATTTCATTGATAACTCTGGTTATAAACATAACTTAAAAATATGTACTAATAACCTGGTTTACGTTCTTACTAATAGGCGAAAAGTTAACCGTTACTGAAACTTAATTGATTGATTTATTAGACGGCCGGTTTGGTCGAGTGGTACTGGGTCCTGGTTTTGATTCCCCGTCGGGGCAAATATTTGTGTAAAAAGCAGAGTCGGTGTGTTCAAGTCAGATTCACGCCAAATATTTTTCATTCCCTTAAATTATTTGTGCAGTAGGCATGTGTTTTATACATTTTGTAATGAGAAGGCTAATTTCTTTAAATTTCTTAACAGTTGATGTACAGTCTTCTTCTTCTCATCGTTGTGAGAAGTATAGCAATGTATCAAATTTCTTAACAGTTGATGTACGTAGGTATAGTCAATAGCGCGACGAACTTGGCTAACCCTGGTGTCGGAGTTTTTAAACCGCCAAATGGCCTCGGACTTGGTTTTAACGACTGAACTCAAGCGACAATAGCCGGGCCCGACAGCTTAGCGTGCCCTCGGAAACACGGAAACGCTCGTGATAAATTGCCACATTGGTCACCCTTCAGGTTTCCTGCCTCTGTGTGCGTTGCTTAACCTCATTAATCAGCTGAGATCAGCGAGCACCATTGGGCTAGGAACGCTTCAAGCGATGTAAGGTAATTATAATGAATTAATGAAACAGTGATAGCCCAGTTGGTAATGAGCCTGACTTGTAATCGGATTGTTGCGGGTTCAAATCCTTGTGTGGGCCTGTACCACTAAATTTGTCTTTTCGGATTTATGTACGGATTTCTAATTATCACTTGCTCAATGGTGAAGGAAAACATCGTGATGAAACCCGCCCGTCCAAGAAAATTCATTTTCGAAAGACGAGCGGTCCACCAACCCGCATTGGGCCAGCGTGGTGGACTATGGCCCCTTTATGTTTCGAAGGGAGGCCCGTGCCCCTCGAGCGGGATGTATATGAACCGATGACGACGACGAATGAAACAGCAATTTAATCATTTTATTTTGCACCACTTAAATTTATAGATAAGAACCGAATGAAGTCCAACCTGTTTAGCTAGACCAGCAATTAACTGTACTCTGAGCATACAGGAGGCGGGTTCTTCAGAATTTTACAGACTGCTTTCACCAGGTCGTCACTCCTTGTCTCTTTATTATTGATCAATAGGAATGGATTATATTGTACATTGTATCCAGCTGTATCCCGCTTTCGAATCCACCCATACTCGATCATCAAGTACTTCCCTACAAGGCTGTCATCGGCACCGCAACGTTTGATATCTTGAAGGAATACGTCCGGAATTTTCAGGGCTTTCGCGCACTGGAAAAAAATTGGCAGGTATAGCTAACAATTTTGTTAAGTAAGCAACTGATAGGTCGTATGGAGAGTCATTGTTCTTGCCTAATGTTCTTTGGGAAAAGTAGGGTAATAGTTTTAGTAAAATATTGAAAATAAAAAGCTGTTCAGCAAGGAGGTTGCGATGTGTCTACGCTTCGAAGCTGCGACACGGTCCCTAACTATATGTAGAAATAGATATCTATACATCGTTATAATTTCAAGTCAACTTCTTTTAAGCTATCTCTAGCTTTGTTTACGTTATATTGTAAAATCACGCGATAGCATCGTTTGATCTCCTTCATCCAATCAAATCGTTGGATTTGTATGTCGTACCACGATCTCGTCATAGGTGGGTACGCACATCAATCTTTGTACACCATTTTCGCCTGTGTATTTATTAGGGTTCGGGTTAATTTCGTATAATTTTTTTTATTTTTTTGGCTAAGCAAGTTTTTTTTCGCGTTAGTTTAAAATATTAGTCTGTCTGCATTTCATCTTCGTCGAAGGCACTTGTCCTGAATTTGTAATTCTATAAATTGCAATATAATAATTTATAAAGTTTATTTCGTTTTTAATTTCACTTGTTCCCGTAGCGAACATGATTTCTGTCCTATTTTTCTGTTATTACTCTATTGCACACAAAATATTCGATACTGGACAGCCATTCTACTAATCAATATCGTCAGGATGACAATGGTCGACATTTTATCCATTCAGGTGGTGAAATTGAGAACTATAACAGGACGGTTTTCTAATACTTTATTACCATTTTTTTGAAGTGAAAACATGAGTGATTCTTCTAATAAAGATAGTGAAAGAGTCGTTGAAATTATGGATGGAAGTTGATTTTTCTGAGAGATAAACTTTTTAATGTAAAATAATTGTAATAGTTCTGAAGTGTTACATTTTTAATGTAATATAAATTGTCGTGTTTGTGTACGATAGCGCAATAAATGAATATTGTATTTTACCACATAAATAATAGTATTTTTATACTGATAATTAAACCTTCGTGTGCTTTTTGAACACATGGTGTACGAGATTTGTATCGCATGCGGCTTAAACAAGCAATTCGTGCGAAACTATGCCCTCATCATTCCAAAATATCAACGTTAATGTTCAAGTTTTCACTTCTGCTGGCACTCCCGGAGTGCAACCCGTTGTTTTTTTTTATTATCTTTATTGTTTGCGGGTCTGACGGCCAACCTCCAGGAATTAACGAAAATACGTAAAAGAAGAAGTTGAGTAATACAGTACCTGATCTACAGCAGCTTTAGTTGAATGGCTTTGTAGATGGCAGTTATTAAACTGTATGTACAAAGGAGGAGAGCCCTCCAGAGTAGGTAGACCGACCATCGCCTCGATAGTACATTGTTGTATTCTATTCGTGTAGCACGATGCCTCGCTTGGACAGTACACTGACAACATTCCGTCACTGTTATTTCTTAACTGGAAGATAAGCACTCTATTACAGAAAGATTTATTAAAGTTAAAGCTGCTGGTACATCCTGCTGATCAACTTCGTTTCTTTCTTTACTTGATACTGGCGACTTCTTTAATTATTTTGTTTAAAATACAAAAATATTGCCAAAATTATGATTTTGGGCGCCATTGTTCATTTTCAATAATTGAATTAATAAGAAAAACTATTTTAATTTGTATAAACTACTACAACTTTGATTTTGTACTTTGACAACTGTACTTGTGCTGTAAATACACTATAAGAGGTGACCCAACAGGAACTAGTTTAGTAGAAAAACCCACCGATAATAGTGCTAAATTTATAATATTTATTTATTTATTAACAGATAAGTAAGTACATTGTTTACAGATATATTCTACCCGCCAAACTGTGAAGTTTATTGGCGAGACACGCTCGTTTACAATTTACCTTTTTCAAAGTTCCTATATGGATGTCAATTTGTTTAATAAATCTATAGGCTTGATAATAAAGACTTTTACTATTATATATACATTTTAATGTGCGAAATGTGTTTTTACCCTTTATCAGGTCTCATTTGCACAGGCACTATAAATTATTTTTAAATATGGTGTGGTCCTATTTTTTACCTGAACAATGCATACCTAATTTGTTTCTATAACTGTTTTTTTTCTTACTTAGAGTGACTTTTTTAAAGTTATAAAATATTACGATAACTAAACATATGATTAATAAAGAAATGTTTTGCTAATTTTTAAAAACGGTGAAGTTCACTAGCAAACTCTAATCATTTAGGTGGTTGATGAAACGCACTATACCTGATAAAGGGTTAAAAGGCATTTCCCTAGCTGTAGGATCGAGTATATATAAATCCTACTAATAATAGAGTTACTACTCTATCTGTCTGTCCGTTACGCTTTTAGGCCTTAACTACTGCACTGATTTTGATGAGTACAGAGATAAATTAGACCTTGGGAAAAGACATAGGTTACATTTTGTCCGACATCTGGGCACGATATAACCTATAGTCCAAGCGGGCGGCGCCGCGGGCGGAAAGCTAGTTAGTAATAAAATACTGTTTTGGTTCAATACACCTGCGCAAAACGTAATAACCGTTGCAATCCATAGTGAAAGTGCTCTCGTTTTAGTACGAACTGACCAAAGAGACTGTAATATTCACCGCTTCGTTCACAGCTCCGACAGCCGTGATCGTCTAGTGGTTAGGACCCTACGTTGTGGCCGTAGTAACCCAGGTTCGAATCCTGGTCACGGCAGTGAACTCACTGTCACGGCGGAGCATCTTTTTTTATTTGTGAAAATGTTTTGGTTGATGTAGTCATTTATTTTACTACAATTTTAATTGTTGCATTTTTTTCTGAATTCCTTTAGTTTATAACCTCTTATTAATGCATAAAATTAATTTTATGTACCAATTACGTTAACGCTTACTCAAAGTACGTAAATTAGGTCAAACAAAATGGTATTTAAAATCATTTACTCTTATCAGTGAGTTATTTTAGCTACTTATTCTTATCAAGCTTAAAATAGTATTAACGTGTAAATTGTTTTCATATTAGCTTTGTTTAATAATACACAAGCAATTGTTATTGCAAAATGGTACCGAAATCTATTATTCTGGTTCATACTCTCGCTACTGCATGCTATGTGAGTACCTAATTAATTTTTTCATCTCCTTCATCAAAGCTATTACAATAGAGTTGTCCGGTAGGTATGGCTTTTTGATAGAGATGCTGCCTTCTAATCCGGGTTTGAAATTCGGTTCCTGGGCGGATATTACACCCAAAATACACTCATTTTACATTTAATGTCTCTAAAAAGTATGTTGAAGTGGTCTTTTGAGTTTGTGGCGTTGTTGTTTGTATTATTTCAGTAATTGCCTTGATTATTTTAGGCTTTTTCTAACAGTCTCAGGTTAACAAATGTCTCTAGTCCCTGCTGTTTCAATTGAGAGTCAATGAAGTACCAGTGGAATGACATTGACTGGTTTTAATATATTGACCTCCACGTTCAATCAAATGATTGTTTTTATAAGATGATGTTAGACATACCCTGGAGTAGGAAGGAATAATGTATTTATAAGCACGATTGCAAATAGTATACCAAAGGAAATTTGTTAGTAGGACTCAAATATAAAATAAGAAAATGAATTAAAAGTTGAATTACTGCACTAGTGCGAACATTTGTACATTAAGGGCTCCCAGGCCTTTTCATACGCAAGACCGTCAAGTTATTTGCACAACTTTCCAACCGCCCTTGTATTACAAAGTTTTATTTTTCAGTGTAAATAGATGTAATAAAAGTGTTGTAATTATAGAAACGTCAAATAAATAAATAAATAATAAGTTTATTTGACGCTACAAAGATAGCCAGCACATTAAAATATTTAACAAGGTTTGTCCACTGAGCTATATTATTAGGGACAGCAGCCACTTAAAATAGGTTTAATAAAAACCTGTGCTATACTCATAAGTGTCTGCTTTTCAACTTGAGTCACAATTTCGACACAGTACAGACATTTCATGGCTTAAGGCTACAGGCATTGAATTAAAGTTGGCCTATAAAATCGCAGTTGCACATGTTGGTGTTGGAGTACATGTGTGTGTGTCTGTGAGTATGTATGTGTGTGTGTGTGTGAATAAAATAAGTACATAAAACGCTAACGCTAATAAAACTCAAAGGCCCACACTAAGGTTTTCCCTTGTGTCGTGGGTCCCTCGGTACACATAAAGACAGACACAAACACCCATGACCCGAGAACAAACATCTACTTTCTTCTGGGATTCGAACCCAGGACCGGTCGATCAAGAGGCCAGCTTCACTACCGCTCGACCAAACCGGCCGTTGGTTTGGTCGAGCGGTAGTGAATAAAATACAGTGTTTTTTTCCAGCCTGATAGCTGAGCGTTAGTTATTAGTTTTCCTGCTGATCTAGAGATTGTGGATTAAATTCCCGAGTAACACAATTGAAACTTACAGTTTCAAGAATTTGCATAGAATCTGGGTGTTTATTATAATTTGTGTATATTGACAAGGAATAATTTTCCACGTTAAAAACGTATGAGTCACCGACTTCAATCCCAACAACAGTTCGCACAAAGTAGATATCTAGTTTTTTGCGGACTACAATGCCTATTAGCAACTAACTACAAACAGAAATGTCATTCATTTATTTAGACGATGTTCTAGTTTGTAGTATATTTTGTTTTTGTTTTTTTTTTTTAAAGCGCTGAATCGTTTTCGATAAAATTTATATGGGACCTCTTCAGGAGTATACTCTTTCGAACAAATAAAGAATTTTGAAAATCGGACAACAGTTGCCGGAGTAATCGCGTAACAAATATACAAAAAAAAAAAAAATACCGTCGAATTGAGAACCTCCTCCTTTTTTGAAGTCGGTTGAAAAATATATCTAAGTAATAGATCAGTTATCTAGCCACCGATTGAATAAACCTTGTTTAGTTTGGAGTTTTGAAGCGCTCGTAGCCCAGTGGTTCTCGCTGATCTCAACCGGTCAGTGAGGTTAAGCAACGTACACAGAGGCAGGGAACCTGATGGGTGACCAAAGTGGCAATTTATTACGAGCGTTTCCGTGCTTCCGAGGTTATGCTGTCGGTCCCGGCTATTGTCGATTGACTACAGTCGTTAAAACCAAGTCAGAGTCCATTGTGCGGTTTGAAAAACTCTGACACCAGGGTTAGCCAAGTTCGCCACATACTTGACTATACCTACACGATAAGAGGAAGTTTGGAGTTATATGACGCTGAGTGAGTTATCCAAACCTGGCTGCATTAAGTATCATCATATCAGCCTATTGCAGTCCACTGCTGAACATAGGCCTCCCCCAAGGTGCGCCACTTTGCACGATCCTCCGCTGTTTTCATCCAGCCACTACCCGCTATCTTCTTTAGGTCATCTGACCATCTGGCTGGGGGGCGTCCTACACTACGTTTGCCAAGACGTGGTCTCCATTCGAGAATGGGGCATTAAGTATACTAATAGTATTTTTAAAACGCGTGCCCGCGTGAGATATATATTTTTCTTTCCCAAAAATTATACTAATAGTGTACTTAATTCACCCAGGTGATATATGTCAGGTAAACTAAGCTGACTACAGGAAATATTTATTTATTTAATTCAAAAATTTTCAAGGAGAGTTGACGAGAGTGAACCTGTACTACGAAAGTCGTTGCCCTGACTGTGTGGAACTGTATCCACTGCTGGTTCCAATGATGGCCAAGATAGGTAACTTCGTGGATTTACATTCTTACCCATTAGGATTTTCCAGTGTAAGTTGGTAGGTGGTTGACTTGCATAACAAAAACCACAATATTAGATCATTCGAAAATAGTAGACACTTCAATGAATTTGAAGAAATTATGTTACTTAATACATTTTTCTAACACCTAAGCTATATTACTACAAAGTGTCATCTTAATCCGTTCAGTTGCTTTTGCGTGAAAGATAAACAAACATATATCCATGCATTCTCACAAACTTTCATGCATCTGTAATATTAAGTTGGATGTGTTAGTTGAATTGGATAAATTAAACAATGCTTTAAATTAAAAATCGCAAATATTTGTGTAAAAAGCAAATGTTTGTCCTCGGTTCATTGATGTTTAAGTCTGTCTTTCAAATTCCAGATAGTAAACAAAACTAAAGGGCAAATCACAATCTACTGCGGACATGAAAACGAATGCTACGGGAACATGGTGCACGGATGCGCTGTTGACGCCTTGATCGGACTGTCCACAGCCAACGGCTCTGCTCCATTATACATACAGTTCGTCAGCTGCGTCATACAGAAAAACCCCAATGATAGACGAGGACGAGGTACTATATTTGATACTCAATTATTATCATCATGGCACATCGACCGGACACAAAATACATATGTGATTTTGCAATATGTAATGCTGCAGACTATTGTGAATTCAGGTTTCACGAAAGGAACAATTAAAATAAAATTAAAACAATCTTAACTGAATTATCGTATCAAATCGCCAGGTTGAATACGATAACTGTGCCTTATGCATTTTAAATGCTTTTCTGAATTACTTAAACCATTTTATTTTTCAATTGGTAATTAAATGTTTGTTTCCAGTGTGGCAAAAAACTAGGCATCAGTACCGAAATCCTTGAAAGAGACATCAAAGGATGTGCTAAGAACGACCTAGGCAAACTAATCCACCTGAAGAACGGATTGATAACTGCGCAAGACGTCGGAAGTCCCCCCCACTACGCCCATTCCTCACCATCAACGGTCACGAGATCAATATGGATAATTATCAAGATCTGGTAGATGCTGTTTGTAAAAACATGAGGACTCTACCCCCTGCATGCAAACACTAGAAGGAGAGTTACGAAGAACCTATTGAGATGAGTTGGAGATGATAACGTTTCTTGAGAATAGTTTTATTGGGTATATGCGACCCTGACAAAGAATACATTTCTTACGTCATATTGTATGGATGGAATAAATATATGTTTAAATGTGATTTTAATGACCTTTTTGATCCCTAAAATATGTGATCTCATTATTTATTTTTGACAAAAACTGAAGTTGATCGGGAATCCATGGATTTCTAAGGAAAACTTCTTCAAAACTTTTGCTAAGGGTTGCATGGATAAGGTCGTCTTTGTGCACTTTCAGTGTGAACACCGTTTTAACTAGTAAATATTGTGCTAGTAACAAGTTGTATAAGTTTACACACACACTATAAGACCCACACTATAGTTACTTAAGATACAAGTGCGTTAAGCAACGTGTAACGTGAGCCCACTTGAAACACTACCGAAGCGTTTTATAATACTGTAGCCGAGAAAATAACAAAAGTGTAATTTATTTGCATCAATATACATTAAAATGAAATATCATATCTAGCTGTCTTAAAAAAAATGTATGATATAATTTGTAGTGGTCATATGTTATTAAGAGTTTTGGCCATGAAACAAAAAGAGTATTTAGTCTCTTTACTGCTTTACGAGTGTACCCGGACAAAACTTCTATTAATATATTTGTGGACCAATCTAATAGTTTTATTGGTTTTACTTTTTATACAGCTTTGTTTATCATGCTGTACGTTCACGCTTTTGGCCGTCAATCTGGAACTGAACCTTAGCCGGATTATTTTTAGTATTAAGATTTGATTGTTTACTGTTGTGTACGTCTTATTAATAAAATAAAATAAAAAATACAATACAATATATGTATTTTATTGCTTTGTAAGTAAATAAGTGACGATCGCTCTGATACGAATCAATTTTCTGGGATCCAAGCACAACCCACGAGTCGCACCATTCAGATTACTGTGAAACTTTAAAAGTGACGGTCATTTTACGTCAATCGCTATCAAAGTAACGTTCACCGTCATCTTAGGCGTTGTTTATACACAAACGACGTGGCACAGCGGCGCGGCTGTCATAGCAACGTAATATGAATCTTAATAGCTATGGAGCAAAGGTTTTTTCCGTCCGTTGCTCCGTCTGCAAGTGGTCTCTTCGTGTTTATATTTCCGGCAAAAATCTTTTGCTACGTAGCTTTTAAGATTCATTTTACTTTGCTTTACCCGATGCGCCGCCGCGCGCCACGCCACATCGCTTGTGTATGAACAGCGCCTTGAGTGGCATTCGCGGATTGTGCTTGGAATACTGGTAGATATCGAAGTAATCTACTTTTATATTGACTATACGAACTATGTACGCGTACAAAGTACTACAAACGAACTGCCAAGCTTGCGCACTTAATAATGCGGCGAGCATACAGGAGGCGGGTTCTTCAGATGTCCACACACAGTACGCATCAGGTCTCGAGCATCTGTGCCTTGACCATTTATCACTAGATACGGTACATAGGTGTGGTTTTTGTCATCGAAATCCCGTTTTACGATCAACGCATTCTTTATCTGCAAATACTTTCCTACAAGACCGTCTATACAGACTTTGATGTCTTTTAGAATTACTTCTGGAACATTCAGTTGTTTGGCGCACTGAAAAAAAAATTCAAACTGATTTAATGGAATTGTTATGGTATGTCTTACGAGAAAGGTTAAATAAGTTATGATTTAAAAGGACTTTTTATAAACAAAGTGCAGAATGTTCGCCATCAGTCCAAATAACCCCCCTTGGATCAATTAATAAGTCCATAGTAGTAGACTATGACCCAATACGAGTTAATTAGTTTCAATTAAGAGATTACCTTACAATTAGAGTTAAAAAGGTCAAACAATACCTCATCCACTGTGGCTGGAGTAGACAGATTCTGCATGACGCAATTATTGTACTCTATATACAAAGGAGGAGAGCCCTTCGGAGTAGGTAGACCGACCAGCGCCTCAGTAGCACACTGGTGTATTCTATTCCCGTAGCACTCTTTATCGTTTAAGCAATATGCACTCAAAACTCCGTCACTGTTGTTTACTAACTAAAAAAAAATCGGAATTGATCAAGCGAGCACGAAGTGTCTTCGATTCAGCTTCGGCAAAAATGCTTTCGTATGTGTGACTGGCTGGGCTGTCTATCTAGATGTTTTCCTCTACAAGTCGCTGTTCTCAACCGATTCTCGTGAAATTTTGTGAGCAGGGTCGAAATTGTATGGAAGTTTTTTTATTTATTCAGTTTTTAAAAGTTTACCAAAATGGCGGAGCCACGAGGGTTGAAGACGTTGTAAATAACTCTAAAATTAAAAATCTATATATATAAAAGAAAGTCGTGTTTGTTACAACGCTTATAACTCGAGAACGGCTGGACCGATTTTGATTAAATTTGGTATGGAGGTAGCTGATACCCTGGATTAACACATAGGCTACATAATTTTCCAAAATTCCCACGGGAACGAAGTCCCGGGCGTAAAGCTAGTTATGTATAAATCTCATTCATCTCATATAATTCTTAAATGGCTGAAGCAATTTTGATCAAATATAGCTAAGAACCATCTCAATTACGTCATCTTTCAAATAAAAAAAAACTTTTTTTTTTCCTATGCTCCTTAGCGGAATAGAACATAAACTTGTTTTGCTGATTTACATCCTTAATTTTAGCTAACTAATTTAAAGTTTTCCATCCCGATTCAAGCAAAAACCTTAGTGTGTGGTGTTTACTTACTTTAGCGCCAATAGGGTACGCGTGTAGATCAATATAATCAGCGAGTTTACTCGTCAACTGAATCAGTTGGGCGTACTCATGCATACAGCCGCCACAAAAATTCATGTAGAATAAATCGACTTGCACCCTCTCACCCTGAAAATCAAAGAAAAATAGGCAAAATATTGAACAACTCTTCATAGAAAGAATGATTAAATTCTGAAAGAAAGAACCATGCAGAAGTTGCGCTGCTTATACACAGGCGACGTGGCTACAGGCAAAGGTTTTTTCATTTCTCATACCTGGAAAGTAGTGTTATTTCGATCTGATTATTGGGTGGAAAATGCTGCTTCCCTCCATAGAAAGGGAAAAACTCATACAAATTACTTCCCACCTAAGGGTCGGAATGAACTTTAAAAATAAAACTGCGGTCAGCTGTGAAGAAATTTATGTTAAAAAAAACTGATTAAAAAAAATGCTGCGGCCATATGAGTTTCTAAACGGCCAGTGTGAACTTAGCGCAAAACTTCTTTGAGAGAAATAAGCCGCAACAATTACGCGGTGAGTTCCATATTTAAAATGTAACTTTTAATTTCAAGAATTGTCCTAATTCGACAATTCATTTTAAATAGGTACTACTAATATTATTATAAATTATCAATCAATATTTTAGATAAACAACTAGTTTTATTTTCCTCGTATTCGAAATGAAAAGTAGAGTGTTTAACACGGGTAAAAGAATCAATTCCTAATCGGACTATCGGGAATTTATTCTTTCCACCCTTGATTAACAATCGACTATTTTAGTCCATCGCTCCGTCTTTAGGATTGTCTCTTCGTGCTTCTATTTTCCAAAAAAAAAACGTTGGCTCCGTAGCTATTAAAATTCATTTTACGTTCCTTTTATTGCCTCGTCTTCGTTCCACGTCGCTTGTGTATAAACAGCGCCTCAGACCGACAGCATTTTTGGACTGATTTCATTGTATCATCACGGTCACGTGCTAGGGAACCTTTTTGAAACGCAAACGGTACAAAATAGCCTAAAGGCTGTATTATTTTGTACTTCTTAGGCTTCACATTGTATACTATGTTCGTCTCCCTGGATACCTTGAAAGTGGTATTTCAAAATAGTACAAATTCTAAGCTTGTTAATACCTATTAAAGATTTAAGAATAACTTGCATTTTAGGCGCTTTTTATATACAAACGACGTGGCGTGGCAGCGCGGCTGTCAAAGCAACGTATAAAGAATCTTAATAGCTACGGAGCAAAGGTTTTTTTTGCCGAAGATAGAAGCACGAAGCGACGTCCGTCGCGCCACGTCGTCGCTTTTGTATAAACAGCGCGTTAGGCTTCGTATCTAAAAAGTCTGAACACAACAAAATTTAAAAACGGCGGTGCAAAATAGGTAGTACTTGCAAATTACTAAGCTTCTTTATTTCATTTATGATTTAAAAATAACTTTAAGCTTATTATACCTTCCAGCACGACCCTGCCCAATTCATCAAATGAATTTCTTTTTTATTAAAGAGTGGTGTTATAAGTTTGACGTGTGTATCTGTGTATCTGTATGTCTGTATATCTGCGTGTCAGTCTGTGACATCGTAGCTCCTAAACGATTGGCCCGATTTCGATGCGGTTTTTTTCGTTTGAAAGCTGACATAATCTAGATGGTTCTTAGCTACATTTGATCAAAATTGGTTCAGCCGTTTATAAGTTATAAGTAATCTAATGGGGGTGAAACGTCAAATATATATTACCATTCTTTTAGTGTCGGGGCTAAATAGGAGCACAGTGAATACTTACGCAGTAAGCTGTGATGAAGGCGAGAATAAATACAATTGATTTTGTAAACATGGTACTCAATGCTTCCACAGCAAGTCAGCGTTACAAGATTAACTTGTCAGTTTTTATATTGCAGGCTTATTTACGGCGTACGTCACAGTGCTGATAAAGTAAATATTTCCATTAATATGTTCAATATTTGAGATATCTGTGTATACAGGTAGCTTAAAAACTTACAAATGAAGTAAGAATTAAGATAAAAATTAAACGAACTTCAAAAAAGTTAAAAATAAAGACAACATCATTTAATGTGCTAGGTGTACTACGTTATTTTACGTTAAAATTAAACCGAATTAGTACCACTGATCTATTTGAAGTCGGTGCGAAGGCGGCTCATAAAACTTATTTGTCTTGGCACCGACTTCAAACAGATCAGTAGGTACTAATTCGGTTTAATTTTTTTTCTTTAAATTTTTATTTATTTATCCATATTTAGTGTAAATAAAAGAAAGTACATGAGAAACATTGTAAATGCCTATTAAATTCAACGTTTGTCCTCAATTTCCCTGGGATTCCATCATCACATTCTGACTTAGTGACAACAAGACCGAACCACCTCTGGAGTATACTATTTTAAACAAAAAAAGAATTTTGAAAATCGGTCCAGAAATAGCGGAGAAAGAATTAAAGAAGCAAATGTAAAGTTAGGGTTATAATCATGAGGAATGTCTTTTAAAATGAGGATATCTAATAATATCTATATAGTTTCTTATCTTTCACAAAATGGGATACTTAAAATGGAGAAATTTACAAACTACTTATTTTATGGGTAAAATATCCCCTTTTGAAAAGGACTCCCACTTTTGAAACTACTTTACTCGGAGACTATCCCGTTTTGATTAAGATCCGAGTGACAAAATTGTGTATTTTAGCACTAAAAACAAGAGTGCATACTCAGTTAAAAAAGTAATACAATTGTAAATATCTCCTTTTGGAAAGACACTCTTCATTGTATATGTATAGTAACCACCTATATTATAGATTATAAACTCAATCATTTCAAAAATGGCTTTTATAATCACTTAGTTTTATCAATGAACTATGTTAGCAAATTGTTTTTATCAGTGCGCTATTATTATTTTTTATCAAACCCGAAAAATCCCACAAAGACTTTCAATCGTTCAGGCTTTTTCTTAAATTGTCTTTTCTGTTATAAAAATGACACTTTCGCAAAATTACCTATCTTAAAACGGATCTATTTCCTAATAAAATAAAAGATAAAAAGATTTTGGCCTGCTCACTGTCTGACATTGAAATATCATTTAACTTTATCAGAAAAAACTACCTATTTTAAGAGAAAGGATTTAGAATGATTTTGTAGTCATTTTCTGGGTTAACTCGCTCCATCATCGACCTCATCTATAACCTTGTCAGAAAATAGATCTTTTTTAAGAGCAGGTAATTTTGAAATAGTCCCACCGTACATGAAGTATTGCAGCTACCTCTGGGATGGTTCGGCCAAATATCAGCTAGCCGCCCTGGAATTGGTGGACTGCAGAGCCAGGAGGCTCATTGGTGACAAAAAGCTAGTAAAAAACAAACTCCAAAGCCTAGCTCATAGACGTAAAGTAGCTTGCCTATGTGTTTTCTACAAGATGTACTTCGGGGAGTGTGCTCATGAGCTGCACGAGCTCATTCCGCCTGCCCCTTTCTTCTACCGGACATCCAGACGCACTGCGGGGTACCACCCTTACCTTGTCGAAATTCCTCGAATCCGTACTGAGCGCTTCTGTTCATTTTTTGTACTGCGCACCGCTAAGGAATGGAATTCCCTGCCTGTGTCTGAATTTCCGGGCACATATAACACGAGTCTCTTAAAAGTTCGAGTGAATAGGCATCTTCTGGGTGAGCTTGCTACATCCTTGACCACATCTTCGCCCCTGGGATAGTTATAAAAAAAAAACAAAGCAATGTACGAAAAGAATATTTTCACGAAATACTTTCGCTTTTCACGCTTTTAACTAAAATGCGATGCGACAAATATTTCTCAATACCTCTAGTATCCCCAAGCCCTCACCTCTCCAGGTCTAGAGTAACTTCTCCTTATCCTGGGTTACTTAAGATTAACATCTCACCGCGCTTGTTTTGTCAGCTCACAGTTGAATTGACTTCGTTTACTCGGGTTTCATTCATTATTCTGTAACTCAAGCTGCTGATTACGGCTGGGAAAACCTTGTCTTTGTTATTAAAGTTTCGCGTTAATATATTAATGCAAGAATCCTTTCTACTAATGTTCAAAACGAGGAAGGATTTTTAGGATGGATGGATGAATGTTTGTTACTCTTTCACGCAAAAGCTACTGCACGGATTTTGATCCAACTTAGTAGTATATGGGGTGACTTTAAATTAGCAAGCGAAACTTTAGTAGAGGGTGATTCTTCTCATGAAACAACAACTCGATCTGTTCGATCTGTGGCTGGTATTGTCTCGACGTGTCACTTACTGCTTTTATTTTATTTATTTATCTCTTGATATGTATTTGTAAAATATGTTTTAGTTTCTATATATATCATTTATATATATATATATATATATATATATATATATATATATATATATATATTTGTGATATATTTTTAGTGCATAAATAGTCAACTTATTTATAATTATTATTTAATTAATATTTGCGCCTTTCCTGCATTTCAATCTATAACTCCTATACCATAAGGTTGCCTGGAAGAAATTGCTGTTAAGCAATAAGGCCGCCTATTTGTATACATTATTTCAAATTCGCTGTATAAACATATTCTGTAATCTTATGTGTGCAATAAAGAATATTGTATTGTATTGTATTGTAACTTTCCCCAAGGAACCTTATGGAACTATCACTAGGTACTACGTAGCACATTAAATAAAAACGCTATACACCCAAAGACCCACATTAAGGTTTCCCCTTGTGTCGTGGGTCCCTCGGAACAAACATAAAGACAGACACAAACACCCACGACCCGAGAACAAACATCTGCTTTTTACACAAATATTTGCCCCCGACTGGGATTCGAACCCAGGACCTGTCGATCAAGAGGCAGCGCCTCTATTTACCACTCGACCAAACCGGCCGTATACAGGGCTTTAGGTATCTCTCTTTCAACCTCTCGGGTGGTTAATTAGTCCATGAAACTGAACAACTTCCCCAAGGAACATAGGTCAAAATACGAAAACAAAATTTTGATCTCCCATACAAAATGTGCTATATGCTGATGAAGTTTGTATGGGAACTGTTACAAACTTCATTAAATCGACTTCATTAAAACGAAAAATAAAGAAAAATGTTGTTGTCTTTATTTTTCGTTTGAATAAAGTCTATTTAATTAGCCTATATCTGTCTTATGGACGGGTTGTTCCACTCAACCCCAAAACTAATGTTCTCGAAACTGCCACCGTCCATACATTGATTCCACCCGATCCCAAGGACTTTTAATATTTCCATACTTCGATACTTCGATTCCACTCGACCCCAAAATGGTTTTGGTACGGTCAGCAATAAAATAACACGTAAGTTTAGAAAATAATAAAAACGTGTAAATATAATAACATAATATTTTTACTCAAAACTTTTCTCAATGCTTCTTTTTTAACCTCGGAAAGTAACCTTTCCTAAGCTTTGAGAAATTACTTATGGGTCGAATAAGTTAATTAGAACTGAATTAGAAATTAATGTTAATAATCAAGAGCTAAGTAAAATTGCAAGGGCAGACCTGAAAGTTTTGAAAAGGTTGCTATTAATTATTCTGTAAATGTTCCGTAACAAAGTTACTCCTAAGTTAAAGAAGATGAAAAGGTCATTTTACGCCGCACCAAATAGTGGCTAAAAAACTCAATGAACACAATACAAGTCTGTATTAGGGGAGACTAAGCCGTGTGGTGATCAGTTGAGAATAACACCACCCCATCTCTTTCCGTAGGTGTCGTAAGAGGCGACTAAGGAAACACAAATGAGACCTGCCTCCTAGTAAGCCATCTTAGGCAACGACACCTCAGTTTGTTTTGAATGTGAGGTGGCGACCTATGGACTCATGCGGTGTGGTAGGCTCTGTGGCCGTCTGGTTCGCGACCACCCTCCTACCGAAGTCCGACGCCAAACAGCTTGCTGTGTTCCGTCGCTGCGTGGGAGTACCGTGCCTTAATTGGCATTTTCTGGGTTAACTCGCTCCATCGTCGACCTCATCTATGACCTTGGTCAAGATTGGGGTCAAGAGTTAACCAATCTCATAATATAAAAAATTGATTTAAAAAATTAAAAAACCCGACTGCGTAACAAAAACTCAGTTTTTAATACGCAGTCGGTTTTTTTTTAATTTTTTTAATAAATTTATTTTATTTTAAACTTTTTAGTTAGGATCAGATATTAATATTTGTTTATTGATTTTCTCATTAACTGTATCCCACTGCATAAAAATTGAACAATTTCCGAATTAAAAGCCCACATTTATGTGAAAATCGTAACTCGCCACTTTAAATCGGTATATATCCTAAATGGTTACTCTGATTGAAAAACAATATGAAAAACCTAAATATGATTTTTAAATACCTATTCAACCATACCAAACTTGACATAGTTCGTCAATTTTCATTTTTTTCTTCTTCACACTATGGTGTCCAAAATCGGCCATTTCAATTTTAAATTTTTTAATACTTTCTATAACATTCGCGCCGTCATGACGAATCCAACGACGTATCATTTATCAAAATCGGCCCACGCGTTCAGTCTAAATATTGCCACAAAGATACAAACCTACATACATACATAGGCTGATAAACACATTACCCTCCTTTGCGTCGCGCAGTTTGGTAAAAAAATACTAAATATACTATATTCATATTTCAAAAGAACGAAAATTGTATGATAGGTATTTAAATCCTTTATTGTAAGATCCTTTATGAACGAATATGTATTTTATTTAATCCTTAATGAAACGTTGACTTATTTAAGTAACACTAAGATGTTCTAAGAAATAAAGCTATTTGACTTTGGTTAAGTCCACAGGAGAAAAATCGAGGTTGGAAAGCTAGTCTAAAATTACAAGACACTCCTTCCGAATCATTACCGAAAGATGGAGTAATTAACATCCAAACATAAAGTTCCACAATCACAGTATTAATGGGACGGCAATCCGTCGCCCTTTATCACAGCCCGCCATCTCCAGCTAATCAATGATATACTGTATTAAAAGATAGCACTGTTTCAAAACCTGGCTCCTTCATGCCACTTCTCCCCTCTATGGCTCAGATTCAAGGTCACTGTCTTCTACACAGGAAGCTCTAGCGCTGCTATTTGTAAACTAGTCGGCAGATATACACATCAACTTAGTCTAAGATTATTTCACGATTTTTCATACAAAAGCATACTCGAGACACATGGAGGGCTATAATTTTTAGACGAGCAAGTGCTAAACCTGTATTTTCAATTCTATTCAATAAATATTGTTTTACTTTTTTTTTCATTTTCATCACATATTCACAAATTTCAAGTACAACAAAATTTATTGAATATATTTGAAAATACAGGTTTAGCACTTGCTCGTCTGAAAATTATAGCCCTCCATATATCTCGAGTATGCTTTTATAGCTTCTCAAACAGACCTCTTTTGTATGAAAAATCGTGCAATATCCCTAGACAGTGTTGTGTTGATGTGTGTATATTGACAAACCTATCTTACTTTTCTTTTGTGTGATTTGTGTCTCAAATCTGCGTTCGATTGGCGGTGGCGCTGCTAGTTAGAGCAGATTTCATCAAGTGTATGAGAATTCGTTGGTTCAGTTTAACCACCTGGGCGGCTATTCCGCCCATCAATGGTGTCTTAATGGCCGTTGAATAACCACGGTAACCATTTTATCCGTTCAAGTGGCAAAACTTAGAATTATTGAAATCTCACACACTTAATGACAACGCCCCGATCAGTAGTGCCACCGCTAATTATGTGTTAAGTTGCCAACTACCTAGTAACTTAACATTCAGTTGGCAATGGCGCCCCCAGTCAAGGTAGCTGTTATAGTTTCGCCACCTGAACGGATGAAGTTGTCACCATTATCATGCCACCACCCATTGCGACGCCATTGGTCCGTCCAAGTAAAGCGTCCATTACTTATTGTGACTGACTTTAATTAGCTAGCAAACTTTATGATATGAATCTAAACCACCTTTCCAGGTCCTTGTTTAGGATCAAACTGTCGGTCGGACGTCGATTATAAGTAACGTGATTTTTTGGAAAAGTGATTTTTAAGTAAAACTTAGACATTACCTTTCCCAAGTAAGCATTCGAGAAAATATTTTTAAACTTCTTTTGATTTACCTTGAAAAGTCAACTAATATATTATGAAGATGAAGATAATATGAAAAGATGAATGAAGGAAAGATGGTGAAGATTGTGACATTTCACGCAATTTGGTCGAGTGGTAGTCGGTACAAATGTTTGTGTCAAAAGCAGATGTTTGTTCTCGCGTCGAATGTTCGTGTCTGTCGTTGTATATGTTCCCCCGATACAAGCGTGTAGCGTCGGTGTACCGTTTTTATTAATTAAAACCAATCTACCTTTTTTACACTTGATATCAGCTGCAGAAACAGCAATAAGCTTGGAGAAATAAATCCATCCTTGAACAATAATAATTGTAATGAAACTCGAGATGATCCGGCGTAAGTTAAATGAAGTGTTATTCTTCAATAACAGACTGAGGATAGGATTTGATGATTTACTTGTTGTTTTAGTCTAAAAACCTTTTCAAACGGAATTTCCAGGCACGGCAAATAATGCAGCCATGTTTTCCCCGCACTATATTGTATACTAGCATTCCGCTCGGGACTTCGTTCCTGTGGGAATTCGGAAAAATTATGTAGCCTATATCCATCGGGGATAATGTAGCTTTCTAAAGGTGGAAGAATTTTTCAAATCGGTCCAGTAGTTTCGGAGCCTATTCAATGCAAACAAACAATCAACTCTTTCCTCTTTATAAATAGAATAGATAAATATATGTAGATAGCTATAGATACAGATAGATATAGATAGATAGATATAGAAGATAGATTATTAGTGTAGAGTATCTATAGATTGTCTTCGCTATCTCGACCACGTAGAGAGGATGAGGGAGAATCGCGCTGCCAAAAGAGCACATCTTTCCAACCTGTCGGGCGTTGCCCAGTGGGTCGTCCAAGATGTCGGGAAAAAATAAGTCGCCGTAGTTAATGTCGGAGGTCAAGATCCACTTTGGATCGTTAAGCCAGTATATTGTAAGTAAGTAAGTATATTGTAATGTCAAGCTGGGTCAAGGCACTGTTAAATAAGATGTAGAAAATCATCAGTGTGACAATCAAGAAAAAAAATGTCTTTCCAGTGTGACAACTTGGTGTAAGCACGAATCATGTAGGATATTGTCCCCTATTTTTCTAATGTCACTAGAAACCTGGGAGAAATGATAACACAACGCCGTGCCTTTCTATTCACTTCCAAATGAATACTCTTTTTTGGGTTCCGTACCCAAAGGGAAAAAACGGGACCCTATCACTAAGGCTCCGCTGTCCGTCCGTCTGTCACCAGGCTGTTCTCATGAACCGTGATAGTTAAACAGTTGAAATTTTCGCAGATGATGTATTTCTATGTGCCCTAAAACAACAAACACTAAAAACCAGAATAAAATAAATATTTAAGGGGGCTCCCATATAAAAAAACGTGATATTTTGCTCGTTTTTATAGAAAGTCTGTCCGAGACCGTATCTCATGAACCGTGATAGATAGACAGTTGAAATTTTCACAGATGATTCATTTTTATTCGTTCTCTAACTACAAATACTAAAAACCAGAATAAAATAATTATTTAAGGGGGATCCCATACAAAAATCGTGACTTTTTTTCTCGTTTTTATAGATAAATCTGTCCGAGGCTGTATCTCATGAACCGTGATAGTTAGACAGTTTAAATTTTCACAGATGATGTATTTTGGTTGCTGCTATATTAACAAATACTAAAAAGTAGAATAAATTAAATATTTAAGGGGGCTCATACAACAAACGTGATTTATTTGGCCGTTTTTATAGAGATAATGGTTTTTATAGAGTCCGACTCGCACTTGGCCGGTTTTATAGATAATGGTACGGAACCCTTCGTGCGCGAGTCCGACTCGCACTTGTCCGTTTTATTTTTAATAATGAAGACATCGGTCACAGAAAATTACATAATATACATACACATACGCTCACGCATATAGGCTACAAAATTTTCCCAAATTTCCACTGGAGCAAAGTCCTAGGCGAAAAGCTAGTACATTATAGACAAGAAGTAAACAAGTGGAACTAGTGCAAGAACTTTTAAATATGTTTTGACCTATTAAAATTACTATGAAATTCCATTAAAAAAATTAAAAAACGAAAGTATAAAGTGTCAGTTATTGGATACCTTTATTCCTGATTGAGGTGTAGGTACTTAAAAACCAACTTCAAAATCTTTTCTGTTTTGAATGCTTCCTCCCGTAGAATAATTAATTAAAGGCAATGTTTTCCGTAACAATCTGCCAGAAACTTGACAAGGGTTTGATGTAAAATGTTACACGTGAACACTGAAGTAAGAAAGGCTTGGGAATTTGAGAATTTCAGTGAGTTTCTTGCTTGGGTACCTATTTTACAAGCTTGTATTTAGTTTCACTTGTCCCGATGTTTGTCTGTAATCAAATCTTGCAAGTTAAATTTGACCCACTTTCCGGTATCCGATTGAGCTGAAATTTTGCATGCATATGTATAACGCGTGACAATGCAATATTATGATGACATTGAGCTGATCTGGCACTATTATCATCGAGATTGGGCTCGTTTGATCCGTATTGACGAGAACTTTATGGCAAAAAGCTAGTTTAAAAAAAAGTTTTTTTTTATTTAATGTCAACAAGGGACCAACGACACAAGGGAAAACCTTTGTGTGGGCCTTTAAGTGTGTAGCATTTATTCATTTTAATGTATAGTGTTTTTGACTACACGATGTGTAACTTTTTTCTGGATTTTGTTGTAATTTCATGAGTTTCACAAGTTGATATGTTTTTGTTAAAGACTGGTCACCGAAAATTACTTAAATATAGTTATAAATTTATAGATAAAAATTTGGCCCAAAGGCTCGTTTTATAACGTAGGCGAGGAATAAGGTAATATGGTAATATTTTACGAAATATTCACGGAAACGAAGTTGTGGCGAAATATTCACGGAATCTTCTATGTGTTTAAGGAACATAAATTAAGCATCTCTATTTCCAGTTTACAAAACGAAATTCTGTTAAGTAATTATAATGAAAGTAGTCTCAAAGGATTTCATTTCAAAGCATGAAATATTACGTCTGTTTCAATTAAAACAAACTCTACGTCTGTTTTAAAAGTTCTGTCTTCGTACACCACAACATTTAACATTAAACGCCTGCTTAAAATTTCTGAGCAAAACATCAAAACACGTTGCTATGAAGTTTACCACAGGCGGTTTTACGTTTATATTGTTGCGTTTAAATCATGAGCATATTTTGTACTCAAACAAACTACACTACAAATATTTACAGGTGAAGGGATACAGAACCAACTCACAACCAGTTTCATACCCAAAACTGTCAAAAACCATTTAGCGATTTGAAAAAACTCAGAAAACAAAGTAAAGCATGACATTAGTGAAGTAAATTGCCCACCACCACATAATTTAACGTTTTGTAGTCTTAAGGATATAAAAATAATTCCCTATCTCTATGCTAATAAATGTACGAAATAACATTACAAGCAATTTTAAACGAAGTTCCTCATATGAAACAAATATTACAGGACTACTCTCATATTCTTTTTATTAAACTGCTACAACTGAGCACGGAGAATAGTTTCTGTCTCAGATGAAGAGAAAATAATATTAAATAAAGGGAAAATTTCATCCCTTGGGTTCAAAGTGAACCTTGATTTTGGAGAAATGATATTATTCCGCATCATCAAGTTATACGGTACAAAGGATCGTTTAAGAGGCAGCATTTTATCGATAAATGTACTTATATCTATAATCTAATCAGGCCGTCTCATAGTAAGCGTACTATAAGTGACTACTTATATAGCTTAACAGGCTACCTCACACAAAACTCCCAAAAAAGTGATAGTAAAAATTGAATAGAGAGGTAACATATTTTGTTTTCAATGTTTCGAAGATTCACAATAATTTACATCCTTGATTTTCACCGTATTATTTCGTCGCTGATCTTACTAACTGACGTAAGTAACATAGAGGTGACTTTTCAGAACAAGCTTTTTTCGGTTTCGCGCTATGTTTGTTGAATTGTTACTCTCATGTTATGAGACGGATCAACATAAAATTGCTGTATATAATATTATTTTTATCATTCTTTCTAGAAATATAAATATATTTATAATGGTACAGTTAAATACAAAATTACAGGCATTTAAAACAGATACGTCACTTTTGTTGGAACTTTGTAAAATTTTGTTCTCTTTGTATTTTCAGATACGTCTGTTATAAATTACCTACAAAAAAGAACGCAGTCTCAAAATCAACTTTTATTTATTAAAAAAGCTCATCATTCTGTGCTTATTTTAAAAATTTTTATATAACTGTTTCATAAAAACAGTCTTCAAAGTTTTACAAACTTTCATAGGGGCGGTTTCATACTTGTAGGTTGTGTAGGAATATAAATAATACTTGTTTACGAGTAGGTTTTGGGTTGAGCCCAAACTGTTCTAAACTGATCGGTCAGTCGAGTCGCAGGCAACATTATTAATAATTATTATAATAAATGCCATAGGCTCTTGCTTGTCCTAAGTGGGAACTGTAAAAGTTCTATTGTACGGGGTTTTGGATGTCTCACTGATAAAGATTGTTGGCTCGCCATACGACCCCGATTGGACCCCAATCGGCGGACTCGGCTATTGTAGAGATTCAAGTATTTTTTCCATGTTTCGTCCTATGTTCCTCGGGGAAGGTTGTTTGGTTTCATGGGTGGGTTCATCCTCTGGAGGGTTGTCGGGGAGGTGCCTGAAGCCCCGTGGAATTGTGAAGTTGTCAGCATTCTCTGAATGGGACCTTGGTTGGAGGGATCAGCATCTTGACAATTAAATTGGTGGGAATATAAAGATGAGAGGATGACTTGTAGAGTTCAGCATGGTCGGGCGGCCTAATAACGGGTATGTCTCCTTTGTCAGGGACATTAAGTCTTCATACTTTTCGGTCGTAATTTTGGGTGTGCTCCCATTGAGAGGCGTGATTTCGGTGTGAAGAGTGAACGTTTTGTGTCTTTTTAAACTTGGGCTGCGGTGCAGTCCTTGGTCGTGGCCAGTTTTGAAGAAAAAGTTTTGTGATTCAGACTTTTGCACGAAAAGTTCGGTCGTTTCGGTCCAGTTCGCTCGGGCTCCGGAGTCATCTTTTCGCGGTGAAAGTGATTAAATGTCTGTGGATGGTTTTTTGAAGTCGGGAGGGTCTTTATGTGTTGGAGCGGGGACTCGATGGGGCTGATCTGCTCTTGCCAGTCTCGGGATCGGGATGGGCTGGGTTGGTCTCCCGCACTTTGGCCATGGTTTGAAGTTGGGAATCGCAGTGTGATTTCCTGTATGTTTGGGGAATTGGCCTGGATGTGGATGGGTGCAGTGGCCGCAGTCGAGTTGCGGTTTTGGCCGCCGCTTCCATCGGCAAATAGATGAGTGCGCTTGAGGCCCTTTCTGTCGCTTTCTTGAAGAAAGATATTGGGAGCGGTCGATGTCTCTGATGCGCCTCTTTTACTTTGGCCTTCGTGCTGGGTGAAACGGCGGCAGTCACGTGTCCCCAGGTCATAAATCGTGAAGTTTTTAAATGTTTGCGATAAAATAGAGATATTCCATTGATACTAGGAAGTCAAACATATTATACTCGGTATTACTGGTAATTTTTATAGTCGATAGTGAGGTCCAACTCTACAAAATAAAAGAAATACAAAAGAAAAACGTGAAATTTTACTGAGTTGCTGTAGTTACTGTCTGTGTACATGGGAGCGTAAATCATACACGACGGTTGAGCTAAGACTGCTTTATTCTCGACCCACATTCAAAATAATAAAAGTATTATAAACTACCCACAACCTCCTTTTTATAAAACAATTGAAAATTACATACTATTTGAAATTTAAGATACATTCTTTAACATTATTGTTAACGTTAGGTAGATACTTCATGTTTGTATCGCGTATAGTTTCTATCGTATTGTACATATGTATATTTTACATTGAATATAATATCATTATATTGTATGATATTTTTCTTAAAACATAGAAGTATTATTATTAGATTTGATTTGAATTACATGTCCTTTCACATAGTTTTACTTTTAATAAAATAACGGAAAGACTAAGTTTTTAATTAAAACATTTAATTACACATGCCTTTTTATTTTTGTTAGTGTCTATGTATCTAAGTATATCTAAGCTAGTATCTAAGTATCTACTTCTTTTAAAGTTGATTGTATACATGCGCTTATTTATTTCAGAAGTATAATAGTTCATGCATAATCATAATTTTCGATGGTAATTTCGATCTACGTATATTTAATATTGTGAATAAAACTTTATTCGTACCATTCTAGAGGTGCTTATTGCACCTTAGTACCTACTGGTCAGTGTGTGAGCGAAGCGCAGAGTGCGTCGGCGAGTAGCCCCAGCGGTCAGGAGGTCGTACTGTCCTGCCAAAACGTGTACGGTAGTGAGTACAAGGGCTGACAGCGTCAGCGGTCCGCGCCGCGGCGCCGGCGCCGGTGCCTGGACTACTGGAGCTGGGTGACCGCATGTTGGAGGTGGTAGTGTGGCTGCTTACGTCTATGTCGTCATAATCTGTGTTGCGTGTTATTTGTGCATAGTTTTCTTTGTCTTCTATTAAATGTCTTCGGTTTCGTCTAATTGTATTTCCGTTTGATATAGATACTACATACGACCTTATTCCTGCTTTACTTTTTATTGTACCGGGTTCCCAACCGTTATTTATCCATACGTTTACCCGATTTCCTATTTGTAATGGCTTTAAATTGCGTGCCCCTTTGTCGTAATGATATTTTTGTTGTTCTTGCCGAGATTTAAGTTTCGATAAGTATTCTTTTCGTGATTTAGTTTGTAAGAGTTCTGAAGTACAAGGGAGAATACTTCTCAGTTTTCTATTGTACAGTATTTCAGCGGGCGAGGGAATATCACTACTAATGGGTGTGTTTAAGTATTCTAATATCGCTAAGTCCAAATCCGAGTTATCGTAAGCTGTCTTTCTCATTATGTTTTTAATACTTTGAATGGCACGTTCTACTTGACCATTAGACTGTGGGTACCGCGGTGAAGACGTTACGTGTTGAAATTTCCACGTTATGGAAAAGTCACTAAAGGACATTGATGAAAATTCTGGACCGTTATCGGTCATCACAACTTCCGGTATTCCTTGCCTTCGAAAAATTGTTTTAAGTTTCTCTATTACGTGCCTGGATGTCAAAGATTGTAACTTTTCTATTTCAATGAATTTACTAAAATAATCCACAACTAAAACGTATGATTCATTCCCAAAGTGAAAAATGTCCGCTCCAATCTTACACCAAGGTCTATCCGAGATTTCATGTGTAATCAGTGGTTCTTTGCAGTTTTGTTTTCTGTAAGTTAAGCAAGCTTGGCACCGTGATAAATAATCCAGTAATTGAGAGTTCATATTCGGCCAGAACATAATTTCCCGCGCTCTAAGTTTACACTTTTCGATGCCCATGTGACTGGAATGTATTTTTTTTATCATGTCTGATCGCATACACTTCGGTATCACAACACGATTTCCTTTCCATACTATGCCGAAATTAAATGTCAGTTCTTCCTTGCTGTCCCAGTAGCACCGTAATTCATTTTCCAATTTCGATTTCTCGTTTGGCCACCCACGCTTAATTATCTTAATACTTAATTATCTTAATTATTTTTTGTAATTCGTTATCTTCCTTTGTATATTTCTGAATCTCTAGAAAATGTGTATCTGTCAACGTGTTTTCAGCTGACAGCGCACATACTTGCGCCTGAGCATCGAGGTAGTCGCGCGGGGGATCGGGGGGCGAGGCGCTCGGTGCAGTCGCACGCGATAGTGTGTCCGCGATGAAGTGTGTCCCATGCCTTCAAATATTTTTGGGAACTTTTCCGCGATTTTTGCACTACTACTTTCACTTACAGCCATTACCCTCCTAATTAATTTAAGCTCGTCGCACGAGTTTCTACCAAGTACTGGCGGTGATTTGACATTAGCTATAATGAACTGCAAAAAATATGTTTTTTCTTTGTATAATACTTTTAAATTGCATTTTCCCACTACTTCGATGCTATCACCTGAATAACCCTGCAGCTTAGTGGTAGTATTTATTAAGTTTGACTCAGATATATTAATTTTACTCAGAAATCGTTTTGGTAAAACGTTCACATCAGCTCCAGTATCCAGTTTAAAACGAATTATGCTACTGTTAATTTTAAGATCTACCGACCAATCATTTTTAGAGATATTGAAGAAACTTGCCTGATCACTGGACTCCTCTTGCACCGCATACACTCTGCGCGCCGCCGACTGACACACTCTCGCAAAGTGGTTCATTTTACCGCAATTATTACACTGTGCACCATACGCCGGGCAGTCCATTCTTCTATGAATTTTACCACAGTTATAACACCCTTTGTTTGCACTAACTAGATTACCACGCGACACTGAAGAAGTTTGACCAACGTTGTTTCTATTTTGTTCTTGATTGGATAATGGTTTCTGTTCGTTCCGTGTACGGTCGCGCCGCTCGGGAGCTGCATTACGCGACGGTGTGATGAACGGCCGTCGATTGTTCCGCCGATTCACTAAATGTACCTGTGAGTTGTTTGGTGATCCAAAACTCTCGTTCTGCTGGATCTCGTGAACTTGATGTTCAATATTTTCTGTTTTTATGTTTTGCGCTTGCAGCTTAGACATTTCCGCCAGCCTACTGATATCGACTGCTTTCTGTAAGGTTATGTTTGGTTCTCGTAAAAGTCGTTCTGACAGTGCTATATCTCTCACTCCACATATAAATCTACTGCATATTAAATCCTCACATAGATCCTTGAACTCGCATTTTAGTGCTATTTTCTTCAGCTCAAACACGTACTGCTCCGCCGTTTCTAATTCTTTTTGATTTCTCTTAAAAAACTTATGCCTCTCAACAGCTAGATTTTTCTTCGGTATAAAAAAATTATCAAATTTCTTTAGAAGTTCTTCAATTGATTTTGATTCTCCAGTAAACTGTTCATAAATTTCTCTGCATTTTTCTCCTATGATATGTAATAAAATATTTATCTGGACCTTACTATCCTTTTTTGCAATTTCACACGCTTCATAATATATTTTAAATGCTTTCTTCCATTTCTCCCATTCCGTGCTCAGGTTTCCTGACGTGACATTTGCAAGATCATTCTCGAAAATGAACGGCGGTGGTGGTTGTAAGATCGTTTCCATTTTTCGCTCCCAATCCTGTCCGTTTTATCAGTAGAATCTTGAAAATACTCTTCTATTCACTTTTATTACTCTGTACGTTCACTAGTTTATACTTTTATCCCTGGGGACCGACTGCGCCATGTCTGTGTACATGGGAGCGTAAATCATACACGACGGTTGAGCTAAGACTGCTTTATTCTCGACCCACATTCAAAATAATAAAAGTATTATAAACTACCCACAGTTACGTAGGACTGTTGAGAGGGGTATATCAAACTCTGGCTACGCCGGACTGTCCGGTGGTTAGTGACGTTTAACTTCACGATTTATGGCCTGGGGATGCGTGATTGTTGCTGCTTCACTTGGCACGAGGGTCAAGGTGGGGGAGGCGCGTCGGAGATGTTGACTGCTCTTGATATTTTTCTTCAAGAAAGTGATAGAGGGGGCTTCAGGCGCGTTCATCTGTTTGCGGATGGAAGTGGTGGCCGGAGCCGCGATTCGATTGTGGCCGCTGCACTCATTTGTATCCGGGCTAATTCTTTAAAATATAGAGGAGATCACGTTGCGATTTTCAATTCTGAACCATGGTCGGGGTGCGGGGGACTCTGCTCACGGCACGATCGGCTACGCTGTCGAAGGGGCTGGATATGTGCTTTTGCCATGCCAACTACGCTTGTCCTGATCTTGAGATTGGCAAGAGTGGATCAGCCTTGTCGAGTCTTTGCCCTAACACATGAAGACTTCCTCGGCTTCGGGAAGCTGTCCACGTATATTCGATTACTTTCGTTGCGAGGGGATGGCTCTGGAGCTCGAGTGAGTTGGACCTAGGTGGCCGAATTTTTCGTGCAAGAGTCTGAACCACGTGGGTTTTCCTTCAAAGCTGGCCACGGCCGGAGATTGTGCCGCACTTTGGGTTTGGAAAGACACAAAACGTTTTTTCTTTGCACTGGGGTCGCCCCTTTCAATAGGAGCGCGCCCGGAATGTCGACTGAAGGGTATGAGGACTTGGTGTCTTTGGCAAGGGAGATACACCTGTTGTCAGGTTGCCTGATTATGTTGAGTTCTGCAAGTCACTTTCTCGTTAGATTTATGTTTTTGCTGGTTTAATTGTTAAGATGTTGATCTCTTTAATTGGGGTCTTATTTGGAGAATGTTGACAGTTTCATGATTTTGCAGGGCTTTGGGTGCTTCTCTAATAACCTTTTGGAGGATGAACCTGCCCATTAAACTAAATAGCTTTCCCCAAGGAACATAGGACAAAATATGGAAGGAATGTTTGAGTCTCCATAATAACCGAGTCAGCTGATCGGACTGTTTGTGTGGATAGTCAACAGTTTTATCAGAGATGCCTGAAGCCCTGTATAGTACAGTTTTTATGGTTCCTGTGTAGGATGGGCGGGAGTCTGGGGCGTTTAATATAATAATTAATAATGTTGCCTGTGATTTGATTGATTGATTAGTTTAGGTTCAGCTTGGGCTTGACCTAGAGCCTCAATGTGTATTGTGCAGCCCATGTGTGTGAAACTGTTTTTGTGAAAACGAGTTGAAGTTTTCGACACGCTCTTGGTTCCACCTGACTGAGAGTCAGGCTCAACGCGTTCTTGGTTCCACCTGGTAATAAATAAAGATTTCATTTATAACCAGAACGTGTTAAATGAACCAAGAACGTGTTGAGCTTGATTCTCAGCATCAGGATCTACTTGAAATATAACAACCTTGGAAGTGAGTTATATGTAGTTGAGATTAATTACGAATTAATCATCTGCATAGCTTCATAAAATACATTATCTTCTCTTGTCAGTGGAGTAAACGCCATACCCACACATATAAACACAATAATGTATGTGTTTATGTAATTTGTTCATTTTAGTTAGGCGTAAGTGAAAAAAAATAGTAGTTTATTCGATATTTCAGTTCACTCTAAAAGACGTATTCAGTTACGACGCTTTTTGCAAACAATTTTGATTTCAAAAAATTCAGGCTAAAAGACGTATATATTTACGTCTATTAGCAGGAATCCTATTTGAATAAAATGTTACTTACGTTAACCTGCCAAAATTCATTTTCTCGGTGTTGCTTGAGGATACAGATATGTCGATTAGACCGGTCGATTCGTCTTCAAAAATCGTTATACCTAGTATTAATAACTCATTTTTGTCAAAAATGCAGATACGTCAGTTAGTAAGATTAGCGACGATTTAAAACTACTCAAGATCAAGTGAAAAGCAAATAGGTAGGTTGTGTATTCAACAAACCTTAAATTTTGTCCAATCACTCTCTTTTAATTAAACCCTGTAAATGACAGTGTTTTTTTGTATAAAAATTGCTTTTTCTTTTCTGCCTTCATCAGAGTCCTAAACCAAACAAAAAACCGTTCCAGAATGTTTTTCTTCTCAAATATTGTAGCTGCTTCCATAATAATAACGTCATATCGTGTGATTGCATGTGATTCGATGTGCAACGGAACCGATGCATGCAACCTCCGAAGGACCACGCCTGACGTCACCGCTACGATGCAGTTATTGCCACGTTCTCTCTCAGGTCGTGAGAGCTTTTCCCAGTCGCCAGAAAAGTTTTCCTGTTAAGAATGCTGCGGAGAAAAATAGCTATTGTTATGTCTGTACATACTGTTATTGTGAAAAGATCTGAAAGTAAATAAGAGTATTATAGAAAAGGAACATTAGAATGTGTTTATATTTTATTACTGTATTGATATTTGAACGTGTAAGTTCTTTATAATCGTTGCTTATTGTTTTCAAGAAAAGAGTTTTTTTCTTGATTCGTTATTTGTTTGGTGAGTTCGCTTATAAGTAGTTATTTTTTTACTTAACTGACTCAACACTTATTCTTATCGTATAGGTATAGTCAAGTATGTGGCGAACTTGGCTAACCCTGGTGTCAGAGTTTTCAAACCGCACAATGGCCTCTGACTTGGTTTTAACGACTATAGTCAATCGACAACAGCCGGGACCGACAGCTTAACTGACTCAACACTGAAATGAAAACTTTCCTTGGATGAATATCTTATCAAATAAAATACAAGTCGGGATAGGGTTTTTTTTCAAAGATTTCCACTATTGAAGCTGTAAGTTCAAAATCCCGTGTAAATGATCTTCAGATATTATGAAAACTCACCCAAATGAGGCTACACGGAGTTCCCATGGGAACGAATTGTAGTCCGCTACTTAATATGTACGTTTGGTGTTTCAGTCGCAGCCCTCCATCCCTCAAACCATCATAGACAGCGTGTCTAAATTTTCAGGAAATACGCACTCTGATAGCAACCGTCGTAAAATATAATAAATAACATTAAAAACCCAAACCACAATGGAGTTCCCATACGACAAATAAACGTCCAAAATTTCGCACTTCCCCAACAACTCCTGCTACCGCCCCACATTAGGAACATAGGGGGCAATGGTAATACAAATTTTCATGTAAATTCCGTTAGAATTATAAAAAGGCCCGTTCAAGTGAATAACTCTACATCTTTACAAAACACAAAGGTAGGCAGTTCAAAAACACAATACCACAGCGGGCGGTCGTGCATTTCACCGGAACTCGACTGCTCGTAACAAGCTGTTTCGCGTGGAAATTGTGGAAATTCATGCTTTTATTTTCCTGTAGTGGTTTTGCAATTTGTAAAAATTTCAAGCAGATGACAAGTCCACGTGGATAGAACCTTTCGAAAAATAGAAATGTTTTGAATGAGCTTTAAGTAATAATATATTACATACATACATACGCTCACGCCTCTAATCCCTAACGGGGTCGGCAGAGCAAATTGTGAGGTTTATCATGTTATCAGAAGGAACAAGTTGTAGAATGGTGACAGGTGGTCAGCTATCCGCCCATTATACAGCAAAACACATTCTAAGTTTTTCTTTCACTTCCAGTCCAGCATGGAAGTATGGAATAATACAGGGTGCAAATTTGCAAGCTTGCCATATTCACCGACGTGATAATAAGTCATGTTTCCTACTTTATTCGAGAACTTCCAAAATGGAATACTTTATGAAAAACTAAAATTAAACAAAACTTTTTTTTAAAGTGTGGCCCGGAATAAACTACATAAATGTTTTTCCTGTCCATATTAACTTTAGGAGCAATAGAAATTTACCTAATGTTCGTTTATCTCAAATCAAATGATAAACAAAACAAATGATTGCTGACTTTCCTTTTTACTTTTTGACCTTGACAAAAAAAGGTATGTTATAAGTTTCTGTGTATCTGTATGTCTGAGTGTCTGTTTGTGGCATCGTAGCTCATAAACGAATCAACCGATTTCGATGCGGGTTTTTGTTTGAAAGCTGCCGTGATTAAGATGGTTCTTAGCTTTATTTAATCAAAATCGGTTTAGCCGTTTAAAAGTTATACGCAATAAATGTCGGGGGTTATACAACATTTTTAATTTTAGAGTTATACGGGATTCCTACTAAGAAATAAGGATTTTTTGGCGAAGTAAAATGCATAAATGACATTATTTACAACATTTACACGTTTATTTACACAGTACTTACAGTATTCTAAGTTCTAGTTAGCAGTTGCGGTCATAGTCATTTTAGAGTACCCATCATTTCGCACTAAACACAATCTAGCAGAGACGGAAATTCTTATTTTAACAAAACAAAACGAATACGTGTTCTAGCACTTTTTGGATTGCAGACACAGTTAAGCAATGCCTCAAAGTAAGCCAGTCTTCATCAAGCTGGTCTAAGTTGGTGAATATGATGACTTTCTGATGACTTTCCTTACGGTTCACTGAAAATTATGTTCCGTATCACATCAATACATTCAATTTCCTCCGTGTACACAAATCTTTTCAAGTTTTCACATCTCCTCATTCACAAATAAGTTAAGTCCGGGGATCGCGATGGCCAGGGAACTGGGCCATCACGTCCGATCCATTGTGTTATCTTGGTAATTTTACATATCGCCCCGTGGCGTAAGCGCGACCGGTAAAAATCCGCGTTCAAGTCAACTTAGGTACTATTAACATTGGGACGCTAGTACATAATACTTCAATGACTATTAATGGCAATTTTATGAAAAATTTTGCAAAAAACAAACAACCATTTCTGCCAAAACTTGTGCCAATGTCAATTTTTTTACTTTTTCTTATTTGACAGCAAATAGTTCGTGTAAGTTAAATTGATCAGTTAAAAACCGTACACGCCATGTAATAGGGATGTGCATGAGTATCGATAATGTATCGATGGATTAGTGCTGTGTGCATTAATTGTCGATGAAAATAAATTAAAAATTAAAAATTTCGAAATTTTGTCAATCTTATTTTATAATTTATTTAAGTTCTTTACAAGCAGTACAATGACCTCAGTGAATATGGCAAGCTTGCAGATTTACAGTTTGTATATTAATAGATACACTATAAACGCTCCACACTCAAAAGCCCACACTAAGGTTCTCCCTTGTATCGCGGGACCCTCGCAACGTACACAAAGACAGACACGAACATCCATGATCCGAGAACAAACATCTGATTTTACACAATTATTTGCCCCGACCGGAATTTGAACCCAGGACCCGTCAATCAAGAGACAGCGCCACTCGACCAAACCGGTAAGACAGAAAATAATACAATACATTACTTATTCTTTATCGCACACGAAAAACAATCATAAAACAAAAACATGTTCAATGTTCATCTTGTAGTGTACAATGCCTTATATTTCTACTCTAATTCCTTCACTGTCACAGCTATTCGTTTATGGAATTCCCTCCCTGTGTCCTTAAGACGATCTCCTTCTATCCATTCTTTCAAATTTCCTATCCCTTCCTGATTAATACCTTCTCCTTAAACTTGCAAGTCGTCATTTACTAGCACCTTTCTTACGTTTTTTTTTTTCATTTTTTTTTTCACGTGTCTAGATATGTATGTATAGTATATATGTATTTTCATCATTTATTTGTGTGTATGTATATGTTATATATTTAGGTATAGATATCTATAAGGTATATTACTCTTTGCACGTCTACCGCTTCACCTTCTGTATCGGTTCCTTCACCCTCCGGTTGCCTGGAAGAAATTGCTCTATAGCAATAAGGCCGCCGGATTGTACACTACATTATGAACATTTGTTTTTGTTTAATTTAATGTTATGTTTTATGTTTTTTTGTGTGCAATAAAGAGTATTGTACAAATACAAATACAAATTCCTTTATTCCACACACAATATAAACACAGACATAATATAGCAAACATTTAGAAAGGCAGGGTGGAAAGGGTGTGGGCACAGCAAGCTGATTTTAAGCCCATTGTATTGTATTGTATAAGTACAATTCTATTAAGAAATTAATTACAGCGCGCGCGATACAAATTTTGCACACACGGGTGTGCTAGAATCGCGCGAAGGTTTAATCCTTTTGTATTTCTAAGCTTTGTTTGTTAATTTTAATCTAATCTTGAAATACAGAAATTAATCAAATCCACTGATGTTAGATTAACCTAACGAGTGGTCCAATATGCTGTAGTTTGTAATCTCTCCTAATACTGACTACATTCATCATAAAAAAAGCTTCATACTTTGACATTAAAACAGAACTCAATGATAATAAAAAGTAAGTAATAATAACAAGGGAGCTACCAGGAAAATCTTTGAATTAAATCGTAGCTACCTTATTTTCATCTCAAACTGAATTTTTTTCATTTTCAGGATAATATCTCCCTTATTTTTTCAGTGGTCTTTGTAATATTTAAGGAACATTTTCGTAATAAAACGTATTTCAAAGTAAAACATAACCAAAATGATATACCTATCCCATTTGGCAATAGAGGTTACTCTTTACATTGTAGCAACTCGCAGATAAAAATGTTTTATAGAGCTAATTAAAAGCTAACGTAAAAGAGAATAAGAAACAAATTACAAAGAAAACATTTCACTTTACTAACACAAAACAAGGATGAAGTTTTGTAACAAAATGACAAAGTCCTCAGTGAAATTAGTGCCTTACCAGCGTAGTTTACGGATCGACGACGTAGTTATACGTTATTAGATTATTTATTGTGTATCAAAGTGAAATATTATATGGGGTTTTTGGACGCGAGTTTTTTTTAAGTGTTAAACATTCCAGTACGAGAAAAGTGTCTAGAAATAGCCTGGATTTTATACTACACATTTTGTTCCGCTAGTTTGTATGTACTTCTTAGGCCCTGCCGGTTTGGTCGAGTGGTAGTGGCGCTGCCTCTTGATCGACGGGACCTGGATTCGATTCCCAGTTGGGGAAAATATTTGTGTAAAAAGCAGATTTTTGTTCTCAGGTCAATGGGCCACGGACCTCCCTTCAAAACACGAAGAGGATTTAGGTTCTAGTCCACCACGCTGGCCAATGCGGGTGCGCCTTTCGAAAACTAATTTTCTCAGATGTTTCATGACGATGTTTTCCTTCACCGCTAGTGATAATTAATGAAAAATCCGTACATACGAATTCAGTGGTGGAAACCCGCACCTTTGAATTCGCAACTCATTATATACCAACTGGGTTATCACAACTATAACTTTTATAATTTTTAAAAACCTATTTATGGCAGAGCAATAACAAAGCAATCGAAATACCTACTCCGAATTCTTTAGAATAGGTATACCGTATTTTTTACAATACCCGTTTTATTCTAAATTTTTCTACATGTATAATGAAAATAATGATTTATATATGTAATATGTTATAAAATAATGATTTTATCCTTGCATCTTCAGACTGCGATATACCTACCAGAATAAAATCAGATTGTGATAATCTCATTTTCTCGCAAATAATATCTTGAAAAATCATTTCCGTCACGCCTTATCATATCTCCAAGACGTTAACTTGGGAAAATGATTACTATTTTGTCTTTATCAGGCGCGGTTTTGAGGTATTTATAAAATTATTGGCAGGCAATCACTTACATAAAGAAAGTCTTATATACACATCAACACGGTCTAGGAATATTGCACGATTTTTCATACAAAAGAGGTATGTTTGAGAAGCTATAAAAGCATAATCGAGATACATGGAGGGCTATAATTTTCAGACGAGCAAGTGCTAAACCTGAATTTTCAATTCTACCTATCCCTACTAATATTATAAATGCCAAAGTAACTCGGTTTGTCTGTCTGTCTGTCCGTCTTTCACGCCTAAACTACTGAACCGATTGAAATTGGGTACAAAGATAGATTAGAGACTGGGAAAGGACATAGGCTACATTTTATCCCACAGTTGGGCGCGATATAACCTGTCCACGCGGGCGGAGCCGCGAGCGGAAAGCTAGTAGTTTATATGTCAGAAAGAATTTAGGAGAAAATATGGATATTGAGCGACGGTAAATTAGCGAAAGAGTACCTTTAGTATAGGTATAAGCAGACAAATATATTTTTTTTTATTTTGTATGTGTTTCTTGAAGAAAATTGTTCAGGTAAACCAACCCTAAAACTTCGGTTAAGGTGACTACAGCACCTAAATTACGATTTTATGATGCGTAGATAAGCATGACGCACTGCATTAAATCCAAGAAAAAAATACTTCGGTAATATTCAGGACATAAACTAGATAAGTAGTTTGCTAAAAACATGATTCAGCACTTTTGGTTCGATAGGAAAAGCTCACAAAGTCACCTCTAAATACCAATATTGGGTATCTTTTAAGCTGTAAAAACGATAGTAAAATGCACACAGGAACTTGAATTTGCTATCAAAATGTTCGAGATTGAACACTCTCGATAAATAGTTAACGCATTTTTTTATTTAAGCTGTTACCTTTCCATAAATCTCATTTTTCTTACTTTTGAACATGTTTTTACGCACGCACGCTTTCATAGTCCGTAAACTTCGTGTATCGACACTGTTCGCACTGCCGGCCCAGGCCTGTTGAGAGACGGAGATGGTATTCCTATGTGTGCTGCCTTTATCGGGTACTGTAGTCGCCTTAAGTACTAATAAAAAAATAATCTCCAGAGTTACTCCCGAGTTTACAATTAACCAAAATACGATTGTCATTTCCACTTTACTAATGAAATCACTTTACTAATGAAATCATAATTAAAAGTTTTAGTTTTCCGTCTGTATATTAATTTTATTCACGTATTCACAAAATATAGTCCCGGAAACCAATTAGGCGTAGTGCGGAGTTGCGTAATTAGAAAATACTGTTGTTTCGAACTAAATGAGTGTTTGTGAATGTTTCCCAGGGGAATGAAGTTATCTTAATTAGGTTAGAAACCAACCTTGGTACTGGCGCACGTGTACCTACTTTCATTTTTAACCTCCGACAAAAAAGAGGGGTGTTATAAGTTGGACGCGTGCATCTGTGTATCTATATGCCTGTTGTATCTGTGAGTCTGTCTGTGGCATCGTAGCTCCTAAACGAATATACCGATTTTGATGCGGTTTGTTTGTGTCTTTATTTTTAATTTTTTGAAGGTCGGTTTATTTTTTTATAAAAAGTTTATTTAGTTTTCAATTTTTTGTGTAAATAATAGAAAGTACGTGTGAAACAATGTAAGTTACTATTAAATTCGAGGGTTTCCCTCGATTTTTCTGGAATCCCATCACCAGATCCCGAATTTCTGACAATGGGACCACCGCCGCTGGAGTATACTCTTTCTAAAAAAAAACATTTTAAAAATCGATCTATAAATGGCGGAGAGAAAATGGTGAACACAATAAGAAAATATATATATGTATACAATCGAACATTAAACATCGTTTTTTTTAATTCGGTTAAAAATATAATTAAGTTTCTTGGGCTAAAGTTTAAGGACCGAATGGTTTGGCACGAGAGAGAGGAAGCTTATATCCTGCAGTAGACTCCAACTTGAAGCTGTTGAAGAAGAAGAAGAAAGTTACAACAATGATATAACATGAGCCAATATTGTCAAAGATAGCTAAAGCCTCTTGCAATTAAGATATTAAAATCTCTTCAAAGGCATTTACGTTTTCAGATTTAGGGGATTTTAGGGTTTCCTACCGAAATGATAAAAACAAAGAACCATTAGGATCACTTTCTGTTGGCGTTTGATAATATCTGGCTATAAAGCTGTTGGTTTTCTATACTAATATTATAAAGAGGAAATATTTGTATTTTTGTATGTTAGTATTTTTGTATGTAACGAATAGGCTCCGAAACTACTGCACCGATTTCACCATTAGGATGCTACATTATCCCCGAGTAACATAGGCTATATAATTTTCCCAAATTCCTACGGAAACGAAGTCCCGAGCGGGATGCTAGTCTGAAATAAAGAAAGCTCTGGGAATTGGCTCTGGATTTATTGAATTAATAATGTAATACAAGTGTATCTCGAATCCGAGACGGGAAAAGGTATTTTTAGTTTTTACATTTAATTGTAGCTTTGCTTTGTTACCTCTCGAAAAATATCCATACCTAAAGGTTGCCTGGAAGAGATTGCCACCTTAGCAATAAGGCCGCCTTTTTGTATATTCTGCTTGATTGATTACTTATGAGTATGTACTTTTTGTTTATTTCTGGTGTGCAGTAAAGTATTATTCATTCATTCATGTAGGAGCATGAATGAATAAATGAATGAATTATACTTTTTTTTTTATTACTCAGGACAAATGTTAGTACTGCAAAGTTTAGTCGACGCCTTTCTTTAATTTAGGCGTAGATCAAAGAAAAAAACTTGATTGAGCTAAATTATTCCGTTATGAATCAGGGGTCAAGTTCTAAGGGCACTGCTGGAAATCAGCGTTGAAGCCTCGGCTTCAACACAAGCTGAGCTTCCTGTTTGACATCGCCCTACAGCACAATCCATATTCTGTATTGTCGTTTTCTGTTTGTTTTCTTGTCATTTCGTATTGTCGTGTATTTATTTTTCTGGTGTGTTGTAGTGCGATTTTTTGTATATCAAACAAATGTCTTGAATTTTGGTACTACTGCGTGGTTCCACCTGTAGATCTACCAGGATTTTTAAATACTTAATGGGCCTTTCTATAATTCGAACGGCACGGCATGACAGAATTTGTATTACCATTGCCTTCTATGTTCCCAGCTTCTAGTATCACTAGTGCATAGGAGGCAATGGTAATACAATTTTGCCGTGCCGCCGTTTTCTATCAAAATGGCACTGTTTAAAAAAAAATCTACGCTGTAAGGTAAGGAACCGCGTTGGCGCGAGCCCGAACTGTTTTGATCAATTTATTTGACTTTTATTGTCGATTTTGAAAGAGCCGAATTTCGACTGACAATGGAGCTCACAGGTGCAAAAAGTTATTCAAATCGCTAATCCGTACAGATTGACTTCCATTGTATTTTTTTTTATAGAATCACATTTCTACATGGGTTTTTACATTGATACTTTGATATAAATGATATATTTAACTGACTTCAACAATAGGAGGAGGTTCCCAATTCGACTATGTTCGAAAGAGTATATGAGGTACTCCCATATAAACGGTATCGAAATTAATTCATCGCTTCTCAAATAATAAAAAATACTTACATATTATACTTAACGTTTTGGTTTATGGTTATCTGCTGATAGGCATTGCTGGGATTGAAGTCGTTTGATTTTTACGTTTTTAACGTAAACGATCATGAATAAAAGCTTAGGTAAACTAAAACTGTGTAGCTAAATATAATGAGATCATGTTTTATTTATTAATTAAGATGATGAACATTTTGTTTGTTTTATTGTCATGTTTTTTGTGTGCAATAAAGAGTATTGTATTGTATTGTATGTATGTATGTATGTATGTAAATTCTTTATTGCTCAAAAACAGTGTTATACAAACCATTTTATAGGTAATTTAATAGCAAAGGCGGACTTATCCCTGAAAGGATCTCTTCCAGTCTACCTTAGAGGAGACACACTTATTTACTACTTTCTTTACTTATTTACTAAGGGAAACATACAGCACATAAACATACATACATATACATATAACACAAAAACAAGAATATTTCATTTACCAAAACAGTTTCCACTGACAAACACACATCTTAGTTATAGTTCATCTTTTTTAAATTATGTAGTTCCTTCTTCATCGTGAGGTGTAGTCAAGTATATAGTAAACTTGACTAAGCGTGGTGTGAGCTTTCTGATTTAGACTATTTAAAAGAAAAATTAAATAAAAAACATACGTATTAAATTCTTAACAAAAAACACGTTTCGACTGAATATTTTTACACCTTTCAGCTTAACCACAAGTGTTTAGCCATAAGTTCATTAGGGTAAGTTATACAATATAATGGGCCTTTTTATAATTGCAAAACGGCGCGGCAAAATTGTATACCATTGCCTCCTATGTAACAGTAACACTAGAAGCTGAGAACATAAAGGGCAATGGTAAAATGGTAATTCAAATTTCGAAGTGCCGTGCCGTGCCGTTCGAATTATAAAAAGGCCCAATGAATACTTCATACGCTTAGAAGACTAGACATAGAATATAGTGTACAACAAAGCGGCATATAAGTTGTTTTACATTTGTAATTATTTCTTATTTAAATTGAGGTATCCAAAACTATCAAAAAAATCTCAAGTTTGAACATGAAACATGGAAGAGAACTCATTTTGAGTTAATCTCGCCTTGTGTATCCTGTTCCCAGTAAAATGTATGTTTAAAACTTTCGTGTAAAATAAAGAATAAAGAGAGAGAAACACATATTTTTATTATTAACTCTTTGTCTCCTTTTTTTCTAGACAAAGTCACCAGTTTGAGGCCTAGACAAAGTTACATTCTGTTAGCGAATACTGGTAAGATGGACTACCACGTGTCACTGTGTCACTGCGGACCCACCATACTCCTGGCAAAAACCCTAGGGATACTACCATACTACCATAGTTCTTCTTTCCAGTCCATTTACGTCCCGACCAAGGGACACGAGCCTCCCTCAGTCCTGGATTTGTCAATAGGCCGTATAGGCCACGGCCTAGAGGCAGCAGATTTCAGAGAACGCACATGAGAAACCAGTGAACTGGTTTGACTTTTATCCTCTAAAATCGAGTGAGCGTACTTTACTTACGTTCTTTCTTAGTGACAAATTCATTCATTTATTTGTCTTTAGTGCCTTCCTTACTATAAAATGGAAAATTATTATTTTAGAAAGGTACATAGGGCGGCGGAAATAAAATGGCCTACACTCATAAAAAATATAAATCCGGCACTGGCCTCCCTTCGTTACATGAAGGGGATTTAGCATATGGTCCACCACTCTGCCTAGCCCAATCTGGGCTGGTGCACCGCTCGTCTTTCGAAAACGAAATTTCTTAGACGTGCGGGTTTCATCACGATGTTTTCCTTCACCGCTGAGCAAGTAATAATTAATTAGAAATCCGTACATAAATCCGAAAAGACGAATTTAGTGTTAGAACCCGATCCAGGATTTGAACACGTAACCTTCCGGTTACAAGTCTGGCTTATTACCAACTGGGCTATCACCGCTGCTATAGTAGATCACTAAAATTTTCTTAATCACTAAAATATTGTAACATTATCTAGAATTTGGAAGTCCGCCATTACTGATTAAAACAAAATCAACCAAATCAATCAAATCATGATTAAAACGAAATAAAAAAAAACAAATCAATAATCATGATTTTTTTTATCGCATTGATTAGCAAAATATGAAAATACCGTAGTTGAGATGACAAAAAGTGAAATTAAAATTAAAATTGGCCAAGAAATACGGCAGATATACGCATTTAAAACTATTAATTACGCACCGATTAGACAAAGAGATCCCACATGGACTGTGACGTTACATGTTACTACGTCCATACAAACTCCGTGTTAAACGTTTTGCTAGAAAGAGATAGAAATAAATCTTCGATGGCTTATATCTTTTTTAATTTCATAGTTATTCGAAAAAAAGTTTTACTAAATTGTTTATTACATGAATGAGGATTCATTTCTTAAATAAATAAAAAATCATGCATATTCCCTATTGACTTATTGTTCCCTACCCTTATAACAAATTTAAAAAAAAATACACATAAAAGCATAACAAAACATAGATTAACAAATTGCCGACGAGTCGCAGACGTGTCATATCTTCAAAATCTTCTAATCGGTCGGTTTCCATCTTGCCAAGTCGTCGTAGATGGCACTTAACTCCGGTAACCTAGCTTTATGACGTCTATAATACTCATACAGCTAGATAACCAAAGATAATTAACCGATCTACTTCTTCTTTCTTCTATTCGCTTTTGTTCTTTGAAGATTTTGGTACTTTCTTCAGAAGTCTGAGGTTTAGACGGCTTTATCTTCTACAATCTTCTTTCTTGTTTCCCAAAACTCCATTTTCGAAGATCTTCTAGAAGAACTTGCACTTAGTACTCATGTACAGACATCAGCACGTCAGGTTACCAATTCACACTACGAAAGCTGACATTATTACGAGCAAGATAAGGGTGACATCAATGCATATAGTCTGATATGCTGCCGTGTGTACGGACGGCCGCGCATCAGGTTACCACACGTGTGCACTCTGTTGCTGTTGTGATAAGAGCTGTTTTGCAATGAAAATGGAGTAACCTGATGCGCCCGCCTCTGTACATACGTGGTACATATCTTAGTAACAAACTACTCACAATAAAAGAAATATTAGGTACGTACAGTATTTGTCTACAGACTTATTATAAGTACATTGTCGGTATCAAACTCACGCTGTAAAATTATTTCAAGAATATGTTGAAACTGAATTTACAATATCTACAGCCTACAGTTTAGTTACAAATAACAAAAAATCATAAATTACACCCTTTATTACCTAGGTTTTGGTCATGCTAGAAGGTAGGACTGTATACAGGACTTAAGGTATCTCTTTTTCAACCTCTTGGGTGGTTAATCAGTCCATGAAACTGAACAACTTCCCCAAGGAACATAGGTTCTTTGATCCCATACAAACTTCATCAGCATATAGCGCATTTTGTATGGGAGATCAATTTTTTTTTTCGTATTTTGACCTATGTTCCTTGGGGAAGTTGTTCAGTTTCATGAACTGATTAACCGCCCGAGAGGTTGAAAGAGAGATACCTTAAGCCATGTATAAAAAAACAATCAGTTCAATCAGTCTCTAGAAACTATAAACCGCAGCGAATATATAGAATTTCAAAAACAAATTAAGTTAATATCGGATTCAGTAAACAATTTAAATTGGCGACGAACTACCTCACTTACACAATAATATCGAATTGGAATTTGAAACTGGCTTACTTTAATTTTGTTGCCTACATTTTAACAAAGAGAATCATCTTTCAACATCTTATGTAAGAATAACTGGGATTTTATTAAACAAAACTCGTATGTACAATTTGACAGTATAGGAGCGGTGATAGCCCAGTTGGTAATGAGCCAGACTTGTAATCCGAAGGTCGTGGGTTCAAATCCTGGTGCGGGCCAATACCACAGAATTCGTCTTTTCGGATTTATGTACGGATTTCTTATTATCACTTGCTCAACGGTGAAGGAAAACATCGTGATGAAACCCACTCGTCCAAGAAAATTCTTTTTCGAAAGACCACCACCACCACCAACGGGCCAGCGTGGTAGACTATGGCCTAAATCCTCTTCGTGCTTCGTAGTTAGGCCCGTGCCCCTCAGGGGGAAGTATGTGGGCTGATAAGAGACCCAAAGGTTCTCTAATAATTATAAAAGGACAAAATAGGACTTTTTAAGATTTTTTAACCCCCGTTAAAAGAAAGAGGGCTGTCATAAGTTTGATGTATTTATCTGTGTGTCTGTCTGTATCATCGTAACTCCTAAACGAATAGATTGATTTCAATGCGGATTTTGTTAGAAAGCTGAAGTAATCGAGATGATTCTTAGCTATATTTCATCAAAATTAGTTTAGCCGTTTCAGAGTTATAAGCGCCTAATTTCAGGAGTGATTATTTTTTTTATTTTAGAGTTATTTTGTTAATAATGGATTCGTTTTTGATCACAATCTAGCTCAAGGTGAAGATACTTAGAAGAAGCCTATTGACACAAACTTTAAAGACATTCTATAAATGAGGTCAGAAATATATACAGAGGCAGGGAATGCAGTGTGCAATATACAATGTGTTACAAAAAAACCCAAAGAAAAAGATAATTCAAAATTAATTGAAATTTCGTTTATTGCGCAGCTCTATTACAAATATGACAAGTATGTGATATTAATTATATGAAACTTTCATTTTGAAAGATGTCAAACCGTGCAACTGATTACTAGAGTTGCGACGATTTAACTTTTTAAATTAAATGGAATTTCTTTGGGTTTTTTTTAAACACCTTGTAAAATATGGCGAAAAGCGCTCAATGCAAATCCGCGGGATTTCTACAAGACAAGGATGGTACTTCTCCGCACACACAACCCAGGTCTGTGTTTTGGGCCACAACTTTATAGTTACTTGCCATCGACTCGCTAAGAAGAAGACGGATGGTACCCTGCGGTGCGTCCACTAGAAGGGCATGCAAGCGGAATGAACTCATGTAGCTCCTGAACACACTCCCAAAAGTGCTTTTAGTAATAAATATGTATGCCAGTTACTTTATTGAAATCCAAACTTTCCCAGAATATTAAATACTACTGCTACGAACAAGGCGAAACATTTGAAAAATATAGGTAAAATATTTTTAACTGCCTGTAATGGTATAGTACCTTCAGTCAAATATGCAGCAAGCTTGACACTTTAAACTTGTACTGTTCATATTCCGTACGAATAAGAACGAAAATCGCATTGAAATTGCCAAGCATGAGCTGCTCTTGAGCACAGAAGGTAATGTCTCGACTAGTTTTAAAAATAGAACAGGTGAATGCAGAATTGAGAAATAAAAAGACCGTAACGATACACCTTCAAGCCGGTCGAGGTCTCAGGTTTAAAAATAGAACTGAACTGGCCAGTTGTTCTATTTTTAAACTTGCATTTTGTCGAGATGAGGGGTAGGTAGAAATAAAGTTACAAGTTAATAACCGACTAGCATTCCGCCTGGACTTTGTTCCCGTGGGAATTCGGGAAAATTATATAGCCTATGTCCATCGGGGATAATGTAGCTTTCTAATGGTGAAAGAATTTTTCAAATCGGTCCAGTAGTTTCGGAGCCTATTCTAGTATTCAGTAGTTTCGGAGCAAACAAACAAACAATCAAATCTTTCCTCTATATAATATGTATAGTGTTTAGATAGATATAGATGATATCAAATGAACTACCACAGAAATAACAGCTAACTTAAAGTATTGATAATAATAAAGGTAAAGTCCTTTGATTATTATTATAGATACCGATTTCTACGAGAGATAAATAACTCCAAAATCTAAAAAAAATATCACCATCAGCAAATATCGCTCGTAACTCCAAACGGCTGAACCAATTTTGATCAAATATAGAAATTGCATTGAAATCGGTCCATTCGTTTTGTAACCATAATGCCACAGACAAACACACTGCTAGATACACACGTCAAACTTTTAACACCTCTAGCATATTTTTCAAGAAATTAGGTAAATTCGGTTAATTTTTATTATTTAATATGAAACTTATGCCACAATTTATTTACTGTTTTAGCTCCACATTTCACCATTTTGAAGATCGTTTCTTACCGTTTTTTCAGACGACCTTAATAAAGACTTTACTGCTTTAAATCTAAACACTGTACGTAGATCTTCCAGTTTTCTTAGATAGATTCGATTTCGATGTTGTTGATCTTCCAAGTACCTCAATTTCTCAGACATTTTCGAAACTTGAGTTCTCGTTCAACGTCCTTGGATGATTTTTGTGTGGTTGTCGAGTTGTTGCTCTTCGCCGGACGTACTTGAATCGTATCCTGAAATTGAGAAAAAAAAAGAATTATTAGGATGCAACTAATATATTTTTAATACATGTTAAAAAAATTTAATACATATCAAACCAAAAAACTACAGTATCATTATTAAATATCCACCTTACTTATTTTTTGGACGATTTGACATTACTTTCACAAAATTCATTTAGATTCAAGTGATGACTATCTCATACTTTGTTACTTTAAGAAATTATGTTCATAGGTATGTTTTTTCTTTTACTATTTTCATTTGTTATATTTAAATAATACATAGCTAGGTTATCGACAAAAAATTACGGGTTGGAGTTTTAGAATTTCTTGGCTCATTTGTTGAAGATGAGTGTTTTGTCCGAAGCATAACAGAACTTTCAAATTAAAATCATTTTAAAATGTATCGTTGTTTAAGGGGTAACTTAAAATTAAAATTTCAAATAGAAAAAGTTTTTTTAATCCAAATTTCAAGACGTGAAACTGAATAACCTTTTCTGTTTGATAACTAAATTGAAATCAACCAATTTGAAGCTAATACATTGTGCCACTGCCCACTGCTGAACTATGACGCTGTCATAGAATTTATTTATTTTTACCAGCCCATATACATCCCCACCGAGGGGCACGGGCCTCCCTTCGAAACACGAAAGGGATTAAGGCCATAGACCGCTCGTCTTTCGAAAATGAATTTTCTTAGACGTTAGGGTTTCATCACGATGTTTTCCTTCACCATTGAGCAAGTGATAGAACGAATTTAGTGGTACAGGCCCGCACCAGGATTTGAACCCCCGACCTTCGGATTAAACGTAATCAGCCCCATAAAGGACAAAACGCTTCTATCCCAGAAGCCAACCGAACAAGAAAGCACGAGGGAACGTCAAGGAAAATGAATTAACTTTTGTTACTTGCAACAATCAGAAAATTACAAGAGACGCCCCGAGGGATCGACGACAAAAAGGTAAGAAAAACGGTAAATGGTTAAAGGTAGAACATTTCCAATAAAGGGACAAAAGATAGTCCCTTTTTGGAGTCTTCGAGGAATTCAATGGACGAGTCCCTTGGAAGTAGGCTCTTTGAGTGGCTTAATAATAAAAAGTGGCTAAGCTAAACTGTGCAAATAACAATTTTATCAAGGTTAACTTTGCCGACTGGATAATTTTAATTAAGTAAAGCAAAAATTTGTTATGAATAGACCTTACTACTTTTCTAAAGGAATAAAGCACGAATCAGTTCTGAATTATAAACAAAATTCGCCTTGGCAAGCGGTAAGGCTATTGTTATGTCTTTTCATATTTCCTTCGGCTGCTTCTAATTAAAACGCCGTTCTGTATTCTGAGATTATACTTACTACAAAGGACCAGCAACGCGACATACAAATCCTTTAATAAATAATCTATGCGTCACTACTTCTCAATTCAAATACTTAAAACTCAAACTGCCAACAACAGTCCAATCAGCCAGTCATGCTGAAAAACCAAACAAAAAACTGTCAAGAAAAAAGTTTTCCGCACAAAAAGGTTGTATACCAGCCCACCATGATCGAAGTGTAAATGACTTATGTAGACATTCGTCAGTGGCTTGCTTCTCGGAACTGTTTGGTTAGGTTAATACACTGGTATATGCTATCCGACCATTTTAAAAAGACATTGGACAGTGTTGACTTAATCTAACTTTACTATAAAAAACAGGAGGTCATGAAGGGATCTACTCAAAATGGTGGTAATACACGTGACCATGACATCAAAGAGCTAAGGATATAGCGGTTTTGCTTAGTTGAGTTTTCCTCTTGGTCGTTTTCCAAGCATGTTATTATTTTTAAATATTGCCGTTTAGTTTTTGAAGAGGCTAGATTTTGACTAAATGCATTAGTCAATTACTTTTAACAATCCTCTTACCAGCCCATATACGTCCCCACCGAGGGGCACGGGCCTCCCTTCGAAACTCGAAGGGGATTTAGGCCATAGTCCATCACGCTGGCCCAATGCGGGTTGGTGGACCGCTCGCCTTTCGAAAATGAATTTTCTTGGACGGGCGGGTTTCATCACGATGTTTTCCTTCACCGTTGAGCAAGTGATAATTAGAAATCCGTACATAAATCCGAAAATACGAATTTAGTGGTACAGGCCCGCACCAGGATTTGAACCCACGACCTTCGGATTACAAGTCTGGCTCATTACCAACTGGGCTATCACCGCTTTTTACAATAAACAATTAAAATAAATTGTTTTGAAGGCCCTTGCCCCTCGGTGGGGAGGGCTGATAAAAAAATAAAAACATTTTAGAAACTCAACTAAAGCCTCTCTTGTGTGTGTATGTGAAGTGTTCAGATAGACATATTAGTCATTCCATATTTGAAAATTGTAATATAACGTACAGTTTGCTAATTCATTGCAAACTGTTAACTGTTTTTCCTAAACCAGTATTGTGAAGATACTTATTACTATTTAGATATTACTATACGAGCGCCAAGAAAATTATAGGAATTGAAAGGTCGTCATGGCCGAAATCGGACCGACTTCATCATCATAGCAACAAAAAAAGGATAAGAAAGATTTTGTAGGAAAGAGATTAAAAAATTGTTTTAAAACGTAGTGTTTACTGTTACTACAAAAATGATTTACTTCTTGTAATAGTCATTATAGTAATTGTTTTTTATTATCTATCAATTAAAATATAATTATTATAGTGGGTAATGGTTTTACCGTTAACTTGACTCATAAATGCAACAAAGTCATGTGTCATAGCGTCATAGATTAATAAAATATTGTCATTCACCATTGCATTGCAATGAACATTTCTTAAATATAAAACAAAGTCGGGTTTGTTCGAACACTTTTAAAGTTATAACTCGAGAAAGGCTGGACCGTTTTTCATGGTTTTTGAGTTTTTGTATCTGTCTCTGTCCCAAATAGCAGAATAACTATTAAAACATAGGAAAATTCCTGAAAAAAATTAAATTATGTAAATGACTAAACCACGTTACTCGCAAGTGTGCAGTCACAGTTATTTAGTAGAATTGGCCTACAGGTGACATAGAACCGCAATAGGATGTGTCGGCCCTTCAAGTTTATCAAAGGCCTTCATCCCCTCCCCTGCTATCTAGTTACCTGGTGCCAAGTGCCGACGACCACTGGCGGCCTTGCCAAGAATCCGTTCTTTGTACAAACCATAGTTCAAAAGCCTATAGATAGATGGTATTTACACAAAAGATAGACACTTCTTTGTTACGTTTATGATGAATAGTTTTGCGAGTGTTTTTTTTAAAAGATGGTTGACGATTGTCAAGGCACGTGATTTGAGTGCGAGAATTTTGGTCAGGTATTTTTTTTTTTAGTCAGTTTTAGTGTAGATGTGACATTTGATTTAGAATTGTGAATCATCACGTTTGATGTAAGTATCACATTACTAAAAGAATAACACATATCAACACGGTCTGGATATATTGCACGATTTTTCATACAAAAGATGTCCGTTTGATTGACAAGCTATAAAAGCACACTCTTGACTGGACACATGGAGGTAAAAAAAAACAGATGAGCAAGTTCTAGCTAGATTATAATTTTCAATTCTAATCAGTGAATTTTGTTTTGCTTAAAACACGGAAACGCACTTTTTTCTGGGTTTATTTAATGAAAATGTGCTAAGGACTGGTATGGGTATTTCCGAAACTATACCTACATAGAATCGCAGCGAGTTGTTTTACAAACGTTAATTATTTTATTACAATATATTTAATGCATTCAGAAAAACCCGCCAGACAACAACATTGCCAGGATACCAAGCCGTTTTGACATTTTATAGCCACGCCGTAGTCACGTTGAGATCACGTTTTTAAACCGACGTGACCTCTGGCGGCGTGGCGTGACTGTAGGGTTCCCAACCATGCAGTTAAAAACAGTATTATACTGTTTTGGACTACTTTATGCTTTTTACTGTTGAATAAAAAAAAGTATACGAAAATACAGTTTTCAAAATCAATAGTATCCATAAAAAGAAAGTAGTAACATATGTATTTAAGACGTTAAAGAAAATATGTATTTAAGACATTATAGAAATAAAATACTGTTAATTTCTGCCAAATACTGTTTGATTTACCTTGCCACCTTAGTACTTTTTTTCATGTAATAAAGGTTTTTTTAAAGATATTATTAACATCCACAGACTTGGTGTCCGTGCCCTTGTCTAGATTAAGATTTCTTGTTAATACTTGCTTTTTTTTCAATATTATCTTTAGTATGTAATAAAGGTTGGCAACCCTACGTGACTGATCTAGATAGCTCAAATTTCACGTTAGCTAGATTCAGCTGATAGCTTAACGTGCTGTTTGAGCATTGTTAGAAGTTATAGTCATTTTGACTTATAAAATGAAGTCTTATCTGCCGCGGCACTGAAGACTAATATAATATGAGATACGTATTATAAATTAAAAATATTGTTTATCCTCGGGACATTTATCGCTTAGGTATAAATCTGAAACGGCTGAACAGACAGACACACAGATCTATATGTCTGTCTGTGGAGCTACGATGGCACAGATACACAGACATACAGATACACAGACACACGCGTCAAACTTATAACACCCCTCTTTTTTTGGGGGTTAAAAATAAGTTCTCCTAATGTAATACATAGGATTGTAGTAGGCTGGTGTTTTTATAATCTGCGCTTTAGTAATCCACGAATAGTGAACTGACAAAATGTTTATTTCATTTTGTATCACCCCCTACATAGGTTAAAACGGCTAGTTTTTGGGCCGTGTGGTGAGAATAACACCACCCCATCTCTTTCCGTGGGTGTCGTAAGAGGCGACTAAGCAAACACAAATGAGACCTGCCTCCTAGTAATCCATCCCAGGCAATGACACTTCATTTTTTTTTAATCTGAGGTGTCGTCCTATGGTCTCATGCGGTGTGGTAGGCTCTGTAAAGGGCCGTCTGGTTGGCGACCACCCTCCTACCGAAGTCTGACGCCAAACAGCTTGCTGTGTTCCGTCGGTGCGTGGGAGTACCAATGCTTTTATAGGCATTTTCTGGGTTAAATCGCTCCATCGTCGACCTCATCTCTGACCTTATCGTCAAGATTGAGGTCAAGAGTTAATCCATCTTATAATAAAATATATATAAAAAGAGTTTTAATAAAATATACCTAGTTGAGAACCATCTCTACCATTTCAGCAGTCAAACAAAAAACTGCATTAAAATCGGTACATTTGTTAAGAACAGGAGCTACGATGCCACTCACAGATATTCACGTCAAACTTGTGTATAATGCCCCCTCTTTTTATTTTATGTCGGCGGTTAAAAAGCTAATTTTTGATGACAAAAATACCTAAACAGTACACCAAAGCCTCAATCGATAAGGTGATTCTTTAATTGGTGTAACTTGAAAATGATGTTACCCGCCATGTTTGTAATAATGAGAACATCTGAAAAGTAAGAACTACGAACAACCGAAAACCCTCGCAAATCCGACCAGCTGTTTAAAATACCATTCTTTATCCAACCACATAATTGCTACAGAAAAGACAGGACGTTTAGACAAGGCCTCCTGCGTGTAAAGGAACGTTGGATCATTTGAATTCGTCGCCCGCTCCGCTTGGTATTCAAGTTGAGTACGCCTGTATAAAGGTGTTTTTGTGAGTCGTTGGAATCGACTCAAAGGACGTGATAGCTTGATGTGAACGAACAGTTGTACTTCGAGGAATAATAGGGTAATTTAACCTAGTTTGGTTACGCAATAAAATTTGCTAGGAAGGATACCGTAGAGACTAAGGCGAAGGTGACAATACGGGTCAGGACCCTACTCTATACTATCTACGACCGAAATTTCTAAGCGTCAACTGTCATTATTTCGCTGTCTTGCGCTTTACAGATGACAGTGACAGGTAGTGACAAATATCGACCGTCCGCGTCCGTCGATTGTAGATAGTACAGAGTAGGAAAAATCTTTTCTGAAAATCTTCTTGCAGATACAGGGTAATCCATGTGTATGATGTTAAGCCTGATAAGGAATGACCCAGAGAACATTACTTTCAACTCTGACGGGTGGGTAACCATCATGTAATAGTCAACTAACCTTTTTAATCGACTCCATAAAAGGAGGAGGTTCTATGTTCGACTGTATGTATTTTTCTTATTTTTATGCATGTTCACCGATTTCTCCGCCAATTATGGACTGATTTTCAAAATTATTTTTTTGTTCGAAAGAGTGTACTCCAGAGGTGGTCCCATATAAATTTTATCGAAAATGATTCAGCGCCTTTAAAAAAATAAACAAAATCAAAAAATACTACAAACCAGAACATCACCTAAATAAATGAGTGACATTTTCGTTTGTGGTTATCTGCTAATAGGCATTGTAGTCTGCAAAAAATACTAGTTGAAGTCGGTGACTCATACGTTTTTCTAACGTGGAAAATTATCTTGCTTCCCATACATTAGTAAATACCTATTTTAACTAATAAACCCCTTTTTAAACGGGTGTTATAGCTCGACCCGTAATATTGACTTCAAATTATGTAGATAGCGAAACTTGAAGGGTGATTCTCTTCATGAACCTGAACAACTTTCCCCTACGAACCCAAATAAAATTCTGAAAGGGTTTTTTAATTTCTATACTTAAACGTTCTCACAAGTAAATTGGAAGAAGTGAAACTTTCTTTTCATGTTTTAAACTATGTTGCTTAGGAAAAGTGGTTTAGTTTGGGCTGATTCACATCCCTTACCTATTTTCGATAATTAATTTAAAAGTTAAAAGTCAAAAATACTTTATTTTCATAGAACATACAAAGTGCTTCTTGAAAACGTAATAAAAATACATAAGCAAATCAATATAAATCACTGAGCAAAATAGTGAATTACATTAGCATTTTTGACTTTGCGCCTATTCACAAAGGTGCAGTCTTCCTCAGGAGAAGAATAGGCAAAAAACTCCGAGGGTTGCTCTTTTTAAGTCAATCATATACATTTTCTTACTTCTAATTTTAATTGACTTAATATCTGAATAACTCTGGAGCTGAGAAATTTATTCCCATGGTTGCTTGTCTAACAGATAATCAGAAATTCTATAATAGCCCTTTTTACAAATTTTTTGTTTAATTATTGTCTTAAATTTTTTTAAAGGTAGGTTTTGAATACACATGGGAATCTTATTGTAGAAGCGTATTCATTGACCCATAAAACAGTTTGTTTAAAAAGTCATCCAATATTTTTGTTTTCTTCGAATCTTGTGAAGGACCCAGTCAAAACAAATTGTTTCTTATTAAAACTAACTTATCCAAAACCATCGAGAACTATAAAACTAAAACACGAACTACGCCTGGACTTAGCTTACCAGACTAGGCCAATCGTCCACATCTGCAGACATAAATTGTACTCGAACCGGACCATTCCATTTATAGAGGGAATAATTGCAGTAGAAACTCCTAGTAATGGCTTATTCAATGCGACTACATGGAACTTGTTCCAGGGCTTTAGCGTTTTTCCATTGGAGTCCAATTATACGCCACCGACACGCATGGTGGAGGTGGATATAAAAAAAAAATCAATTAACTGCTGCAACTTGTATGCATTTTGTGCATTCTACCAAATAATCTACAACTATTGCGTTTCTTGAATTTTAAATTCCCTTATTTTTTTTTAAATTCTTCAAAATTAATAAAACCATCGAATATCTCCTTTCAAACTTATTTCCTTTTAAAATATCTCCTTTCAGCAAAAAAACTAGTGTCTAGTTATAGTTTCAAAGACCATTTGGTACATTTACAATGTAAGATTATGTAAATGAGTATGAGTACACGTAATTCTATCCTACCATCGTCGTCTTTGTGTCTATAGAGGAGAGGTACCGAAACTTAAAAAATCTATAGAGATATCTTCAAGTTTCAATCGATTGAGCTTTTTAGAAAACAACACGTTACATTGCCTGTCTCTCATGGCCTACAGACCAATGGAAAACCACCCATTTCACAACAGAGCCTTAAGTGGTTCAAACGTAACTGAATTTATTGCAGTATCGCTAACACGTTGTAAATAAATATCGACACCAGAGAAATAAGTACTTACATTGCTTTATCCTAATACGATTATAGTATGAAGTCTATCTAAACATTATTTTTCTTAAAATTAAATTATGTAGTTAAAAAAATTAATGCAAAGCACAAATTTGAGACACCTAAGATCTTTGAATGTTTTCTGCATAAAACAAACTGTGAAAAAAGTTGCAAAAGTGTTCCTATTTCCTAAATAACATTAAGTTTTCTTTCATTCTATTCATTTAAGAAAGATAATTAAAATAGCGTTTTTCTATCGTAACAAAATACAGATAAAATGCACACCTTCACCATTCGTATCATGGAAAAGTAAAAGAGAATCGTAGGTATTTCAACTGACCATTAAGTTTTTAACAACATTTATTTCTAAAGAAAAATGTCCGCAAATATTCAAAAAATTCTGAGGCATACTCGTTAAGGAATAACTCAATTTACACCGAGGAAGGGTCCACGAGACCCTTGCTTCAAAGGCTCAAACAATTTATCCTCCAAGAACAAGTTAAAAAGCATCCAATCAAAATTGTTTACAGCCAAGTCGCCTCCGAGTTAAAATGCTTAACAAATTAGGTTCAGCGTTTTCCTTTGATTAGTTTATCCAAGTGAATTTATTCTTGGCTTTTGACCAATTACAGTTGTAAAGGAAGGTGTCCAACAAGATAATTGGAGCTTGTATCTTTATCTAATCAATTCGATTATTTGAAAAATGGCGTCCGCATTCGTGATTTTGATGATGTCTAAGTATTTTAATCAAAATTAAAATATAACACGACTCTAAAAAAATACTTTGCAATAATTGTCCTCGTTAAAAAAATTAGAATCGACAAACGCCTATCTGCTGAGAGGAACTACAAACTAAAATATGTATATTTGTTTTTTGTATTTCTTGTTTTTTTTAAAGCGCTTTTTTAATTTTGATTAAATTTGTACGGGTGGAACCTCTGAAGTATTACCTACCATTCAATTCATAGTCGGCTGAGTAATCGAGTAACAAATAAAAAAAATGTACAGTTAAATTGAAAACATCCTCCTTTTTTGATGTCTGTTAAAATTGCTCTAATTCGTAAAGTTTCCTTTGCCTTTGAAACCTTTTAGATGTGACGAGTTTTTTACCGAAATGGATGTCACTTGTCTTATGAGCACACCCTTCTATCAATCTTCCGGACTTTGAAAAACTATTTCCACTTATCCGGGTCTTGCGTGGTATGTTTTGAACTATCATGTACGCCTAAAAGCTTTCTTTATTTGACCCTAGATGCCCGAAATGTAATATAAATAAATAAAATGAAAATAGGGGTGGTAAACCGAGAATCTATCAATAGGTGAATTTAAATGGCCTTTTAAACTGTCGTTACTACTACAACCTAGCCTACGTTTACCAAATATTTAACCAACGATTAGAAGCTAGAACCAGATATTTAATAATGACATTTCCATACTTTTTTTAAACTTTTTGTTTGGTTTTATCCAGATTGCGTCCAGAAGCCTACCCTGCAAAAGTTAGTGTATAGATAGATAGGCAAAAAAGGCCTGAGTGTATAGATGGATAGATTCACTAATACTAAATTCGATTTCATTTGTAATCTATTAATGTTACACCTGTGTTTTCGCGATTCACATCACGTTTGCAAAAGGACATTTGTATTTGTATTCCCCGTTTGAAGGTTTCGTTGTAAAATACGTCAATTGAATTTAAAAACTTTGCAATAGAAACGTGAAATATTTGCATCTACACTATTAACTAATGAACTTACTGGTTCATTCACTAGTTTAACATCATTAAGATTGATTCATTCAATACTATTGTTGTTACGCGGTCGACCGCACTTCGCGGCGTCGAACAATGTAATTACTGCCATTATTATAGAATTATCATAAAACCTGGTATTCTTACGTCTGCGGTTTGGATTACTAGGGGAGTTTTTATACACAACTACTTAGAAGACTAGACATAAATAATAGTAAGTTATCTACGAATGACTCTAAAATAAAATAAATTATTTAACCCCCGTTTACCGCTTATTTGTAACTCTTAGACGGTTGAACCGATTCTGATAAATGTCTAAGAAGCACCACTAGAAAAAACCTACTTTTGATTTTTAAAAAGCTACGACGGTGCCACAGAAAGACACACATGGACCCACGACACAAGGGAAAACCTTATAGTGTGGGCTTTCCTTTGAGCGTGAAGCGTTTATTAGTTTATTTTACACAATATGTCTGTACATTTGAATATTTGGGAACCAAATATATAAAAACGTTTAAACTTTGTAACATTTTCATAGGTTTCATAACATAGTTAAAATCTCTGGCCCGAACTCGTCAGTAATAATCACTTAGTTAAATCAACTGCAAACACGAAAGAAAAATCAATTCTACCGCAATTTCCTTTGTGACACTAAGTATTTTAAAACAACAGACATGAGAATTCACTAACCTTTAACGAATGTATAAATGAAAAAAAAAGTCTTAAAAATAAGAAAAGTCCGGTCCGCAGACGAAAAAAGGGAGAAAAATAAGTATTTACCTTAAAGACGGCACAGTGACACAACAAAGCACTTTTATCAATAGCCGGAGTAAAAAGAATGGTGTATATCTCACAGGTGGTTGGGCAAGACTGGCTTCTTTGAGCCTACCCTGCCCCTCGCGCAGTTACCACGCTTGGGCGACTGAGGGGAAAGAGAAATAAACTTGGGGAGCTTTATGCCTGGCAGGTGGACTCCTTGGTTACCTGCTCAGAAAGCCGAGATACCTGCTAGCTTGAGAATTAATTGGTCGAGACGGACAGGGGTTCGGAATCCGTCTACGGAACGACCTGTCGGTGCTTTGCATGTGGTAATTTTAACTTGATTTCATAATGAATTCATTTTAAAGCATTTTATAAACGAGTTCTTACACTCAGCAGTTTACTGTCAGATTACCTTGCCTACTGATCTGAAGGTTGTGGGTTCAATCTCGACCATATTTTCAGTTATTTTTAAGTATTTGTGTGAAGCCTGTGGTTTATGTATCATATGTTTGAGTATGAATATTTACAAATTTTTTTTAAGTAACATATCAGTTATCTGGCTACCATATCCTTGCTTTGTTTGTGATTAGAAGACCTTGCGTGAGTTGTTCCCAAAATATGTATCTGATAATTTAGGGCATTTGAATTTTGGGGTACAAAGCTTAGTTCATAATACCTAAAGATGTTGCACTAAGTTGCGAGTATCATGAAATAATTGTCACGAAAAGTAAAAATCATGTTTATTCGGAAATCACTCGAAGCTTACAAACCTCTTCAGCCCATTGTGGTCAGTCTTAGCTCCGATTTTAATTTGTTAGTCAAGTCACGGTCAATTTCTTTATTCAAATCGTTAAATGAGCCGTGGGTATGCGCCGAATACTCTGATTGCCGTACATTATCACTGAGTGGGCAAATGATTGCTCTAAATGTGGGAAAATTTAGACTTTTCTTATTCAGTTTAGAGGTAGATGTTCAGGTAATTTCCTTTGAGTTTAGAATTGTGTTCTAAAATGGCTTTATACCTTCCAAAACACCGATTAAAACCAGATTTGTTGTAAATTTATGACGCTGTGCTTTAGTTTTATTCAAGTTTACTAAAATTTTACAAAAAAATACAAAAACTAGGTTGACATTTGACGGCCGGTTTGGTCAAGTGGTAGTGGCGCCGCATCTTGTTCGACGGGTCTTGGGTTCGATTCCCAGTCGGGGCAAGTATTTGATTAAAGAGCAAATGTTTGTTCTCGGGTCATTACCCATTAATCCCATTAGATTAAAGCGACCTTAACGCTACTGAGAACACTGTTGACTAATTTATATCACAATTTACATAATCCTAACAAGGATTTTATTACTCGGCAACACTACTTTTGGGTATCTTGTAGGCGTAAGAAGTAGAGAACGACACGGCAGGTTAAATCGTCATCAATTGAATGTGAGTTATTGAAAAATAGTTCTTATGGAAGCTAAATATGATAGATATTTCATAAACAACCCATAGGTTTTATAAAACGTGAGTTTATAAATCTATGAGTTCGTAAATTCTGCCTATTTGAAGTTAATAAAATGAAAAAAATATGTAGCTACTTTTAGTTCCATTTATTATTATTTTGTAAAGGTACAAAAGCTCTCAAAATGTTTCATTTTCGACGTTTCGAAAATTACCTGACGACAATGCGAGATACCTAGTACACTCTTCGTTTTTGTTATCACAATCCTGACACCTCAATAAAATAAAGCTACAGCTAAAGTGAAGTTTCTGAGAACATTAATACTTAAAAGTTTTCAATAAAAGCTTAGTAAAAGATTAACATTTTTTACACAGACTTCACAACAATATAAATTTTAAAGGCTCTCGAAGGTCTACATTATAATTTCCTTTTGTTTAAAACCACGCTTTTGTGTTACCACTTAAAAGTTAAGAGGGTTTTAAAAATAAATGCCTGGACAAAAGCGGGTATTTTTATGTCTATTTACAGCCGACAACACGTATTTTTACAATAGTTTACTCTATCTCCTTATGTTAAGAGCGAGTTTGTAGCAATAACTCTAAAAGGTTTTTGACTGTAAATACAGTCGAATTCTTAGGAAACGCACTTAAAAGGAATATAATAGTTTATGGCATTCAAGGTTTTCTGAACTTTAATTGACTAAAACTTTTATGAAGTGAGACTAAAACTCCACTGTAAAATACAATGGATTCTCTTCTCTTAATTAAATAGTCTTTACACCAAGTTAATGCGAGTTTTCTCGTGCCAGTACATTTTTGAAATGTTTACTTTTCTTTCCTAGATATGCGATTATGTCTTAAAACTAATATTTCTTTGTGCGATACCAGCTCTATTAAAGACTATAACATGGAATAAAGAAATTATAAAATCTAGTTTAATTGAAATAATTATATATTGTATACTAATTATTATATTTATTACTAGCTTCCCGCGCGGGACTTCGTTCCCGTGGGAATTCGGGAAAATCATGTACCCTATGTCCATCCCGGATAATGTGGGATTCTAATGGTGAAAGAATTTTTCAAATCGGTCCACTAGTTTCTGAGCCTATTCAATGCAAACAAACAAACAAACAAACAATCAAATCTTTCCTCTTTATAATATGTATAGAAAACATTTTGCAAAGAAACATAGGTAGGCTATCTAACAAAAAAACTTTTGTATTTGATATAAAGGATTAATAATAAAGAAGTTTTGAAAACTAAAACAAAAATTACGACTGTATTTCACTAGAATGAATTATTTAATGTTTCATATTCACTTGCCAGTTTCTTACAAGAGTTTCTAATTGAATTTAGAGGGGTGATAGTGATAAAATAAAGGCGTAGACCCGTCTGTATGTTCACACGAGATTCACGGTCGCTGCCCATGGAAACCGAGACACATGCAGACGGACATTCACCCAAATAACTGACTACACGTATATAACTACATCATCATATATATAAAGTTAGGTACAAACCAATGCCTTTGAAACTTTGACATAGATCGAGAATTTTATAGGGCTTCACGTATAGGACTGTGATTTTTATATTCTGACCAACCAGCTGTTTAATTATAAGGATATATGGAATTTACATACATTGTATTGGCATAAAAATTCATGGGAAAAAATATTTTCTGATGAAGTGAATTTCATTAAACAAAGTTCCAAAACAACACGAGCCAGCTCAAATGAGATTAACAGTTCTACCAAAACTAATGAATATTTAAGAAGGCAAACAATGAAGACTAGAAACAGTTTTTGATTTCAAATTATAGGGCCGCTGCTGACTTAAAATGTGTTTATTATTAAATTTATGAAACTTTATTAAACAAAATAAGGCAAAAAAAAACAAGGGGTTGCACTCCGGGAGTGCCGGCAGAAGTGAAAACCTTGAACATTAACGTTGTGAATTTTTTTTTTCTTTGCTGACACCGGATGACATTCTTGACTTTTGCAGTTTTAATTTCCTATATTTATCAAACACCCCTCCGTGATATCTTGACTTTAGCAGTTTTTTCCTATATTTGACCCTGACCCTGACGCGAGTTTAACATTTTTTACCCATACTTCAAAGTGCACAACGCCGCTAAATATAAGTTTTCACTTCAAAAATTTGGATCATATGTCAAATTCGTAGGCTGATTTACATCCTTAATTTTAGCTAACTAATTTAAAGGGTGGCCCCAACAATACATTTTATAACATAACCTACTTCATAAAACACTGCAGAAAAAGAATTTTTTGTCGAGTATTTTGCTATGCCTCTAATAATTATGACGAATTTCTTTGCTTAGCTTCTGCTACCTATTTAAAAATAAGTGAACAATAGGGCAAACAGTTCTCATGGTGGTGTATAGAAAGAGTTTGCTTTGATACTGTGGTTTTTCTATCAACTAAAGTGAACTAAAAAATTGTGTGGTTGACACGAGCTTCTCTATACATAGATATAAAAACCTCAAACACTTAAAAAAAACACAATCTGTAACTAATGTATTGCTGTAACTAAACACGCCCCCAGCCTTGTAAAAATTATCATTAAAGAAAATTACAATAAAAATATGCAAACATTTTTGAATTGTTACAATTCCTGTTATCACTCGATAAATTCTTATATTCATTCCCGATAATTCATTTCCAGAAAACGAATCAGCAGTGGAAAGTTAGTGTAGATATTACTAAATCGTTCAAAATTATCATTTTTAAAACGCTTACCCGCATAGAGGGATGTTCATAAAGAATTTTGAGGTAAATAAAAAGATTCGGCGCGAATGGGACGATAGCACGGTAGCAAAATTGGTTAGAGCTTCAGGAGATCTAATCCTGGGGTAAATCCCAATCATGTCGAACATATTTCTTTCCCCAAAAACGTTTCGTTTAAAATTGAATTTCTAGTCTCATTTTTAATCCATGAAAATTCACCGTAGCATTAAGTACTTATTTGCCAAAATCATGGCCACCTTTTTGGTTAGATTTTTCCAAGCACATTCTTTACCGGACGGATTCACACGGTCGTGATACTTTACATAAACACACACTAACACGCACACACACACCCTCCAATTCACGGTCAGTGACTATGTAAATAGGAATTTGAATTCTACTCGTCGACGGGATAGAAGATGCACTAGCAAGCGTTGCTAAGAACGTTATTACTCCCAAACAATAGGACTGTGGGAAATTTACATATTCTCATATAATTGTGGTTAATATTATAGAAAAAACACAGTGATTCAGAGGTTGATGCTCTTTAGATTACCTTTTTGTATCTTTTTCTAAACATCTTTTTTTAAGTGAATTAGTGAGCGAGACGTTGCCAGTGCACTCATCAATGTTTTAGGAATAAGATTTATTTACGAGTAATTAAGCACATTATTATTATTTCAATTCAAAAACGCACTTAAGTAATGTTGATAGCTTTAGGTTAATTGTTTTTCATTTCCCATAATTCGGCAAAAGTTTATTTTAATTCACAATCTATATAAATAAAAATAAATGGTGCTAAGCGCAAAACTCGAGAATGGCTCGACCGATTTGGATGATTATTTTTTTTTGTATTCCTTATTATCACGACCAGGTTTATATTTAAAAAAAATAAAAATCCACATGGACAATTCCCACGGGAACGAAGTTGCGAGCGGACAGCTAGTATACTAATAAAATGAAGAGGTAAATTTCGTAAGTTCGTTTGTAGGTAGTAATCTCTAGAATTACTACACCGATTTTTTAAATAATTTTATCAATAGAAAGAGGTTTTATCAGCGGGTGTCATGGTCATGAACTACATTATTTTGCCGAATTTAAGAATAATTTGCCAGTGTGGTGGACTATGGCCTAAATCCCCTTCGTGTTTCGAAGGGAGGCCCGTACCCCTCGTAACTCAGAAGAAAAGAACATTCCAGAATGTCGAAATCGTCTTAAGATGCCTAATGGAAAATAGGCTCGCAAGACAAGATGTCGACAAAGTGGAAATGGATATAAAGTTACAACAACTTTTTTAGTGACTCAATGTTCATTCTAGACACTAAAACTCAATAAAAAGCACTCATAACATTTTATAGAGAATTTCAAAAGGTGTTAAAGCACAGTTTTCTCGATTGCAATCGGTTCCTTGCCCCAGTTGTGGACCAGATTGCAGATCGTAAGAACTCGATGTAGTTAAGTATTGAACATTATCTCTTGCCTCATCGAGACTGGGTTAAAACGCAATTAGGGTTGCTGGCTGACCATTCTGATTGCAATGGACATAAGTGTTGGGTCTTTAAATATGAAATTAATGTTCTCCGTATATGTATATTTTTTTAAGAAAACTGATTTTTATTTACTTTTCTGGGATCTTTTAATAAAATTTTGTGGGATGGTTATAGAATTTAGCTAATTATGAACATACTTAAAGGCGGAAAGTGTACGGAAATAATATAGTAAGTACCTACCTAGATTTTAAAATAGTAGCTAAATTAAGTATTGCAACTGGAACAAGCTATATTTGAGCTTTGTTTTCAATAAATACTTCCAAAGTAAAAATTCATGGCCATTTTTTTTTAAAGAAAACAAGTTTAAGAAATCGATTGTCTATTTTTGGACAACTAAAAAGACGAAGGATTTTTCCTACAAAGAAAAGCAAAGATATCCAACCATATAGGGTTTGACAAATTGTTTTTTGAACTTAGTAGTGCCACTCGGTGGGGACGAAGAAGTGCTTGAATAAAAATGGTAATTTCAAACTTTAACCCCTATTGTAGTTTGACATGTGTTGGGTTATTAAATTTCAAACGTTTAAATACAAACGTGTTAGATTTGTTACTTGTTAAGGGTTGTGAAATGTGTTGGACTTTTTACAAAATCTTAAGTATCTGTTCACAAAATAAGTCTTTTTAAGGTATTTCACCGTAATGCTGGCTACATACTTTTGTGTTTTGTATTTTTATCTATTTAAGAACTTAATTATTATTATTTTAATATGGCAACCCTAGCGTTGCATTAATGACATGTTCGCATCTAGGCTAGGCACCTATATCATCAAGTTCTCATTTATATTTTATTGATAGATATAACTAAATACCCGCCGATATTAAGTGTTAAAATAATTTATTGAATAGTGTCTGGTTTTAATGAATATTGTTACGAAATATATGGCTAAAATTACTACGCAACAGGAAACTAACCAGTTATTATTTCCATTAATTAGTTTTTTTTTATTGTAGTACATAAGCAAATAAAATTAATTGTTACGTAAGCTTGAATTTGTGAAATGAAAACTCTTGTTTTTTTTTGTTTGGATGTATGTGGGACATTAATTTTAGAAAATCACTGTTATTAAAAAATCTTAGATGATTTTCTATCTAAATTGAGGCTGTACCTTTAAAACAATAAAGAAATACCTTTCCCCTTCCCATTTTATTATTATTAACTTTTATGGAATTTAGTTGAATAAGTTATGAACTTATTTTAATTTAGTTTTACCCGTGATTTCACTAAATGCTATCCGTGATTTCACTAAATGCTATAATATCAAATATACAAATAAAAAGAATTTCGTATGGATTTCCCACACAAATACTACATACTCAAAGATTTCCCAGCTATATTGACAGAACAAATGAATACTCTTTTTCAGAAGCGAAACGTCTTTTTAATCTTATCTATTTACCAAAGAGTCTTTATGTCGAATAAATAAGGGCTCTTTGCTGAGGAGCCTGCGCAAACACACGGAATATTTACATGAACCGAGCCTCAATGGAGGAAGATATTTAATTTTGTTATAAGGAAAATGGAAATCAGCTTCTTAGCTTTGATATTTTAGATATTCTCTTTTAAGGAAAATCTTCATGAGAATATTGTCATATAATCTATGTGAATAAAGGTTTTGTTTTATTTTGTCATGTGAAAGAAATACGCTTGTACTTATAAAACCATTCTATAATATGAAGAAACCTTTTATAATATAGAAATTTAATGTTGAAAGACTAAAAATGCAAAAGAAGAAATAAAGAAATGTTTTTTATTCTAAAAATGAATGTTAGTTGTATCCCGAGTCCAGGCGCATACATTAGACATCAACGCACTCCCCTGCAACAAATATTTCGCGCCTATTTTCCCACGCGAAATTCTTTTTTCAAACTAAGGTAAATTGAATCCCGAACTCTAAACCACTCTAAACTCTATTTTCAAAAAATAAAATTTGTAACTATAAAGTGTAAAAAATCGTGCCAGTATCATATTATGAGAGGCACGGTTGATATACTAACTTTCTAATATAAATTAACCTGTGTAGCGGCGACGTGGTACAGAAATGTCTACGAATGTGGGTAGGAGGAGACTAGACGAGTTCGTCGCGGTCAAGGCCTGCGGTGGGCGAACAGCCTCCGACGAACCCGGATGTGGTTGCTCACAAAGAACCGCCCAAAAAACTGGACATATGTTACTTGAAACACGCCTAAGACAAAGCTATAGGAAAATTTACTTCAGTTAGGTTAGGTAGGTATGTAAAAATATTTTTTACGCTGATGAGATTTTTGTATAATTTGATGAGCATAGAATCGCAAGTCCTTAAGAAGGTGGTTTAAGCATAAAGATTAAAACAGGTGCCAAAATTTTGTCTGTTAGAGCGAAAATTTAATTTCAGCTTACCTAAGTGGCCGCTGAGGTTGGAGATCCCAGGGTATCCCTATAGGGAGCACTGGGACGGTCTGGTAATGTTGGTAACTGGGGTAATGTCACTCGGTGGATTAGCAGGCAGGCGAATGATTGCGCGGCGGCGGCGCGGCGACCCGCGGCGGGTGGCGGCCGGCGCCGACTGCGGCTGCGCGGACGCACCGCCCCGCGCCACGCGCACCCGCGCCCGCGCACCGCACGCCTCCCCCGCTCACCCTACACAGACCCCAACACCCGAACTTCGTAGCAAAACCTACCACACTTCCAATTTCCGAAAAGTATCCTTTTCAATCGATCCCAGTGTTGTAGACGTACTCTAAATAGTGACTGGTTAGCTGTTGTTCTTTGCCGCGTTTTGCCGGTAAAAAAACATGGCCGAAATTTCGTAATGGCGGCTGGGTTGGCGCCGCCGCCGCCGCCGCCAGACCGGTTTAGGGATTGGCCGGTCTTTGCGAATCGATGTCGGCTTTCTAAACGTTATAAATTTCGGTTTAAATTTAAGCGTCTACACGCCATAGTTGCTCTTAAAATACTGAAAAATATTGAAATTTAATTTTAAGCAACTGCCTATTCATACTACGGGTTCACGTCCGTTTCAAGGTTGAATCCAAAACTGTACGTTACGTTTACGATGACGTATTTACTATTCAAGACAACTACATTTGTTTGTTCAAAATATGTATACTTAAGAAAAACCTTGCGATTGAAAAAGGTGAATGGATTTCACAAATCGTCTATTTTAGGATTTGAAAAGTTGAATTGAATAGTTGTATAAAGTCTAGAAAGATTAAGACTTTTTTTTTCATTTTTCCCAAATGGGAAAACAAAGACATTCAACTATGTACAGACAACAGCACGTCAGGTTACCTATTTTCACTACGAGGGAGTTAAAGGGCGAAGTCAAGATCAACATGAGCCTGATGTTCTGCCGTGTGTACGTGGAGTTTGACTGATTATTTAAAAATAGCAATAGGTACCAATCACCTGGGCTCCGATTCTGTAACTTCAGTTGTGTGTCGATAAAATTAAACAGTTCAAAATCTCGCCACCTGAACAGATAAAATGGCCTCCATTCCATCGACACACAGCTGAAGTTACAGAATCGGGGCCCAGTTCCATACGATAGAACGAGATACATACAACAAAAATATGTCATTCTTCCATGTTAGTTGCACTGGATTAGTGAAGTTGGGAACTCATAACAGGATAAAGAAAGATAAAATCGAAAATGTCAACTGCATAGGTATGCACTTTCCAGACTAGTTTTCAGGAAATCGTCTACCTGTAAAGGACGAAAAAGCTTCAAGAGAGTATATACGCTGCTCTGAAGCCAAATTACTCTGACTTCGAATCCACTCAACGATCTTGAACTGAAAGACCTTAGACTTATAAAGTTAGAAAAAAATGAAGAAAAAATAAAAAATAAATTGTGAAAAAAACGAAGTGAAGAAGAAAATAAATGTTTTCGGACACTGGGGACAAGTGACATTTTTTGATAATATTTTTTAATATTTTTATCTAACAATTTGAGGTTAACGATCATTAAACACCAGTTAAATTATTTTTTAATGTGAAGTTTTTTTTTTTCATTATTTAAAGTTCAGTGTTTAAGCATTACATTAAAATGACAAAAAAATATTTAAAAAAAATTAACCGGCCATGTCGCTCGGTTTACCCGTGTAGTGATCGGTTGAGAATAACACCACCCCATCTCTTTCCGTGGGTGTCGTAGGAGGCGACTAAGGAAACATAAATGAGACCTGCCTCCTAGTAATCCATCCCAGGCAACGACACTTCATTTTTTTTCTGAATCTGAGGTGTCGTCCTATGGTCTCATGCGGTGTGGTAGGCTCTGTAAAGGGCCGTCTTGTTCGCGACCACCCTCCTACCGAAGTCCGACGCCAAACAGCTTGCTGTGTTCCGTCGATGCGTGGGAGTACCAGTGCCTTTATAGGCATTTTCTGGGTTAACTCGCTCCATCGTCAACCTCATCTTTGACCTTATGGTCAAGATTGAGGTCAAGAGTTAACCCATCTTATAATAAAAAAAAGCTTCCCCATTTGACTTAAATTCGGGAACGTGATGTCTCATTTATTAAAAACCACTTAAAACACATTTTTGTACAATAGAGGCATGATGCCAAGACACATTACAGCGCGAGATGTACGAGTATCCTTCTTTCCTTATTGTGTAGGTATAAGCAAATGCGTGGTAAAATCGACACCACCCCTAGATGGATTACCTTAGATTATTTTGAGAAGCGTATTTTTTCACCTTAACATTTCAACTTGCATTTTTAAGACACCTCCGACTTTAACATTCTAGCGCAGACTTAAAAAAAACCACTGGAATGCCGCAACACAGCCTGCGCCCAAAATGGCCGTTGCTTCGTACAATTTTGCCAATAAACATAAGTATACCTATAAGAACGTAATATAATAGCCACTTACAAAACCTGATTTTGGTCAGTCTTCTTTTTCTTCACGTACTGAGAAAATTTACTTCGGAGAATGTTTTAAAGCTCGCATACATGTAATAATGGGTTGATGTTGAGACAGTTATTTTTATCTTTTTTTTAATTTATTTTTTATTTAGTCTTGACCACTTGTACAAGGAGGCTGACTTAGTAAGTTAGGGTGATCTAAAGCTTCATTCTAATTAACCTCCGACAAAAAGAGGGGTAATATAAGTCTGACGTTTGTATCTTTCTTTCTTTTCTTTATTATAAGATGGGTTAACTCTTGATCTCAATCTTGACCATAATGTCAAAGATGAGGTCGATGATGGAGCGAGTTAACCCAGAAAATGCCTATAAATCTTTCTATCTGTATGTCTGTGTATCTTTGTGTCTGTCTGTGGCATCGCTCCTAATTGAATGGACCGGTTTCGATGCAGTTCTTTTTATTTAACGAAATCAAGGTTGTTCTTTGCTACATTTGATGAAAATTGGTTCAGCCGTTTACATCTACATAAAGCATTACACCCCGAACAAGGCCCTCTTTTTCGAGATTTTAAAGTCTGCTTAAAAGTAAGATCTACTCATGCCTTAACACCAAGTTTCATGTCTACCATTGCTCTCAATAGGAGGTGGCGTAGGTCGTCGACCTTCTCAAGGCTTCAAATTACTTGTATGACAACATTGGTAAATCAATCAGACAGCTTCAACTTCTGCGGGCCTCTGACTTAAGCTGATGATAGATTAACACTTACAAAAACTATATAGGTAAGTGTATAGGTATAGGCAGTTAAAATACTTTTTTTTTTCTTAGAAAAGCGTACAGAAAGGAGTATCTGTGGTTAAAAGGCTATAGCGGGTCGGGCTTATAAACGAGAGTTACAGAATTCGATCCCAGTCATGTATAATTTTTTTGAGTTAGTGTGTGAGTCCCCGGCAGAGTAGAATAGGACCACCCTCTTTCTTACCGAGGTGTCGTACAAGGCGACTAAGGTAAATATGCAAGCAAGTTCATCTGCACACAGAGAAGGAAAACTCTGCAATTATATCGAAACCCTCGCCAACCCGTCTGCCGAGCGTGGTGAGTACGGCATTTACCCCTCACGTTATTGAGGGAGGCCCGTGCCCCAGCAGTGGGGACGTATATGGGCTGATGAAGAATGAAGAATGAAGTTGCACAACGCACACTAACCGATGCTCTAACGAATAAAAATCTCTTTTCTATGCTTTTAAGGGGGAAAACGAAATGAGAAAACTTGCACGTTCAGGCGAATGAATTTTATTTTTGTATTATAAGATAGGTTAACTCTTGACCTCAATCTTGACCATAAAGGTCAAAGATGAGGTCGACGATGGAGCGAGTTAACCCAAAAAATGCCTATAAAGGCACTGGTACTCCCACGCACCGACGGAACACAGCAAGCTGTTTGACGTCGGACTTCGCTAGGAGGGTGGTCGCGAACCAGACGGCCCTTTACAGAGCCTACCACACCGCATGAGACCATAGGACGACACCTCAGATTCAGAAAAAAATGAAGTATCGTTGCCTGGGATGGATTACTAGAAGGCAGGTCTCATTTGTGTTTCCTTAGTCGCCTCTTACGACACCCACGGAAAGAGATGGGGTGGTGTTATTCTCAACCGATCACCACACGGGTTAAAACCTGATCATGGTTTCCAAGAATGTTTATTAATTTGTTTAATAGTCGTGGCAAAATCTAATCGTTCTATGAGTACTTCACGCTCTATTGAACGAACCCTGTCAAAGTATGAGCGTATGCAATATGCATGTAGGTATGTAAGACTTAAGAATATGTTTTGGATTTCCTAATACGAGAGTATATATAATTTTCTTTCGTCTTTAAACTGTTATAATGATAACTCCATTCTTCGTATCTATAGTTGCCGCGGGATATGGTCTGCGTGACGAATCGTCTATAAATAACCGTGACAGACAAACATTCTCGTCAGAATGCCCTTTACGTCTACTCCATACTGGTTATAATAAACTTGTTGTATGTACTGCGCTTATTATGTGAGAATGATTAATTATCTACCTTTATTTGTGGCAATCCATGGTCTTAGTTGAGTAGGTTTCGTATAGGATTCATAGGTATAGGCAAATTTGTTTTTTTTAATCGGATTTTTAACGCCCTATGGTAAGATGTCGTGAGATTCTCTCCCCAAATCTCCCGCTAATAATTGTTTTTAGCTTTTATTTATTTTTCATTTACTATAAAAAACAGTATCTGAAAGGAAGATACAAGCGACCAGAGTCTCAATGCAATGCAATCATATTTATTTAATGAGCGTATATGTTCATAAAGACATAAGCAAATACCAAATTCTGAAAGATATATAACATTATAAATTAAGAAATAACAATCGCTTAGTTTTACCGAAATCAAATTATGTTAATTATTTTAATAGCTTTGTATATACAGGATTGAAAATATATAATAATTTAGACTTAGACATAAAGAACTGTGATAATAATAATAGCTTTAAACATAAGTGAAAAACTTTTTTATTGAAAAGGCCATTTTATATTTTAAATGAATTTTTCGGAATGATCTATTATTAACTTGATAATTTATTTATACACATTTTTTAAATATTATTTTTAATTATTTTTTTTGTGTAAATTGTTGCCTATTGTTATATAATGACTGTAAATGTTTTCCTTATTTTATGAAATTTATGTTCTATAGTTAAATTAATTTTGCATGGTTGTAATTAATTATGTAACCTTATTTGCAAAATAAACGAATTTGAATTTGAGTAGCAGATCTTATAAGTGAAAGCCTGTGGCAGGGCTTTTTAAAATAAAGCTGTCCATAGATGACTATTATGTTTATCCCGTATGGGAACAGCTAACAACTATAGTCCATACAGCCTAGTCTTTATTATTCCATTTCTTTTTTTCAAAGCCTAGTTTTAAAAATATTATTAAATCCAATGTGGTAATGCAGAAGCCACTATGTCTATAGGTTTAAATGAATATTTTCTTTGTCGGTTTGCTATAAGTTCGAGCGCTCATTTTTACCTACTTAAAAAAAGGAGGAAGTTCTATGTTCGACTGTATGTATTTTTTTCATGTATGTTCACCGATTTCTCCGTCAATTATAGACCGATTTTCAAAATACTTTTTTTGTTCGAAAAAGTATACCCCAGAGGTGGTCTCATATAAATTTTATCGAAAAAGATTCAGCGCTTTTAAAAAAATCAACAAAAACAAAAAATACTACAAACAAGAACATCATCTAAATAAATTAGTGACATTTTCGGTTGTGGTTATCTGCTAATAGGCATCGAGTCTGCAAAAAATACTAGTTATCTACTTTGCCTTTATAGGCATTTTCTGGGTTAACTCGCTCCATCGTCGACCTCATTTTTGACCTTATCGTCAAGATTGAGGTCAAGAGTTAACCCATCTTATAATAAAAATAAAAATAAAAAAATTGTGCGAACTGTTGTTGGGATTGAAGTCGGTGACTTATAAGTTTTTAACGTGGAAAATTATTAACATAAGAAAGGTTAGGTGAAATAGAAACTATGAGATAGAAAGTAGGTAACAGAAGAGCCTAGTCTAGGAGCTGAAGGTCTACGGGTTATCCGCAAAGATCTGAGAGCCGGTGACACGACGTCTGTAGTCTTCAGTCACGACTGCATGCCTCTGTGTGAAATACAGCCATTGGAAAGCAACATAGCTTAAGCCCCGGGTGGTCGAATTAAAAAGAGTATATATTCTGGCACAGGGGCTAGAATTTTTATTGCACAAACTTTCTTATCGTGACAATGCAAAGTGCACACATGTGCTAACCTAATGTGCAGCACTCTGTACTCACAGCAGCATATTGACCTTAACGTCGCCCTTATCTCGCTTGTAGCTATAGCTACGCTATTCGTAGTGCAAATGGGAAATCTGACGTGCTGTACATAACATCTTAACTGATTAAGTTGACTTTTGTGACTTTTAAAATTAATCTTCTTCTTTTTATAGTGTAGGTATAGTCAAGTGTGTGGCGAACTTGGCTAACCCTGGTGTCAGAGTTTTCAAACCGCACAATGGCCTCTGACTTGGTTTTAACCACTGTAGTCGACAACAGCCGGAACCGACAGCTTAACGTGCCCTCCGGAGCACGGAAACGCTCGTGGTAAATTACCACTTTGGTCACCCATCAGGTTCCCTGCCTCTGTGTACGTTGCTTAACCTCACTGATCGGTTGAGATCAGCGAGAGCCACTGAACTACGAGCGCTTCAAAAAAATTCATTGCCTGATTAAATTAGTTAATTATACTTTAGGGGGTGATTCTTCCCATGAGACTGAACAACTTTCCCCAAAGGTCCGCTTACTTAGGCCATATCAGCTGATCACTCAAGTTGTATGGAGAAGCGATTTTTTAAATAAATATTCCGAACTATGTTCCTTGGGAAAAGTTGTTCAGTTTAGTAAGTTCAGTTCTGCTAACTATTTTAAAGTCACCTTTCCGACTTATTGGCGGATAGGATAGGACTAAATTGAAAAAAACTTAATAATTTTCTTGAAGGACATAATTATTAAAGGACATAATTTTTTTTTAATTATTATTATACTATAAGATGGGTTAACTCTTGACGTCAATCTTGACCATAAAGGTCAAAGATGAGGTCGACGATGGAGCAAGTTAACCCAGAAAATGCCTATAAAGGCACTGGTACTCTCACGCACCGACGGAACACAGCAAAAACATAACATAATGTAGTACAATTTTACATAATGTAGTATTTTTTCACGTTTAGTGATTAGGGCAACCTGTAAAGCTAAGCATGGTGAATGTATATATTTTTTATCATAATTCGAGGCGTTTATTTACGCTTATGTCAGCTAAATGCTTATGTCAGATTATGTCAGAGACTTCGAAAATACTGTAAAGTAACTGGCGAAAAGGTACCCGTGCCGCAGCCTTTAAATAATTGGGAAGATGCCTTTTTTTGAGTTTTTTTACATTGGAAATGTCTTTTCGTTCGCTCCAGTATAGGCTAAAATTTCACGAAAAAGTGCGATCCCTTATATATCTTCGATAGTTGTGAAGATATAATATTCTAAAAAGTCTCAAAAGACGCGTAATTACAAGAGCTATAAGGTGCAAAAATAATTTTTCGAGAAAGTCAAAAACGAAAAAGTTATGGTCGAAATAGTAAAAAAAAGACAATTTTTTCCGAATTTTTTATTTTGGCGCTCGATATTTTGGAAACGAAGAATGATATCAAAATTTGAGAAAAATTCCTCTGGACAATTTAGTCAGCTACAATTTGAGCCTAAAACAAAGACGATCGGGTTAAGAGTTTGTCCTGTAGCCTAACCTTTTTGAAAAAAGTCAGAAAGACATTTTTTCGAATTCCATAGATTCATTTCCAATGCGCGCGATGGTCGTGTGAGGCACAAAATCTGTGAATTTTTAATCTAATAATTTCAGTTCTAAGTATTAACTAACAGCAGTCAGATTTTCTTTTTTTGTTTAGTAAGTAATTTTTATAATTTTTTTAAGTCCTCTACATTGCAATTTAACGGCTTTTTGTTTAATTTTTCCTTTTTTGGGATAAGCAAAGTAATCTATTTCCACACAGCCGCACTTGTGTGAGAAGTTCAAAAACCATACCCTGGTCCCAGTGGTGGCAGTGGACTGTTGATAGATGATGCACAGGGGCTGGATTCACAATAATTTAAAACGAGATATTTAATTTGCAAACTTGCATGCACTTTATTCTCACTTCCAGATTTTATGACAAGTGTTGCTATCCTAAATCTATAAAAACTTTACTTAGATTTAAATTTAATGTTGCTAGCTGCAACAACGCTTTAACAAAAAAAGCTGTTAAAGGCGTGACTCTGAAATTTTTAAAAAATGTACTAAACAAAACAAATAAAAATCTGACTGGTGTTTCCTGGTGAATGGTTATGGTGATCCTTAAACTATTAGATGAAATCAACCAAAAAAAAATTCACCTTCCCTATTGATCACAACAAAAAAAATTCTTGTAGATACTCAGCAGCTCTAGCACGATAACGACAAACTCGCGCTCGGCTCACTCTGAAACTTCACTTTGATTGCGCGAGGGTCCCGCGCAAAGACTTGCTCGCCCTATAGCGTTGTCAATGTTGACATTTTGACATAGGACCGCGGTGTTGTCGCGGTGCTGTCACTATCGTACTCGGCCTGCTGGATTTTGAAGAAAATTTTCAAGTTATTCTAATCTAATTAAATCTAATTCTATTTGCATTGAGTTTACTTTATTAAATCTTACTTGAAGTAGCCAGCTTAACTAATTCAAAGGAGTTTTCGAGTTATTAAAGTTATTAATTTGATTAATTTAAATTCTTGTAAACTGTTTTGAATGCTGGCAAACCATGCTAAAACGTTCGGTAGCAATATTCTAATTTTAAATCAGTTTTGAATTTGGAATTGATGTTTGTCTGGAGAATTATTTCATGACAGTTTTAAAAACTATCATGAAATAAATCATCATACTTACTTCATTTCATCATATCACATCATCTTGCCAAACTATATCTATACTAATACTAGCTTTCCGCCCGCGGCTAATTTTCCGCCGCGCGTCCTAATTTTTTTTTAAATAAAAAGTATGCTATAAACCTCACGGAGCCCGAGACCTTTCCAACGAATGCAAAACCGTGGAAATCGGTTCGTGCGTTCTGGAGTTATAGCGTCAGGAAGGAAAACCCGACTTATTTTTATATAGTAGATTATAAAGAGTAAAGGTTTGTATTTTTGTATGTTTGTATTTTTTTATGTAACGAATAGGCTCCGAAACTACTGGACCAATTTTAAAAATTCTTTCAGCACTAGGATGCTACATTATCCCTGATTAACATAGGCTACATTTTTTTATTTATTATAAGATGGGTTAACTCTTGACCTCAATCTTGACCATAAGGTCAAAGATGAGGTCGATGATGGAGCGAGTTAACCCAGAAAATGCCTATAAAGGAACTGGTACTCCCACGCACTGACGGAACACAGCAAGCTATTTGGCGTCGGACTATGGTAGGACGGCCCTTTACAGAGTCTACACTGCATGAGGCCATAGGACGATACCTCAGATTTAGAAAAAAATGAAGTGTCGTTGCCTGGCATGGATTACTAGGAGACAGGTCTCATTTGTGTTTCCTTAGTTGCCTCTTACGACACCCACGGAAAGAGATGGGGTGGTGTTATTCTCAACCGATCACCACACGGTTAAAAGGTTTTCCCGAATTCCCACGGGAACGAAGTCCCGAGCGGGATTCTAGTCTATACTAATATTATAAAGAGGAAAGATTTGTATTTTTGTATGTAACGAATAAACTTAAAAACTACTGGACCGATTTCAAAAATTCGTTTACCATTAGGATGCTACATTATCCCTGAGTGACATAGGCTTCATAATTTTCCCGAATCCCCACGGGAATGAAGTCCCAAGCGGGATGCTATTCCTTACTATATAATATTATAAATGCGAAAGTAACTCTGTCTATCTGTCTGTCTTTCTGTCCGTCTTTCACGCCTAAACTACTGAACCGATTTTGATGAAATTTGGTACAGAGATAGATTAGAGCCTGGAAAAGGAAATAGGCTACATTTTATCCCACAGTTGGGCACGACATAACCTGTAGTCCACGCGGGCGGAGCTGCGGGCGGAAAGCTAGTAGTTTATACATTAAAACTTTGAGGTGCGCTAAATAATAACGGAAAGGTTATTCAAAAAACCTGCTTCTCGTGTTTAGTGTAACAAAACTTATGGAAATAATGCGTGTACGATAACGTTATTAAATGAGGCTTTACTTGCCGTAACGAGCACCCAATCCCCGGCACAAAAAGTCGAATCGCCTCGGATTTAGTTCGAGAGCCCATTGTGTAGGCGGACTTCTTATTAATGTGCAGTATAAGTCAGAAAAGACCGTCGACTTTTATGTATAACTCTTAAAATTAAAGATCCTGTCTTACCTCCGATATTCCATCGCTTATAACTCTCTGAGACTCGAGCGCATTCAGAAATATTTTTTATGGCACCTCTCCTTTTTAGTTGGACTATAGGGCATAAAAATATCTTACAAGAAAAGACTAAATAAATTCAACTTAGTAGCACTCACAGCGCGTAGGCAACTATTGGATCTAATATTTTTATACAAACTGCTCCGTAATGAAATAGACTGTCCCCAACTTCTCAGCCAAATCAACTTTAGGATACCGGTCCATTTCCCCAGATCCAGCGTCGCTCCTTTCAGTGCTCCTTTTAGAAAGAACGTCTTTGGCGTCGACTCTCCTGTTCCGCGTCTTAGTAACCTAGCAAATAAGTACCACCAAGCAATTGATTTCTTTGAGGACTCTTTGCCACAATTTCGTAAGAAAGTCATGCAGCAGCTTAGAAACATTTAAAACTTTGTTAACCTTGTAAAAAAATATTATTATTATTGTAACACACAAACGTGTTCTTAATATATATGGTATTTACCTTTAATTGTGTACTCGTTTAGTTTTTAGTTCGAAGATTGTATGTTTACTTATGTATTAGCGATGTAAACGTTGGTAAATCTTTTAAAAAAAAACTGCTAAACCAATTTTAATTATATGTAGCTAAAACCATCTCGATTCATCTAGGAGCCACGTTGCCCAATGCAGACATACATATCACTAGTCTCCGCATGCGATCTAGTAACCATTAGAATGTATGTATCCCAACATTCCCAACTTGGAGTCAAGTGGTAAAAAAACCACGTGTATTATTCTGTTTCAAAGCAGAATACGACTTCATTATTATTTTTTTTAATGCTAAATTCTTTGTGGGAATTACTTTCTGCACCTAATTGACACTGTCTCATTTCTTCTGAAGTAGGGAGTGGTAGGAAAAACCCCGGCGAAGCCAGCAACAATCGGCCAGGGTTCTAGGACGATTGTGAAAGAAACCAGCGAACTATCGTAGCATTATCGAGCAGGACTGCTTTCTGCATCTTGTTCATCACTGACTTCCCAGTAATACTGAACCTCCGAAGATATATGGCGAGGCTCTTTAAGACCAAACCGTTCACCAATATGACTAGTGGGACTATTTCTTTGGATGCCAAAAACCTTGATAACTTCGTCCAGATACTTCTTCATCTTATCTTTTGGCATGCACGAGTTTCTCTTTATTGCATTATAAATAATATAATTTATAAATACATATTATAAATACATTAATCACGCCCATAATCCCTAACGGGGCAGGCAGAGTATCAGTGGTTCAAAAACCACTAGATGCCACGTTTGGCACAAATTGAGAGTTGGAAAAACTTGCATAATGGTGAGAGGTATTCAGCCTTTCGCGCACTATACAGCCAAACCTTCGCATCCCTCTTGTAGAATTTTACTGTATACCTGGGAAGAGTAGGTAGCTGGCACATTCTAAGTTTTTCTTTCACTCCCTGTCCAGCATGGAAGTATTTTATGGAAGTAATTTATTACATTATTATTATTATCAAAAGGCTTCGACCTTGAAACCCCGCTCCCGCTCCCGCATCCGCCTTTCGCTTCCGCCGGTTCACGTGGGAGGTTGTAACGCTACATGTGAACGCATCTGCATTGCTGTCGCGGTCAGTGACCCCGCTCGGATGTTACCAACTCGATGAGAAGGTCAGCCGCCATCTTCGCCAAACCTCGCGGACGTTACATTCGAATTTCGATTTTGATTGCCGAAGTTGAAAACCGCGCGAATTCCTTTGTTTGTTAGTTTGAAATTCGAACACGCCTTGGCCAATTGGTAAAAAAACAAATAAAAAAGGAAAGGAATAGGTAGATAAGTAATTGATTCAAAGTTTTTTTTTAATTTCATCTGTTTTAATTCTCTTTACATACTTATAGCACCATTCTTTTTTTTCAAGGGTTAAAACAGATCAATGTGTCTTAAAATGCAATGTAAGAAATTAATAGATAATTAATTATCTATTTTTCAAAGAAAATTGGTTTTCGAATTAAGGTAAGTAAGTACACTTCTGAACATTAAAAAAATATATAATCATTTTGGAAATTACGACCTAAAGTAATTAACAGGCCAAATGAAGAGGTTCGTAACAGTTTGGTTAATCCAGGTTTGGTTTAGTAGAATCTTTACTAAAGTTTGTATGTATGGATAAAAGGATGTATAGATGTTTGTTCCTCTTTCACGGTCAAACGGCTGAACTAATTTTGATAAAATTTGGTGTGGAGATAGCTGACACTCTGAATTAACACATAAACTGCATAATTTTCCCAAAATCCTGGGCGAAAAGCTCGTAATCAAAAAAATTCCAGGTTAAAAATATATGAGTTACCGACTTCAATCCCAACAACAGTTCGCACAAATTAGAATTATAGTATTTTTTGCAGAGACCATTGCCTATTAGCAGATAACCACAAACAAAAATGTTACTCATTTATTGTATGATGTTCTGGTTCGTAGTATTTTTTTTTGTTTTTGTTAATTTTTTTAAAGCGCTTAATCATTTTCGATAAAATTTATATGGGACCACCAAAAAAAAAAAAAAAAAAGTTTGTTAAAAATTAATTTCTTTCTTTCTTTCTAACAAAAAATAATTTTGAAAATCGGTCCATAATTTGCGGAGAAATCGTTGAACATACATTAAAAAAAAAAAAAAACATACAATCGAACATACAACCTCGTCCTTTTTTGAAGTCGGTAATAAGTTTACTTTGTACCTACCTAGAGATACAGAACAAAATGTGACTAAAATAAGCACAACATGCAAAAGATCTTGATTAAGGCTAGTACATGGCCATGAACATTAAATCGCTAAAGTTTAATTAACCAAGAACATGCAATGAGCTTAACCAGGTACAGCATTTTAACACTTGATAGTTAACTTTAGTAGGTACAGGTACAAACAAAAAACTGAATGTTTGTTAAAGTTTTTTATATTGATGGCTTTTTTAACCTTCCACATGAAAAAGAGTGGTGTTAAAAGTCTATCGCGTGTCTGTGTATCTGTGTGTATGTATGTAAATCCTTTAAGTCCAATTTCACCATACTCTGTTAGTTAACCCACGATCAAGAAGTTAATCAGACAAATCGTCAAACAAAAAGTATGAAAATGACGTTGTCAAATCTCGGTTTAGCTGCTAATCGTCTGTTAAATAACTAACAGAGTATGGTGAAATTGGGTCTTATTGTACAACAAATATTCTTACAGGAGCAAAATATTGTCTTCTTCTTCTTCTTATCGTGTATAGTCAAAGTATGTGGCTCACCCTGGTGTTAGAGTTTTCAAACCGCCAAATGGCCTTTGACTTGGTTTTAACGACTGTAGTCAATCGACAACAGCCGGGAGCGACAGCTTAACGTGCCTTTCGAAGCACGGAAACGCTCGTGATAAATTGCCACTTTTGTTCACCCATCAGGTTCCCTGCCTCTGTGTACGTTGCTTAATCTCACTGATCGGTTAAGATCAGCGGGTGCCGCTGGGCTACGAGCGCTTCAAAATATGGTACGTATAGTTAAGTACCATGTCTGTCTGTCTGTGTGTGTGGTTGTGTGTCTGTCTGCGGCATCGTAGCTCTCCTATGCGAATGGATCGATTTTGATGCGTCGTTTTTTTGTGTGAAAGCTGACGTGCCCGAGATATATTTTATCCAAATAGGTTCAGCAGGTAATTATTTTTTTAATGTCAGAGTTTTAGTCGATTATTTTAGAGTTTTCCTTCATCATCATATCATATCAGCCTATTGCAGTCCACTGCTGAACATAGGCCCCCCCAAGGTGCGCCACTTTGCACGATCCTCCGCTTTTTTCATCCAGCCACTACCAGCTATCTTCTGTAGGTCATCTGACCATATGGCTGGGGGGCGTCCTACACTACGTTTGCCAAGACGTGGTCTCCATTCGAGAACCTATTGTCTACTCCAACTCTCGTCGGTTCTGCGACAGACAAGGCTCCTACTGCCACTTCAGCTTGCTACACTTTTGAATTATATCCATCACTCCGGTTTTCTGTCGGATGACCTCGTTTCGGATTCTATCCCTTAGCGAAATCCCGAGCATGGAGCGTTTCATAGCTCGCTGAGCGACGTGCAATCGGTGGGCCAACCTCACTGTCATGTTCCACGTTTCGGCTCTGTAGATCATGACTGGTCCTTGGTCTTTAGACACTGTATTCCTTACCATTTTTCCAGACCAGAGATTTACCAGAGTTTTTCTTACCACTTTTTTTATCACAATATTCTTTTATATCTAAATTAAAACTCTTTTACCTTTAAAGCTTTTATTTCTAATCTTTAATTAAGTAATAAATTTTATGCTAGCATACGCACGTGACATCATTTTGTCACATAAATCTCGATCCGACTTCGTTCTAACGCATAGCATCAGTAAGGAACAGTTAAAAGACTTCGACATGACAAAATTACCTCACGCGTGTGTGCTAGCCCGCTTTTACCTAACTCAACAGATACGAGTATGCCCGACCCGACTTCGACATCGCAACAGTGTTATCATTTCATTTATTTATAACTTGGTTATTTATTGGAACACCAAGATATAAATACATATTTATCGGGAAAGGCACGGAAAGAAATGTCAGGGAGAAATTGCTGGCTGGAGATAAGGCTGCATGCTGGCCTGATCATTTGCATGCAACTGTCATAGAATAAACGACTGAGAAGGGTGGAAAATGTGGAATTGTTTAACTTGTTACCTTTTTATAAACAACTTTAAATGAATGAATATTTATTTATCATATTTTTATCAATACATTTTACGCAAGTTATTTCGGGAGTTTTTTCCTCTAATCACCTTGTAGGACACCCCACAGAATTGAGGAAGATTTATTCTGTTCTATTCTTTCCCTACAATAATGGGCTTTTTACTTGCGGCACTGTAGGCCCTTGTTTTATATACAGGGCTTTAGGTATCTCTCTTTCAACCTCTCGGGTGGTTAATCAGTCCATGAAACTGAACAACTTCCCCAAAGAACATAGGTCAAAATACGAAAAAAAAATTTGATCTCCCATACAAAATGCGCTATAATATGCTGATGAAGTTTGTATGGGAACTCAAAATATTTTTTTCGTATTTTGACCTATGTTCCTTGGGAAAGTTGTTCAGTTTCATGGACTGATTAACCACCCGCCGAGAGGTTGAAAGAGAGATACCTAAAGCCCTGTATAATGGGTTCGCTCTAGCAAGATCACCCAGAAGATGCCTATTCACCAGAACTTTTAAGTACTTCTTATTACACTACACACACACTGAAAGGCCCACACTAAGGTTTTCCCTTGTGTCGTCCCGTGGAACATGCATAAAGATAGACACAACCACCCATGGCCCGAGAACAAACTTTTACTTTTTACACAAATATTTGACCCGACTGGGAATTTTTTAGGGAAACGTCTTATAAATATTTGTCCCGACTGGGAATTCAACCCAATCCCGTCGATCAAGAGGCATCGCCACTACCACTCGACCAAACCGGTCGTCAAAGTACTTTCTGTATTTTCTCTCTCAATTATTCTTTGGCATCACGTATCGGAATAATAAGCATTCGACAGACGAGATGTCACGTGATCCCTGCATGAGGGTATGCCGTAAGAATATTCCGGGGTGGTACTTAATATCAACACAGCTTAATCGACAGCGTGGTAGTTATCAGTTATTAAAGTAAAGGGACACTAAGAGAATGCTGATTTAAAACGGATTTTAGGGAAACGTCTTACTTTTATCATATGACTAGCTGATGCCCGCAACTTCGCTTGCGTGGTAATTTTTTTTTGTACAGAGTACACAGATTGAAAACATCTATCTTACGTGATTTAGATTTTTACATACAAAAGTTTTTTTCCCGCTAACTCTCGTTTCCGTGGGAATTTTGCAATATCCTGTTGCAACTAAGCTTTAAGTTTACTAAGGTACCTGCATGCCAAATTTCAAGCGTCTAACTTAAGTGGTTTAGATTTTTCATACAAAAGGATTTTCCCACTAATTCCCGTTCCCGTGGGAATTTCGGGAATTCCTTTCTTAGTGCACCTCTACGGTACCTAAGCTACGTCCCTTCCAAATTTCAAGTGCCCACGTTTAGCAGTTTAGGGTGTGCGTTGATATGTCAGTCAGTCAGTCAGTTTCTCCTTTTATATATTTAGATGTCATCGTAACATTGTCTAATCCGTAATATTGTTATTTGACTTAGTAAAATTGTAATTTTTCGGTACTTTGTGAACTGCCCCATTTTTTCTTCCACATTGATGGACTTTTTTTATTATATTAATGCAACTTATACTAACCGAACCTAAAAAAGCCTAACCTTACCTAACTTATCCTAACTTCATGCAGATTCCCCTTAAAGTTTCGTAAATTTATAATTTACTAGCATTCCGCCCAGGACTTCGTTCCCGTGGGAATTCGGGAAAATTATATAGCCTATGTCCACCGGGAATAATGTAGCTTTCTATTGGTGAAATAATTTTTCAATTCGGTCCAAGTTTCGGAGCTGAATCAATGCATACAAACAAACAATCAAATCTTTCCTCTTTGTAATCTTTCCTCTTTGTAGTATGGACTAGGCAAAGTTTAATATCGCGGGAGATTAAAATTTCATTAGCGAATTGTAAAATATAATCTCCGGTGACATATAGGTAAAGGCATATTCTTTCGCACCGAATCTCGTGTGGAAGGAACTTGTAATACATCTGATACGTTCCGTAAACGTGTACGAAGATAGCTTAAGAGCAGGGCCATTAATTCCCTTACCCGGTGACCGCGTCTGTCTGAACGGTCATGATCGCAGCCTCGCGTCGTGTCCCACCAACACGCGATTTCACCCGACTGCACTACACAGTGTACAAAGATCAGTATTGCGAAGTCAAAAATCTATTATCAAGTTGAAGAAAATAATATTATTATGTTTGTCTTATGACCCAATATCTCGAGCAATTAAGTCCTGGACTTTTGGAAGTTATGCATGAGGCCGGAGCCAACATGTAAAGGCCCGTTCAATAGACAATTTTATTCTAAATTTTATTATATGTATAGATGTGATGTGACAGCGACTGACGGTTGTCCCTGTTTACGATATATTATTATTATGACAAGGGTTAGCTCTTGACCTCAATCTTGACCGAGGTCATCGATTAGGTCGATGGTGAAACGAATTAACCCAGAAAATGCCTGAGGCTTAAGATAACGCTTTTAGTAAGTCCATGCGAATTTTTCTTCGTTGTTTAGACTATAAGGAAAATGGGAGTTATTGTAATGGATTGATTTATACGCTGTTTTGTTCTCCTCTGTTCTCGACCTTTAGTTAAACCTTTAAAAGAAACAATCTTCTTTCTAATGCTTTGGTTTGTTTTTTGATTCGGTGTAATTTGGATGTAGATGACCCTGGATAACTTAGACAGGTGATTAAAGTGAACTGACTGTTATGGAGTACATATGACTAGGAGAACGTGACCAGATTAGATCATGACTGTTGCCATAACGGCCGAAAGGGACTCACTTGAAGTTACCCTTCTGACCTCAGCTGCTCTATGTCGCGATCACGTTCAGAACCCGTTCTGTGCTATCGGGGGTATATCGTGGTATGTAAGTGACACACCATCAGAGTACGCGGCTTTCCAAATTTTTTGCATCGCCTCTGAAACTTGTATCGAAAAGCTGGTTGTGGTTGCACTGTATTAAAATTGTTACCCTACTCAATTTAAATCGTGTGGCATAAATACTGATGTGATTGTTGTCGTTTTCGTCACTTGGAAAGGTGCTTTATCATAATTAATGCCTCTTAATCAAAGGTCCACATTAAAGACTCCGTTTGTGCCGTAAATCCCTTGGGGCACAGTCAAAGACAGGCCGAGATAAAACTACCCAGCAGGCCAATTGCGCTAGAAAATGTGGATTAAAAAGCAATCTAAACGTGGCTTTTTCATAATTTGTTGACGGAAATAGTATATTATTATCGCGATTTACCACTTTTGTCAGGGATTGAACTTTTGTTGGGATTGACACAGACTTCAATCCCAACAAAAGTTCGCACAAAGTAGATAACTAGTATTTTTTGCGGTTTACAATGCCTATTAGCAGATAACCACAAACGAAAATGTCACTTATTTATTTAGATGATGTTATTTTTATTATTATTATTATTTATTTATTCCATAAAACAATATTTTACAATTATAACAATATTTTACAATGTCCTGGTTTGTAGTATTTTTTTTGTTTTTGTTGATTTTTTTAAAAGCGCTGAATCATTTTCGATCAAATTTGAAGTATACTTTTTCGAACAAAAAAGAATTTTGAAAATCGGACCATAATTGGCAGAGAAATCGGTGAACATACATTCAAGAAAAAATACATACAGTCGAACATAGAACCTCCTTTTTTGAAGTCGGTTAAAAAAGTTATGAAGCAGCTGCGGTTCAATTACGCTTCAGTCCAAATATTTTAACGTGCTTGGCCTACGGACTGAAAGAAAAAACGGAAAAATGGTATGATAAACGTAAAAGTAATGAGAAACTAATAAATTCTTTATTACTTTTTTTTATTTTTTTTTTATTTTTGTATCTAATAACAAAACCCTTCCTCGGGATAAACAAACATTTATTTTTATGAAGAATGGGTTCGCTCTTGACCACAATCGAGCTGAAGGGGGAAGATGCGGTCGAGGATGTAGCAAGCTCACCCAGAAAACGCCTATTCACTCAAACTAAAAAAAATATTATTCCTCTCTCAACTACTCTAAGGTTGACTGGAAGAGATCCCTTTAGGGATAAATCCGCCTTTACTATTAACTTACCTTTAAAATGATTTGTATAACACTGTTTTTGAGCAATAAAGAATTTACATACATACGAGTACATGAGCCCTTAAATACAGACGCAGGCAGCGAATTCCTTTTCTTTCTTATACAGGGCTTTAGGTATCTCTCTTTCAACCTCTCGGTTGGTTAATCAGTCCATGAAACTGAACAACTTCCCCAAGGAACATAGGTCAAATGACGAAAAAAATTTTGGTCTCCCATACAAAATGCGCTATATGCTGATGAAGTTTGTACGGGAACTCAACATTTTTTTTCGTATTTTGACCTATGTTCCTTGGGAAAGTTGTTCAGTTTCATGGACTGATTAACCACCCGAGAGGTTGAAAGAGAGATACCTAAAGCCCTGTATAATTTCATTTTGGTCTAAAGGATACGTAGTTACATCAATTTATAATCCAAACTTTATAATATTTAGCTTCTAATAGGAAGATTGAGCACCAATATATTAATTATAGGTCCATTAGAATTTGCCCAGCGTAGTTTACAGTAGATTAACACGCAAGCGCTGGCAACACCAATGATTTATTACAGCAGCCTGTATTTAGAAAGCCCTTGCAGTGGAATGCTAATTCATTGATCAAATAAGGTGATACTTAGTTATGGGTTGTTTGAGAAATTGCTCACGAGGGTTATTAGGGAGAAAGCTTTGTTTTTCACGTACTTTGGATAAGATTGATGATGGCTTCATTATTTAATTCGATTCGTGGTTCTTTCTGAAATTTTAAATTTGTGTCACCCGCGACAATCATAGCTTCCTTTCAATATCCTTTCAAATAATTAAAGAATCCGGGTTATAAATGCCGGTGGTTACATAATTTTGTTTTTTAATTTAACCCATCGATTCCCAAAGTGGTCCAGGTGGACCCCCAGGGGTCCACGGGAGACTCGAAGGGGGTCTACGTTGGTGTGACAAAAAAATGGGGGTTCACAATTTGTATAAGCGGGGGTCCACAAAAATTTATCTGTTTTCGATAGTGAAAAACTTAAATGCTCCTTGTGCTGTGAGTAAGATGTCAAAAATGTAAAGTTGGATGGAATCACCTGTTTTGATTGGCCACCTTTACTTTTTTGACATCCACTCACAGCACAATCAATTAATGAATAAACCAATCAATTCTCGCTTTTTTTTTCGAAAACTGTTAATTCGTGGTTGAAACTCAGCCGCAACGAAAATTCTCTTGACTTCTTTATTTTAATGGCAATCCATCGTCTGATGACAATGATTCTGCCAGTATCAAAGTACCAAAGAAAAAACGAAATGACTTTTGTACGGTAATTCCAGACAGGGTTGATACAGTGAATTTTCGGATCGATGATACTTCCAAGATAAATTATTTATGTAGGTAATATTGATCTGAAAGAGACAAAAAACAATAATTATAGGTTAGTAAATATTAGATGGTGTTATAACATCGATGGATGGGAAACATTTAATATTAATACATAAAGCTGTACGTATAGAACACAGGACAAATCACAATAAAATATTATTAGCTTTAATAAATTGGGCCAGTAGGTTAACAAAAGGGGTTGGTACCAGTGAAAGGAGGGAGTTGAGGTTAACTGGGCGCGGGAGGTCAGCAGGGAGTACATCGTACAGACTTTGATGACGTGGGCAATTAAAGAAGATGTGGTCTACAGTGCCCTCTTCGAGACCGCATTCACAGATTGAACTATCTTTAATTCTTAGTTTGGCAAGAAAAACAGGAGAACAGACATGGCCCAAACGAAGACGAATAATAACAGAGGTTACTATTTTGTCAAAGTTCCTAAATTTAAAAAACCATGGGCGGGGTGGAATTGATGGTTGAATTTTGCCGAAATGAACGCCTTTAAGTTTACGAGACCTTTGCCAGATGTTATCCCAAGATTCCATCATGATAGGCCGGGCACAGCTACGGATATCCCTCGCAAAATTTTGTTTGTATTTATTACAACCTAATTGTATAGCTTCCTTAGCACATAAGTCAGCAGTTTCGTTTCCAGTGATGCCACTGTGGCCCGGGATCCAAACAAGTACGACGTTCACGCCAGATTTTGCACAATTGTAAAGTGATTCTTTAATTTTAAGAGTTAGATAGAAATTGTCTTTTGCATGGAATGGTAATTTTGTTATGTCCTGGAGGCAACTTAGGGAGTCTGAAAAAACGACTGATTTATCAAGCCGGTGCGACTCAACATAGGTAACTGCTTCCAAGAGGGCAATAGCCTCTCCTGTGTAGACGGATGATTTGGCTGGGCATTTAAAGTTTAAAATAATTTTATACTTTGGAATCCACACTGCCGCTCCCACTTCTCCATCGTTAGACAGTTTTGACGCGTCTGTGTAGAGCTGAAGCCAGTTGGGCCACTTTTCATTTACCATGCTGTTAAACCGTCTATTAGCACCCGGGGATTTCTTTTCAATACCTAAATTGAGAACTACAGGAGCTTGATATATTAGGACATCGAAGTGGAACTTGAAAATCGGATTTTTATCGATTTGGAAGATTGTAGATAAATTGTGCTTTTTAAAAGACTTTACGAGAGGAGGAATTTCTTTAAAACGCCAATACTGAGATGTAGTTGTAAGGTCTGTCAGTGAGTCTATTTTGCCAAGAAGGGGGTGGGAAGAATTTTGAACTAAATTAAATAGAAAACGATCAGATAAATATTGTCTTCGTAAATATAGAGGGGGGTCAACACACTCTATCTGGAGCGCATTCGTTGGAGAAGACCTCATAGCTCCTGTAATAATGCGTAGACATTGAGCTTGAATTCGATCTAGTTTGGCCAGAGCTGTTTTACTGCATGGCTCCAACACAAAGCAGGCGTAGTCGAAGTGACTGCGAATCACAGCATTGTACAGAAGTTTCTGACTATACGGATGGGAGCCCCAACGAACACCCGAGAGAGAGCGTAGGATATTGATGTTCTTGTCGCATTTGTTTTTAATATAATTTAGATGTTGGATGCCTGATAGTTTAGAGTCTAGAAACACTCCTAAAAATTTGGTATATTTTTGTATGCCTATGTTTTGTTCGTTGATATAAATAGAGATTGGAGGGTGTGTCCGTTTGCGGGTAAAAACAACAGCATTACATTTAGGGACAGATAAAGTTAAACCATGGTCCTCAAGCCAGACATTTAAGTAATAGAGAGCAGAGTTAAGACGGGAAGATGCATCATTGAACGAAGATGAACTGGCGTACAGTACAATGTCGTCAGCATACTGTAAGATGTTGCTAAAACATAAAACCGTTCTGTCAAGGTCATACGTGTAAACATTGTACAACAGAGGGCTCAACACCGAGCCCTGCGGCAAGCCCTTCCAGATCCTTCTAGAGGGTAATAGATCACCTTGTGCACGAACACGAATGGATCGTTCCATAAGCATACTACATATGATGTTGGTTAATCTTCCGGGAATACTTAGCTGTAACATCTTCTGTCTAAGTAGGGGAAGAACAACATTGTCATATGCACTCGATATATCAAGGAAGACACCGATTACGTGTTTACCTTCGCTAAAAGCTCGCCTGATGTCAGAAGTAAGAATGCTAAGACTATCCAAGGTACCCATACTCTTTCTGAATCCAAATTGGAATTGTGAAATTAGTCCTCTATTCTCCAAGATCCATTCAAGGCGATTTTTGATTAAATGCTCGAAAATTTTTGCCAAGACAGAAGAGAGGGCAATTGGCCTGTATGAAGAAGCACTATCCGGGTTCTTGCCAGGTTTTAAAACTGGTACGATGATTTGAGTTTTCCATGAATCTGGTATACGACCTGATTCAAATATACCATTCAAAAGGCTGAGAAAATATATTTTTATAGACTCAGGACATTCTTTAATAAATGAGTAAGGAATGCCGTCAACACCCGGCGTCGAGTCCCTGAGGTGATCTAGAGAGCACAGCAGTTCTGGAAAAGAGAAGGGTTCGTCGAATCTGTCACCTGAGTGTTGCATAGGGACAAAGGAAGGGATAGAATCATGAAATGGAACAGACGGAGGGGCGAGTTTGTCATAGAATTCGTTAAGCCAGGATGTCGGATCATTGGATGTAGGATTAGAATTTTCCATAGAGCGGCGAAAAGATTTAATGCGTTTCCAAACCAGAGACGCCGGAGTTCGAGGTGAAAGAGAGGCGCAAAATGACTGCCAACCTTTGCGTTTTTTAAGAGACAATATTCTTTTGGTCTGAGCTGAAATTTTATTAAAGTTAATATAATTATCTGAGGAAGCAGTCTGGACAAACTTATTTTCAGCCTCGTTTCGTAGTCGGATCCATTTGGTGCATTCCGCATCCCACCAAGGAGGAGATGGAATTTTAAAGGGTGAAACATTCTTGGCTGGGATGGATTCCTGGGCCGCACTAAGAATATATGAAATAAAAGTGTCATACGAAGTAAGAAGATTGTCTCCAGAGATAGGAGGGAGGAAAGGAAACTTGCGTTCTAAAACAGATGCATACTTAGCCCAGTCTGCCTGTTCAGTTTTAAATTTACACATTGGGGAAGGAGTATGATTCAAATGAGTAGAGTTTAGGAAGGCAACAATGATTGGAGCATGATCGCTTCCAAAAGTATTCTTAAGGACTTGCCAAGACAGAGACATCACAAGATTAGGAGAAGCTAGAGACAAATCTACAGGGCTGGGATTTTGCCCAGGTGCGCTGCGCCTGGTAGGAGTGCCATCATTCAAAACGCAAAGGTTGTTATCGTCCAGCAAATCCAGAAGTGAGGAGGATGCTGGGCCACATCTGGCGGAACCCCACAATGTATGGTGTATGTTGAAGTCACCCAGGATGAGTAGAGGACCAGATAAGGAAGAAATAATGTGATTTAAGTCTGCTACCAAAGATGAGTTAGGGTGAGGTAAGTAAACTGAAACAACTGTAATATTTAAGGTTTTGATGGCAACTATATTAAATCCAGGGTTGACATTACGAAGAGGAATTTGAGAGAAGGTGACAGATCTCTGAATCAAGAATAATGTACCTCCATAACCATCATCTCCATCATCACGAAGGCAGAAGTAACCAGGGACTCTAAATCGAGACCCCGGCCTCAACCAAGACTCCGTGATGGCACAGACACAAGGTTTGAATTTGTTGATAAGGTGAATCAAATCTGATTTATTGTGATTATTTGATCTACAGTTCCATTGAAGGACTCTGTGGGGAGCCGTTGTGATTGATAAGTTGGGATAAAAGCTGTTTAAGTAAATCAACGACATTGTACGGTAGGGAGTCACTGAATTTTGAAACTATATTTACTAGTGTGCAAACAAGAAGCTCAATAAGGTTGTCATTTGGTGTGATACGGGGGGTAGGGGAAGCTGGGAAAGCACTGCCATTGGGCATTGAAGATTTAGGGGTTTGTATGATATTTTGATGAGCAGTGACATCATATGATTTTCCCATTTCAGGAGCGGGTCGCCGATTTTGTAAAATAGTTTTCCTGTAAGAAGAGGATGCAGCCTGGGGTGCAGGGCTTGAGCACTCCAAACGGGAGATTCCAGATATTTTTGGAGAGGGAGCAATATTTTGTGGTTGAGAGGTTACATCTGCGAATGATTTTCTCACTGCTGGGAGACGACAAGATGCCTGAGTGTAACTAATATTTTCTTCTGCCATGATCAGTTTTATGAGCCTTTGTCTACTATGTTCAGGACAATTATTATCAGTAGCCTTATGTGAACCACTGCATAACACACAGAATGGTGTGTCAGCTGCACAATCAGTGCCTACATGGTCTTTGCCACAAACAAAGCAACGGGGTTTTGAGCGACATTGCATTTGGACATGTCCAAACCGACAACAAGCCCGGCATTGGATACTTGGAAGTTTATAAAGGTCGACTGGCAGGGATGAATAAAAGCAAAATACTTTCTCTGGCAGAACTTGCCCCGCAAAAGTTAAAACGACTGTAGTTGATGGTTGCCAGGTGATTTTACCGTCTATGTATTTTTTAATGTTCAGTCTACGAGCCCTGACTACTTTTCCACAGTTTGAAGGACATTTAATCCCTGTGACAAGCTCCTCAAGTGACCATTCCAGAGGGATATCACGCACTACACCCATTCTAGAAACATGAAATTGGGGTATTGTAGCAATATAATCAAATCTTGGCAGCAAATCATTCTTCACAAACTCATTGGCGGCTGACTGTGAAGTGAACTCAACTGATACTTTATTTCTTCCAAGAGGCTTAATTCCACCATCCTTTATGCCCATTATCCTGTTTTTGAAAAGAAGTTGTGAAAATTTCAGAACTTTTATGGTGATTCCATCAGAGGGACTTGAGGAGGACCTGGAGACGTGTATTATAAAAGGCCCTGAATCAGTTGATGAGTAACAAAGTTTTTTACCTTCAAGCTCAGGAATCGAAAAAGTATTTTGAGTTGATGCTGACGGAGGTACTACCTTTTTGGGATCAGGTTCGTCTACGGGACCGGCAGGGCGTTTTACTGGTTTTGGAATAGGCCGGGGAGTGCTTTCAAATAATGACTGGGACATTTCTATGTCGGGTGGTAAGCCGCCTCCCGGAGGAGGCGGATCATCATCCGCCATATCTCACAAACAAAGCAGAACAATCACAAAAACACTTACAATTATAACACAGACACAATACCACAGTAATATAATATATAGATATTGGATATATCAACAGAATTTTCACTAGAAACCGCAAAAAACCCTACTGCACGTGTTTTCTAACGCACGATGAAAAGCAGAATCGAAAATTCTCTTAATTAGATCTAATCTTCACATTTTTGTCGAGTTTTGGGAATATGGTAGAAATGTAGCTGCAGGGGGTCCACCGAAACCAGCAAAATTTTGAAAGTGGTCTATGAGAAAAAAAAGTTTGGGAACCTCTGATTTAACCGAATGAGGTTCTCCTCCTTTTTTAAAAGTTGGTTAAAATCTAGGTGGTTTCTACCCAATGCTGCTGCTTTCCAAAGTCAAGTTAAAGTCCTACCCTTGATGACATAATTATGGAGCCGAGACGTGGCCAGTCACAGTGAGACTAGTCCACCAATTTCAGGTCGCTCAGCGAGCTATGGAAAGGGCTATGCTTGGTGTTTCTTTGAGGCATCGGATTCGAAATGAAGTTATCCGCCAGAGAACTAAAGACACTAACATAGCCCGGCGAATTAGCAAGCTTAAATGGTAGTGGGCTGGTCATAATATCTGTTGTAGAATCGATGGCGAGTTTTAGAATGGAAACCGCGAATCAGCAAACGTAGTATAGGGCGCCCTGTAACTAGGAGGGGTGACGATATTTGTAAGGTAGCCGGCAGTGGTTGAAGGAGGAAAGCTGAAGACTGAGCTCAGTGGCGCGCCATAGGAGAGGCCTATGTCCAGCAGCGGACTGATACAGGATGACGATGATGTTAACTAATGATTATGTTAATTATTAATATCTAATCTATAAATATATAAAAGGAGAAACTGACTGACTGACTGACTGACATATCAACGCACAGCCTAAACGGCTAAACGTAGGCACTTGAAATTTGAAAAGGACGTAGCTTAGGTACCGTAGAGGTGCACTAAGAAAGGAATTCCCGAAATTCCCACGGGAACGGGAATTAGCGGGAAAATCCTTTTGTATGAAAAATCTAAACCGCTTAAGTTAGACGCTTGAAATTTGGCGTGCAAGTACCTTAGTAAACTTAAAGCTTAGTTGCAACAGGATATTGCAAAATTCCCACGGGAACGGAAGTTAGCAGGAAAAAAATGTTGTATGTAAAAATCTAAAACTTAAACTAAATCAATATTTAATAAACAAAATGAAGGTCCATTAATGGACCGTCAATAAAGTGTAATCTGTTCAAAAGAAAAAATTAACACGCAAACGAAGTTGCGGGCATCAGCTAGTTTATTTATATTGGCGCATCCGTATAAGTCACTCAGTACATCGAACTCAATGATTCACTACATACTAAGAGGTACTCTAAGATCCTGGTTCCTTAGGATTTCAATCTATGACTAAGATCGTCACTGTTCTGATGATGACGTCATAACCATGTCACTTGATACTCGACAGGGAAAACCACAAAATGACTTGATTTTTTTGTATAAAAGTTATGATCAACATAATCTGAGATCAACGTGCCAAAAAAGCGCAACGAAGTACCATAGAGTTCACACAATTTCATGTCCCCCCTCGAATCCTCTTCACTGATGACGAAGCTTTGTCCATTCATTTATTCACACACATACCTACTCAATTTACTCACAAAACACCTTTTTAACCGACTTCAAAAAAGGAGGAGGTTCTATATTCGACTGTATGTGTCTTCTTTTTTAGGGTTCCGTTCCCAAAGGAAAAAAAGGGGCCCTATTACTAAGGCTCCGCTGTCCGTCCGTTCGTCCGTCCGTCCGTCCGTCTGTCACCAGGCTGTATCTCATGAACCGTGATAGTTAGACAGTTGAAATTTTCGCAGATGAGGTATTTCTTTGTGCCCTATAACAAAAAATACTAAAAACCAAAATAAAATAAATATTTAAGGGGGCTCCCATACAAAAAACGTGATTTTTTGGCTCGTTTTTATAGAAAGTCTTTCCGAGGCTGTATCTGATGAACTGTGATAGTTAGACTGTTGAAATTTTCACAGAATTTGTATTTTGGTTGCAGCTATAACAAAAAATACTAAAAAGTAGAATAAATTAAATATTTTACAATGCAGTTACTTACAAAAATGTATGACGCAATAAAGAGTAGCTGATTTCATAATTCAGTGACCCGTTTGACAAGTGAGTATTACTTTTTTCATAATTAGGATTATTATTTTTTACGAGAACATATTTATGTGAAATTTATGTATGTTCACATAAATATGTTCTCGTAAAAAATAATAATCCTAAATTTTATCATATTTAGGATTATTAAATATCATAATTTCAACCACCTATACACCTATATTTTTCTGAATAGTGTTATAGTTTATAAATATGTAAGAGCGGTTTTAACACATCCTAACACAAGCATTTGATTACCATAAAAGAAACTTTCTCAATCACAAAAATCTAACAAGTCTCGTAATAAAAGATTCTCGTAAGTAAAACATTTTTGAAATTGCAGAAGTATTTAACTATCAAGCAGTCTTCAGCAAACCGCATCTTACTTCCTTAGCAGGAGTATCTCAGTTTTACAACGCAATTTCCTCAGCAAATGGAATTTATAAGAACTAACGACTCGGGGCTGTGAGCTTCTTTAAAATCCCTTCACAGCTGCTGGGAGTTCTATAAACTTTTATGACAGCTCTGCAATTTCTGATCTAGTTTACTGGTATTGCGTATACCTACGCTAAAAAAGTACGATTTTCTGCCTATTAGTTCAGAATAAGAACTGTGTCAATGTATAAAGTGTTAAGCGTGATATGTTCTTGAATGTACCTGGAGGATAAGTAAATTTTTAATTTTCATTTATTGGTTTGTCTAAGTAGTAAAATAAAGTAAGAAAAATATGATTGACTTAAAAAGAGCGACCCTCGGAGTTTCTTGCCTATTCTTCTCCTGAGGAAGACTGCAACTTTGCGAATAGGCGAAAATAATACGTGACTTCTTCTCTTTAGAGTGGTGGTAAATTGCTTCTCCAAAGAGTGGTAGCAAAAAGGAGGGGATCGCGAGGCGTAGAAGAAAAAAAAGGAGGCTTTGCCCAGCTGTGGGATACCGAGGGCTACATATAATAGTAATAAAACCGATCTTCGGGCCGTGATTTCCCATAGGAGAGATACAAAGCCTACAAGATCTCACACTGATTGGTAAAGGCCTATCCTTCACTTAAGGCGACTACAGCACCTAAATAACGATTTTATGATGCGTAGATAAGCATGACGCACTGCATTAAATCGAAGAAAAAAATACTACGGTACTATTCAGGACATAAACTAGATAAGCAGTTTGCTGAAAACATAATTCAGCACTTTTGGTTCGATAGAAAAAGCTCACAAAGTCGCCTCTAAATAGCAATATTGTGTATCGTTTAAGCTGTAAAAACGATAGTAAAATGCACACAGGAACTTGAATTTGCTATGAAAATGTTCGTGATTGAACACTCTCGATAAGTAGTTAACGCATTTTTCGATTTAAGCTGTTACCTTTCCATAAATCTCATTTTTCTAACTTTCGAACATGTTTTTACGCACGCACGCTTTCTTAGTCCGTAAACTTCGTGTATCGACACTGTTTGCACTGACGTGCCAGGCCTGTTGAGAGACGGACATGGCACTATTCCTATGTGTGCTGCCTTTATCGGGTGCTGTAGTCGCCTTAAGTGACTTATCTGGGTTTAGATAGTAAATGAACTTGTTTTCTTTTTCTCAAAAATTCTTAAACAATAACTTTGCAAGACGTAACACGCGACAGCCAAACTTTATCGTTTCGGCCTTTGTTGTACAATTGGGCACGAATTTCGATTCGCGTCGGTCCACCGTCATTCGATGCCTGCCGTCAAAACATACTTATAACCAGCTCAACTTGGTCTTTCTTTAATCAAGATTTCACTAAAAATTTGAAGCGATTGAGGTCAGCAGAAAATGGTCATTATTTTTGGGATAAGGCACGAAAAATTAGCCTAACAGTACATCCATTGTAATAAGTCATGTGTGCACGTAGAAGTCTGGATTAATAACGCAATAGAACATCTAAAGAGCGTTTCTGTCGTATCATTCAATATGACTGAAAACTTCTCCTTTATAGTTTCACTAGCTGATGCCCGCAACTTCGTTTGCGTGTTAATTTAGATTTTTACATACAAAAGTTTTTTCCCTCTAACTCCCGTTCCCGTAAGAATTTTGCAATATCCTGTTGCAACTAAGCTTTAAGTTTACTAAGGTACCTGTATGTTAAATTTCAAGCGTCTAACTTAAGCGGTTTAGATTTTTAATACAAAAGGATTTTCCCGCTAATTCCCGTTCCCGTGGGAATTTCTGGAATTCCTTTCTTAGTGCACCTCTACGGTACCTAAGCTACGTCCCTTCCAAATGTCAAGTGCTTACGTTTAGCCGTTTAGGCTGTGCGTTGATATGTCAGTCAGTCAGTTTCTCCTTTTATATATTTAGATTCTTTCGTAGCCAAATTCGATGCGTTCACTTATAAGACACCAAGTTTCTTCGTTTTTAGTTGACTTCTTTTTGAAATAGCTAAAAAATGGTACTCTTATCATATTTATCATAAAGGCTAACTCCAATACTTCAGTTTCGACAAAACCTTCTAAAAGTTTCAAAACAGCTACATCCTTTTTAGAATAAAAGGCTGTTATACCGCTTCTAAAGCAGCCATTGTTTCCGTAATTCGATTTCCATGGCCATTAGAGATGTTGCTCGAAGCTCACATTCGCACGAATGGCGTTATGTTCAATGACATCATTAACAAGAAATGTAGATACAGGTAACTTACACCTTATCTTACACAGATATCTCCGTTTCAGCTTAGGAAAAAAAATCAATGTTTTCGTATGTCCAGATGTCCGGCTGTCTATCTGACTGTTCTCCTCTACAGATCGCATTTCTCAACTGATTCTCGTGAAATTTTGTGAGCAGGTCCGTTAAATGTATAGATTTTTTTGTCGTTTTTTTAATGAGATGGGTTAACTCTTAACCCCGATCTTGAACAAGGTCATAGATGAAGTCGTCGATGGAGCGAGTTGACCCAGATAATGCCAATTAAGGCACTGGTACTCCCACGCACGGACCGACGGAATACAGCAAGCTGTTTGCCGTCGGACTTCGGTAGGAAAGTGGTCGCGTACCAGACGGCCCTGTACAGAGCCTACCACACCGCATGAGACCGTAGGACGCCACCTCAGATTGAAAACAAAATGAGGTGTCATTGCCTAAGATGTATTACAAGGCGGCAGGTCTAATTTTTGTTTCCTTAGTCGCCTCTTATGACACCCACGGAAAGAGATAGGGTAGTATTATTCTCAACCAATTGTTTCAGCTTTTGGAAGTTAATTTCATTTTTATATATAAACTGGCATCCGGCTCGGGACTTCGTTCCCGTGGGAATCCGGAAAAGTTATGAAGCCTATGTTACTCAGGGATAATGTAGCATCCGAATGGTGAAAGAATTTTTGAAATCGGTCTAGTAGTTTCGGACCTTTCGTATCGGAAGGGCATTTAATCAAAACGCCCTAATAGCAAAACGGCCTTAAAGCAAAACGGCATGTAAGCAGAACGTCCTATTAGCAGCATGACCTAGTAGCAAATGGGCCTACTGTCAGAAGGACGTGTTAGCTAAAAGATCTGGTACGCTTAGTAACACAAATTAAAATGCTGTTATCTAAGAACAAGTTCTTTTTAATTTTCTCCTATAATCCTATTACCTATTAAATAAATAATGTTACTTATTAATAATTCAAGCAAGATAGTAAGAGACAAAAGAGCACCTAACCCGCACGGATAGCCAGTATATTCTTCTTTTCCAAAAATTACCCTACCCGGTGCACATCACACTTCTCCGCACTAGGATCCCAGCCGCGTGGTCCGAATTCCCATAACGTCTCCAGGACCAGGACCAAAGTCGCGAAATGAGGCTACTTTCGAAATAGTAGCCTACCCTTTAAAATTTTTGGAACCGATTCTACTCTCGATTCAAGACAAACTACTTTCTCAGTCTCACTTATTCCATTATATGGTATGATTTTTTTGTTCTTATTTTTTTTATTATTATAAGATGGGTTAATAAAGGTCAAAGATAAGGTCGACGATGAAGCGAGTTAACTCAGAAAATGCCTATAAAGACACTGGTACTCCCACGCACCAACGGAACACAGCAAGCTGTTTGGCGTCGGACTTCGGTAGGAGGGTGGTCGCGAACCAGACGGTCCTTTACAATCAATCAATCAATCAATCAATCAATCAATTTATTTGCTTAAAAACATAGTCATTAATCAGGTCTTACAATAATAATATAGTATCTAATGTTTTACCACCATAGGCATGCAAAATTTAATGAAGTACACAAATTAACACAAATAAAATAGGAAAAAAAATTAAATTGATAAATAAAACAGAATTCTTTTTAAAATTGGTCACAAGAAAAATGTCAAAATGAAAAATGTCAAACAAAAAAATACAAAATTAATAATTTATAAAATAAGAATAATAATTTATAAATTGAAAATATAAGATTGGTAACGAGGTAAAAAAAAAGTAATAACAATAATTTCCATTGCAATTTAACATTTATATTCAAAAAAATCTTTAATGGAGTAAAAACATTTTTCTAAGAGCCAGTTCTTAAGTAAAGTTTTAAATTTATTTGTTGGACTTAGTTTTATTTCGTTAGGCAACTTGTTAAAAATTTTTACGGCCATACAATGGACATTTTTTCCGTAAATGTCTACCCTTGATCTCGGCACTTTATAAAGGATAAAATTTTTTGCATTTCTAGAAGGCCTTTGAGGTAGTTTTTCAAAGTACAGACATACAGACATTTACAGTACAGACATTTTACAGAGCCTATCACACCGCATGAGACCATAGGACGCCACCTCAGATTTAAAACAAATTGAGGTGTCGTTGCCTAAGATGGATTAATAGGAGGTAGGTCTCATTTGTGTTTCCTTAGTCGCCTCTTACGAAACCCACGGAAAGAGATGGGGTGGTGTTATTCTCAACCGATCACCACACGGCTCAATTTATTTTGTATAGGACTGTACTGTTGATTCATTTTACTTTTGACATTAGGCCCATTTGCTACTAGGTCATGCTGCTAATAGGACGTTCTGCTTACATGCCGCTTTGCTTTAAGGCCGTTCTGCTATTAGGGCGTTTTGATTAAATGTCCTTCTGATACGAATGCGTTTCGGAGCCTATTCATTACATATATACGAAAATAAAAATATTTCCTCTTAATAAATATTAGTCCTATAGATAAAATGAATTGGTGTTTTTTAGTCTCGCTAAAACTCAAAATCAGCTCGACCAAAAATCCCCAGAGAAAATTTCCCACGTGAACGAAGTCGCAGGCGGACAGTTATTCCCAAAAAATCGTCATTCGAACTTGATTACGAAACCCGGATTTATGCCCTAGCGATTTTTTTTATTTTTTTTAAACGTCAAAAGTAACTATCTACTACTTTTCTTGTACTATCTTGAGCAGCGTTGGTGTTATGCGAAATTTACAAGTTCAACGACCGCGTCGCTGATGAAACGTCATTACTCCGTCTGACTGGATCCTTAATGACAGCTCTCCAGCGCCAAGACGCATTGTACTCGTACCTATCTTTAAATACATGTGGGCAGTAAAAACTAGTTTCAAACATATTATAACGGGATCTCACCACGATTTTTGTGTTAAACTAGCTTTCCGCCCGGGACTTCGTTCCCGTGAGAATTTGGGAAAATTATTAAGCCTATTTGTTAATCCAGAGTATCAGCTACCTCCATACCAAATTTTATCAAAATTGGTCAAGCCGTTCTCGAGTTATAAGTGTTCGAACAAACCCGACTTTGTTTTATACACACACTAGCTCTCTGCCCGGGACTTCGTATCAGTGGGAATTTGGGAAAATTATGTAACCTATGTGTTAATTCAGAGTGTCAGCTACCACCATACCAAATTTTATCAAAATTGGTTCAGCCGTTTGAGTGTGAAAGAGTAACAAACATCCATCCAAACTTTCGCGTTTATAATATTAGTAAGGATAGTAAGTAAGGAGATATTAAAAGAAGATTAGTATCCGATATTTTGGTAACCCTCCCTTTCCTTTTTTTAACGTGTAGGTAAATGACTAACTTGACTAACTTTGGTGTCAGAGTTTTGAAACCACCAAATGGCCCCTGACTTGGTTTAATGATCCTTTATAATACACACATCAACACGGTCTAGGGATATTTCACGATTTTTCATACAAAAGAGGTCTCTTTGAGAAGCTATAATAGCATACTCGAGATACATGGAGGGCTATATTTTTCAGACGAGCAAGTGCTAAAGCTGAATTTTTAATTCTAGTCAATAAATTTAGTTTTACTTGAAATTTGTGAAAACGTGACGGAAACGAAATCGAAAATGCACTTTTTGCCTGCTTTTTGTATGGAAATAGTCGAATTTACGCAATTTTTTTTTCATTGTGGTCACGTTTTCACAAATTTCTAGTAAAACAAAATTTATTGATTAGAATTTAAAATTCAGGTTTAGCCTTCGATCAACTTAGCATTTGCTTTTCTGAAAATTATAGCGCTCCATTTATCTCGAGTATGCTTTTATAGCTTCTCAAACCGACCTCTTTTGTATGAAAAATACATGCAATATCCCTAGACCGTGTTGATGTGTATATGTTAAAAAACAAATAAAAATAACCGCGAGGATCTTATCTATACATATAATAAAACTGTAGAGGTCGAATTTCTGTACATAGAAAAAAAATGCTAAAAACCGAGTCAGGGGGATGTAAGAAGAGAAATAAAACAAATCCCGATTTTTTTAGATTTTTTTGTTTCTCTGTTTGTCTGTTTGTCTGTTTGTCTGTTTGTCTGTTTGTCTGTTTGCACGGGCTAATCTCCGTAACTGTTGGACCGATTTAAATGAAATTTTGCATAGGGGTACCTTATATCCCCGGTCAACATTTAGGCTACATAAAATCTCGAAATTTAGCCAGTAAATAAAAACCAACAACAAAAACCCCTGAAAAAATTCAAAGCTAGGTGTTTTTCAGAACATTTTACTAATACCATAGAGATCAACGTATTTTTGACATATACATGGGCTAAAAGCAAGGACATGTTGTTTTTTAAATTTATCTCTTTCGAGAAAGGCAAAGGAATCTGCATCCATACAGCCAGGTCTTCAATATATGTATTTCTTAGTGTATTTCTTAGTATGTATTTCTTTCAATATATGTCTTCAATTTATATTTCTTTACTTCTCTCATTCTCCGTAAGCCGATAGTGTTTTGTTTACGAAGAACTATGGCGGCGAGAAGCACTGCCGCTGGATCGGAGCAGATACACTGTATCACTTGAATTACTTTTTAACCGACTTCCAAAAAGGAGGAGGTTTTATGTTCGACTGTATACAGGGTGAAATTTTGTAATGCCACCTGAAGGGAAAGTACTCTTAATACTGTAGATAGAAAATTGTACTCAAAGAAAACATTCCTTTATTTTTGAAAAGAAAGAAAACTGCATTCAAGAATTTTCGAAAATTCGCTCGCCCCAACCGGGAATCGAACCGACTAAAATCTGTAAGAATACCCTGTACTTTTATTGCGTCGATCGTTAGGGTCAATTTTAAGGATGAAATCTTTCTAACAAACTTGGTAAATTAAATGAAAGAAAGACTACGAAATCTTAAACCATTGTATGTTCACCGATTTCTCCGCCATTTGGCCCGATTTTCAAAATTCTTTTTTTTTGTTTGAAAGAGTATACTCCAGAAGGGGTCTTATTGTCACCAAGTCAGGATCTGATGGAATCCCATCGAAATCAAGGGCAACCCTTGAATGGAATAGGCACTTACAATGTTTCTCAAGTTCTTTCTATTATTTACGCCAAACATAGAAAAATATACACATCAACACTGTCTAGGGATATTGCATTATTTTTCATACAAAAGAGGTCTGTTTGAGGAGCTATAATACCATACTCGAGATACACGGAGTGATATAATTTTTAGATGAGCAAGTGCTAAACATGAATTTTCAATTTTTATCAATGAATTTATTTTTTTCTTGAAATTTGTGAAAACGTAACTAAAATGAAAAAAAAATTGCGCTTATTCCACCATTTTCATACAAAAAGCAGAAAGAAGTGCATTTTAGTTTTCGTTTACGTCACGTTTAAAAAAAAACAATTTAAACAAAATTCATTGACGAGAATTGAAAATTCAGGTTTAACACTTGCTCATCTTAAAATTATATCCCTCCATATGTCTCGAGTATGCTTTTATAGCTTCTCAAGACACCTTTTTGTATGAAAAATTAAGCAATATCCCTAGACAGTGTTGATATTTAACTTATTTTTTCTATGTCTATGAGTACGTAGCATTTGATAAAAGGACCGGATTGAGATTTATGAGATATTTTATATAAAAGATCCTCTCTTAATTTTTTGTCGGAAGTTTGGTTGAGTAGTAGAGTTACACAGCCTGTGAATCGACGGTTTCTGGGTTCGATTTCCGGTTTGGGCAAACAAACCATACGAGGGAAACTTTAGTGCAGAAAGTAGATAGATAGATAGATTGACACTTTATTCAATTGACATAAAACAGCACAACACAGTAATAGACAAATAACAAACATACAAGTAAACATGAATTAGCAAGCAAACAATGAAGTAAACAGAGTAAGAAACAGAAACAAATAATTTTATAAAACTATTTTACACCGTGTTATCTGTATCATGCCAATCAAATTGGCGCTGACTCAGCATATTGCTGCAGTAGGTACCAGACTGCAGCGCTGGTATTCTGCCATGATGCTACTTATTGAGTTTTCTTTGTAGGTAATAATAACCTTTTTCTAACTTCATAAATTCACCTTTAAAAAAGTTCTTTATAAAGAAAATCTGAGGGTGCAGCTCTATAATTAGATAGATGTTATTTTTAAGAGCTATCGTCGAATATAAGTGAGTCGGAAGAAATTTAAATTATTGTAACTGACCCACAATATCCAAAAATAAAACAAAAACTTCTGTGCTGAGCTGGCACTGAACAAAAAATTTGGAATGTGCCAGCTGCCAACCAAATACATTGCATTGTTGGTACAGAGGCCAGCGCATCAGGTTACTCCATTATCATTGCAAAACCGCTCTTATCACAACAGCACAGAATGCACGCGTGTGGTAACCTGAGTTGGGGCCGTCCGTGCATTGCAAAATTTAGACAACGTATTATATACTCATAAACAATATGCCATTTTTTAAATTTTCATGACATGTAAAGTTATGTGACTTATGTTACCCCAACGAGGATTGTAGGCGTATAATATCTAAAATATCGAAACTTTTGTCAGCTTCCCCATTAATAGTTCGGCTATTCTGCACTTTTTTTACGAACCAAAACTAAATACTTAATACAGTGTTAATAAGAACTAAGTTGATTAAGTATTTAGTCTTCAAATCTTAATTCAGCCCTAACTAAATGACATTATTCAATCTTCAGGATATCACTTTTTGAAAACAATAAAACGGCTTATTTTTATTTTTAAGCAAAGGAATCTATGGCCGTACAGCCGGTGTTTTCAATGCATTTCTTATTTTTAAAGGCGGGAAACTCAATAAAAACTGACAATTGACATTTGTTTTATTAAAACCACTATGAATATGGTCTATATAGGTTTGATCTATGGCTTTGATGTTCTGACATGAAATAAGGGCTATTTATTGATTTTTTGATTTTAGTTTACATCAAGCGTAGCATTGCGTATATAAGCCATGGATAAATATTATAATATTACTATTCTAATAAGTTTCTTAGTTTGGATCAAGCACTGACACCTTTGCTTATTTCTACAAATGTCCATTGAAGGGAAAAGCTTAGTCATTTCTATCTTAAATTTATTTTTTTATTGAATCATTTTTACACAATTATCGCAAAGCACAATAAAAGCAGCGTGCTAGCTGAAATCTCAAATGCACGGGGGTTGTCTTAGATACTGACATAGGTGACCTGTTTCAGAAACTTCTATTCCACTGAAAATCAAAAATAAGTCCGTAATTAGCACTAAGGAATTCGTGTACCATTTATTGTACTTACCTAAGTAATAGGTCTTTCGACATACAATTTTCGTAAATTTTTTACTCCAAATATTTTTATTTTAACAAAATTGATTTTTTATAATTACAAAATCCTTACGTTTTTCACAGAAACTCGAAATACAATATTAATTAACCACTTTTTGTGGGATTGTTAAGACAACAAGATGTTTAAGAGGCACCACTGACTCATGTTAAGTGTTGATTGTCTATCTCTCTCAGTATCAAAAAATCAAAAACGACTGCTACTTAAGTATTGATCAGAGTCTGAGTCGCGTTCTATAATACGGACCTTAATCTATCAAAAGCAGTAACAATGGTATAGAAAATATAAGCGATAGAGGAAACAACTATGTTTGACCTTTGTTTTCAGATCCAAAGTAATGTATTAAGTATCAACCTTATATGACATAGTTAGCCAAGTTTTCAAATAAAAAATATTTTTAGAAATTGCTTTTCCTTATATGAACGAAATAGTTGCTATTCTTTCATATAACGAAAATATGATCGAAATAGTTGCTTCAATAAAAAACGGCAATTCATGTATCTGTAGTTGTGTCAAAGTACAAACTCGGTCTATAAAAATACATACAACACGCAGACGAAGTTGCGGGCATCAGCTAGTACAATATATTAGTAAGAACTAGTGCTAATAACTTTCGTAGTTTTAAGTTTAACGGTGCTTAGTAGGGATGAGCGTGAGTTTATACAGGGTGACTTTAAATTAGCTAGTGAAACTTTAGGGGCGGATTCTTGAATGAATGAATGAATGAATCGTTTATTTCTGGACATACAAAGCTTACATTATTATGTTAAATCAATAAATTTTAGAATTAAAATTTAAAATTACAAATTATTAATTATAAATAAGAAAAAAAAGCATTAACTTATAATTTAAAAAAATGTAGATAAATGATTTTTAGCTACCACTACCACTGCGAGGTGTGCCGAGTGCGAGTGTGATCGGTGTAACGTATTGTGTAATAAAATTATAATGGCAATAATAATAATAAATAATGGATTTAGTAATAATAATTAGCATTAATGTAATTATCAAATTAGTTTAAAAATGGAATAAAATTAATAGAAATTTAATAAGATTAAAATGATAATAATTAATTGAAAATATTAAAAACCAAGAATTATAAAATGACAAAAGTGATTATTCAGAAAAAATGCGATGTTCTTTAAAAAAATAAAAATAAATAGAAATCTAAGCAACGAAGTGCTTGGGAATGCCCAATTTTTGTTTTTCAAGAAGATATGCCTTGAAATGTTTCTTGAAGGAAAAATTCTTCTATATGAAATTGTCAAAAATATTTTACCTTCTCATACTATACGTAACGCAATCGCACAAATTGTATGGTGAAGCGAAAACATTTTTTTCATATTTCAACCCATGTTTTTTAGGAAAAAGCAGTTCAGTTTTATAAGGGGGCGTCCATTAATTACGTGAGGTGTTTATGGCGATTTTTCGACCACCCCACCCCCTCTGGTGAGATGTCGTGAGATTTAATTCGATACCCCCCTTTATCTCACGTGAGTTTTATGAAAATGCTTAGTGTTAGTGTAAATACGTGAATTGGTAATTTATTTAGAAAACTTACATAATTTGCCTTATTATTTTTAAACTTTTAATAATCGAACAATAAAAAACAGCTATGATTTACCAACTTAAATTTGAAAAAAAAAGATTGTTCTAATTCAGCCCACTGGAACTCATGAGTGGTCTTACCTAAGAGTGGCTACCGGAACAACATGGTTTAGTTGGTTTAACTTAGCTTTCCCGCAATTTAACACTGTTTCTCTTGGGGGAAAATATTACGTGATATTTGTAGAGACCCCCCTCTCCCCCACGTGAGATTGAGTGAGATCCGGCCCACCCCCTCCCCCCCCAAAACGCCTCGAGTAATTAATGGACGCCTCCTAAGCTGATTCAGTCTGCATCAAGAACGATGTCGACAAACTCTTGCGGCGCGCCACTCGGCTGACGCTGAAACTTCACTTTGATAGGCTTGCTCGCCCTCTGGCGTTGTCAATGTTGACATTTTGACATAGGACCGCGATGCATTACGCGCGCTATCACCATCGTACTCGGGCTGAATTTAAGCTAAGAACCATTGCGATCTCGTCAACTTTCAAACAAAAAAACGCATTGAAATCGTTTAATTCGTTTAGGAGCTACGATGTCACAGACAGACATACAGAAACACAAACTTACAGCACAAAAACATTTTAACAAAACTGATACAACTACATTACACACGTCAAACTTATAACACCTCCCTTTTTTGTCAGGGATTAAAATGTATTTTCTGAGCATTCCGTTGCCTTATAAGTTTAAGAACCGCTGCCTTATAAGTTGTTATTAAATCTTAGTATTAAAACTGCGAACTCCTAACAACACTATTTACTGTGCCATTATCGGAAAGTTTAAAACAAGAAAGTGGAGAGTCATGTAGTGAAGTTTCGTAGAGATACAACAAGATGAATGGCGGCGCCACGCCGCTGGCTATACAGGGTGTAGGGGGCAGCTTCTTTTTATCGTGTAGATACAGCCAAGTTTGTGGCCAACTTGACTAACCTTGATGTCAGAGTTTTTGAACCGCCAAATGGCCTCTGACTTGGTTTAACGACTGTAGTCGAGTGACAAATAATAGGTCTTTACCTATGAAATTGCCGATTTTTTCTCAAGCTTTATTTTATTTGATTGAACAGCTATTACTAAATTTGTTTTTTACTTAAAACCTTGGCTATGTAAAGGAGATATTGAGTCAAATTAATACATATTTACTTTAGATTTATTTGCTGAAAAATAAGCTCAAGTATAGCTCGTTTCATCCGTTGCCCGTTTCATTGCTTATTTTTGCTGTACCGTTGTTACATTTACAACTTTCAAAAAAGTAAGTATGATGAAAATTAACTTAATGTTGTCCAAACCTTCCCACTAAACTTTGCTAAATTTGGATTTCGCATTCCCGAGAAAAATCCAAAAACGTTAGTATGGAAAATTCAGTTTTCCAAAAATATTGTATGAAAAATGGCAATTTCATAGGTAAAGACCTATTGTTATAACTCTAAAATTATAAATGTTGTATCACCTCCGAAATTCAACGCATATAACTCTTAAACGGTTGAACCAATTTTGATCAAATATGTTTAGCTAAGAACCGTTCCGATCACGTCAGCTTTCAAACCAAAAAACCGCTTCGAAATCGGTCTATTCGTTTAGGAGTTACGATGCCACAGACAGACACACAGATACAAAGACATACAGATACGCACGTCAAACTTATAACACCCCTCTTTTTGTCAAGGGTTAAAAATAAATTGTAATGTAAGCTTGAATTTTTTGAAGAAAACTCTAGTTTTTTTCCTTTCTATGTACAGGGATAATGGCACATCATGCTGTCAAATTTCTTCAATCGATTTTCAATTTTATCGCCAAGTATTAGAGTTTATTATCCATTGGGGAAATTTGTCAGTTTTTGGTTACCTGATGTGCTGTTGACTGTACTGTATCACATTAATTTTAAGATTCCCTGTTACTGTTTTCGAAAAATCTTGTATGATTTTCTATTTAAATTGGAGAAATACATTTTCTTTTCCCCTCACATTTCATTATTTTGTCGGGGATTAAAAAAGATGAAATTGGATAATTAGTGTCAAAAATATGCATCAAAGACATTGATATACAATAAAAAACAATTATTGTAGGTCATGATCAAAGAATAAGATATTTGCTGAGAAAGACCCCAAATGACTTCAACCTCAGCATGGCCTGAAGCCCACATAGCCGTCAGACGATGACCTATACGTTGTTATGCAAGTAGACGTGTTCACACGTCTGTCCCAAGGCCACGAACAGCCAGCCACTTGCAGAGTATATGCTTTATTACAGCAGTAGCACAATTTGAGACTCTACAGGAGCATTTGAGGAATTTTTTATAGATATAGTAACCAACGTACCACCTATCTCGGCTAAAAATAATACCAACAAGCCACTTAATGCACACTTTGTAAAACAGTCTCACAACAATTGCTAAGTAATCCTAAGAATACAGAAGGTGAAGTCCCGGTCGAAAAGATATAGTTTTTATTATAACAGAACATTTTTATAGGTGAAATAATTTTTAAAATCGTTTCAGTAGTTGTTGAGCTTTATTATAAGCATACAAACACATACGAGTAAACTCACAAACTTGCGAATGTTTTCGCTTTATAATGTTATTGGTCTAGATGTAAATATAGTCCAGCTAGAAGTATAGAATAATTCTAAAGCTGGTTCAAGCTATTACATAGGCTGGTTCATTCAGCGAGTGGTAATTAAAAAGTTAAAGGCTCTACAGAAAAAAATATTTAACATACTAGAACCCAGAAAATTAGCCGAGATGTTGAGTCAAGTTGTTGATTACTCAAACGTCTAGCCAAAAGCCACAAACTACATCAGCCAACTGCAAAGTTCCTACTGCTATACTTCTCCAGGAATCGCTAATTGCTAAATAGCTAATGTAAATTTATCTTTTCAAAATTGTTGTCTGAGGGTGGGATCCAGGAGACCTATGACACAGGTATACCCTAGTTTAGGCTCCTGTCTCCCAATTAAATGTCTAAATAAAAAAAAAGTATAGCTTAAGCTTGGGAGAAAATAAAACATGTTTTTTATACTTACATTACTAACAACCATTATTTGTGTATTGTATTATGTTATTCCGCCGGTCGTTACACAAAGATGCCGCGTTGTAAACTAATAAAAATACTAAGCTATAAAACAACTGGTTCGATTCCTAGAATGACTAGACGAAAAACGGGCTCTAATTCCTAACTCGACGCGGTCCTAATTCGATACGCAAAAAATGCATTTTTATGGCGTCGTTTCATCTGTGGAATTTGTGGACATTGACATAAAGTTTGAGCACAAACATAGATTCTCATGGAAAACCGAAAAAAAAGTAAATTCCGTAAATTTTTGTTTAGTGTTAGCATAATTTGTATTACTGTTAAAGTACATTTACTTTTTACATTTTACTGTATTTAGACTTAAGTTTTACGTAAATAAATTATATTATTATTATTAACCTTCATTCTTGGGAAAATTTAAAAAATGTTCTTTCGGCGTCGTAACTCAACTAACTGAAACTCAAACTTTATACCTACAACTTTTCTTTGAAGGAGTATTCTCAGATTTAACTACTTCAAAGAAACGTTGTAGGTATATTGTTATTGTTGTGTGTATAGGGAGCCAACATTCATCCTTCAAATATCTTAATAAGGTTGTCAATTCGGGCAGGTTCCCCGATCAACAGGGTCAAGGAAGTTACTGACCGAATCTTGGATAATAATCAAGTAAATTGTAAGATATGATGAAGCGCCAGAAAAGACAAGCCAACTATTTTGCCTCGCAGTTAGCGTTTCCTCCACGCTGGACTGGGATTGAAAGATAAACCTTTAGCGGTATGGTGATCGGTTCAGAATAACACCACCCCATTTCTTTTCGTGGGTGTCGCAAGAGGCAACTAAGAAAATGAGACCTGCCTCCTATTAATCCACCTCAGCAACGACTCCTCAATTTGTTCTGAATCTGAGGTGTCGTCCTATGGTCTCATGCGGTGATGTAGGCTCTGTGAAGGGCCGTCTGGTTCGCGACTACCAGCTTGCTGTGTTCCGTCGGTGCGTAGGAGTACCAGTGTCTCATAGGCATTTTCTGGGTTAACTCGCTCCATATTCGACCTCATCTATGACCTTAGTCAAGATTGAGGTCAAGAGTTAACCCATTTTATAATAAATAAAAAAACTTGGAATGTGCCAGCAGTTAACTCGTCCCAAGTATTCTGTAGTAACCAATAAGCAAAACGCGAGAGTTGTTGCTGTATTGTGAGCGAAAGACTAACAACCTATCACCACTATATGCATACTCCATCTAATATCCCTTGAAATGAATCCAATGATTCCAAAACCACATGGCGGTCTGCCTATCCCGAACGGCATTATGGACGTGATAGGATAGATATGTATAAAGCCAACTTAAGAACTACATTATCGTTTTCATCCCACTTAAACGCAATAACCGTTTAGAATGTCGTCCACATAATTGGCTAGACTTGGGCTTCCTTTTTTGCATTAATTGTTTCCTGTGGCACCGATCAATGAAACTTTATTAATGAATTTAATAGTTTATGCTTTTTAAGCCTGGTGTGATCCGGATTACCAAGTCTAGTTCCAGTTTAAACAACTTTTAACAGGATGTACAAAAGAGTACGCATATCTAAAATGCGTACATTCATAATCCAACAACTGGTTACTTTAGCAATACTCTGTATGCACCTGTTTCTTCTTCTTAACGATTAGATTGGGTATGGGTAGTAAGTAAACATAAAGCATGAATTGGACTCATACATTTTATATTTCAAGCCAAACTATTGAACTTATTGACGGCCGGTTTGGTCGAGTGGTAGTGATGCTGCCTCTTGATCGGCGGGTCCTGGGTTCGATCCCCACTCGGGGCAAACATTTGTGTAAAAGCAGATGTTTGTTCTCGGGTCATGGGTGTTTGTGTTTGTCTTTATGTGTGTTCCAAGGGACCCACGACACAAGGGAAAACCTTAGTGTGGGCCTTTGAGTGTGTAGCGTTTATTTATTTGTAGAATGTTTTCAGAACATTTAAGGGGGCGTCCATTAATTACGTGAGGTGTTTTTGGCGATTTCTCGACCTCCCCCCCCACCCCCTCTGGAGAGATGTCGTGAGATTTGGCTCGACACCCCCCCTCCCCCTTTTAACTCACGTGAGCTTTATGAAAATGCTTAGTTTTAGTGTAAATACGTTAATTATTTAGAAAACTTCCATAATTTTCCTAATTATTTTTAAACTTTTAATAATCGAACAATAAAAAACAGCTATGATTTACCAACTTAAATTTGGAAAAAAAAGATTGTTCTTATTCAGTCCACGGGAACTCAGAGTGGCTACTGGAACAACATGGTTTAGTTGGTTTAATTTAGCTTTCCCACAATTTAACACTATTTCTTTTGGGGGAAAATATTACGTGATATTTGTAGAGACCCCCCCTCTCCCCCACGTGAGATTGAGTGAGATCCGGCCCAACCCCCTCCCCCCCAAAACACCTCACGTAATTAATGGACGCCCCCTAAGCTGACGAAATATCCAATACCCGTTGTCATTGGCCCTTGGCTACAGAATACAGTGCTTCTATTTTCTAACTGTGGTTCGGCAAACTTTCAAATAAGTGAGTTGATTTTCAAAAGACAAGAACGAGACAGACACTGTCTGCCGAGAGACATTAAGAAAATAGATGCAATGAACAGGGAAAACAGCACATCATGCTATCCAAAACTGTCAAAATTCTTCAATCAATTTTCAATTTTATCCCTAAGTATTAGAGTTTACTATCCATTGGGGAAATTTGACAGTTTGTAGTAACCTGATGTGCCGTTGACTGTACTTACCTTTCTTGGCAAAGAGACTACTTCAATAAAAGTAAAAAGTCAAAATAGCTTAATTTGTTAGAACATGAATTATGTATTTATGTTCATTAGTTCTTTTAACCCTATGCCTACTTGCAAAGGCGCAGTCTTCCTCCGAGAATAATAATGATCATTATGTATCTACATCATGGCAGATGATTCTTTGTGTGTCTTACTGCCACACTCAATTAAGGTTAAGCACTGCTTAACTCTGATGTTGTCACTTTTAGTCTTGTTGGTGTAAACAAGGATAGCATGACATTTAAGTACTTCTTAACTTTAATTGACGTCTCTGAGTACGGCAGTATGTCTTTCCTGTTATTTATTATTTATGTTACCGGTCCCAACCTATTTAGGTAGTGTGATATTTTCACTTTGACAGCGTCAACCCGTTTCTGTGTGTTATTGTCATAAGGGAACCTAATACAACCTATCCCGATAGATTTCTGTAGAGTAAATAAATAATAAACTCTGCACAATCAAAGGCCCACACTAAGATTTTGCCTTGTGTCGTGGATTCTTTGGAATGTTCCAAATTCCATGATAGGTTGTTTAGGTTCCCTTGTGTGTATGTACACAAAGACACACACAGAACGCACGACCCGTGAAAAAACATCTGCTTTTTTACACAAATATTTTCTCCGACCGGGAATCGAGCCCAGGACCAAGAGGCAGCGTCACTACCACTCAACCAAACTGGCCGTTAAGCTAGTAACATTTTAAATCAACGCGTATTTAATAACGTATAACTTCCCTACCTACGCTCTGACTACATTACAACATGATATATATTTTATCAAGTTACCTCAAAAATTTCCACATAGACGCCGTCTTGATAAGTCAATTTATCACGATGATCATTACCATGGAAAATAGGTACAGTCGAACGCGGAAACTGTTGAAAGCCCGCGTAAGATTCATGACCAAAAGTACGAAATGTTTTTCTCTGTGTAATTGCGTATGTACGGGTATTTATGTGGTGTCTCAAGGGATCCATAAAGCCTGAAGTGTTAACCTTCAACTATGTGGAATTATTTTATTTATTTCGATTCTATTTAAATTAATTATTGCAAATATAATCTATATTGATATTATAAAGAGGAAATATTGGTATTTTTGTATGTAACGAATAAACTTAAAAACTACTGGACCGATTTCAAAAATTCTTTCACCATTAGGATGCTACAACATAGTAACATAGGCTAAATAATTTTCCCGAATTCCCACGGGAACGAAGTACCGAGCGGGATGCTAATTATTAATAATTTCCATTTTAAATGTATTACGTTTCTAGAACTTCTGGCACAAGCAATTTCTTTGCTTGAAAATAAATAAATAAAAATTTAAAAAAATCACCCGAATTGAGAACCTCCTACTTTTTTTTGAAGTCGGTTAAAAGGAGTCTCTTTATTGAACCCTGTAAAGTAGACTAAGATTACCCAATCAGCAATATACAGGTGATTTTTTTATCACCATCCAAATTTTTCTTACGGTGTCAGTAACGTTGATAGAACGTAAAATGAAGGAAAAAATTTTTATTTTTTTAATTTTCTGATTTTGATACCCCTTTTTAACGCCTTAGAGGATAAATTTTGTAAAACGCAGAAACACGGGTGTCGTAAATTTTGTTGGAGAGTACTATTACCAAGTTTCAAGTCAATTGGACTATGTTTTTTTTCCATACAAAAATTTTGAATTATTTTCATACTTCAGACGATCTTGCTTGAAATATTTATATGAAAAAAAATACGGGTCTGTTAAATTTTTATAAAGTTTACGTACAAAAAATTTGGATGGTGATAAAAAAATCTTCCTGTAGATTTTGTTTTGATTATAGACAGTTAAATAATTTATTCGTATTATTTCATGAGCCAGACTGGTGCGGACCTGAGAGGCAAAATATTTGTACACTCAAGAGCTTGACACTTTGGACTTTGGACCGGCCCAGCATTGTATGGCGCGCAGTAAAAAACAGAACTCAGCTTAAACTGGTAGTGTAAAGCGTGACCTGCTCTTGACTGTACCAAGGAACATACGAGTTTCTTGAAGAAAGTGGTTCAGTTTAGTGAGCTGATTCACATCCTGAATTTAGACTAACTAATTTTAAGTGTGATAAAAAGCGGTGGTAGCCCAGTTGGTAATGAGCCTGACTTGTAAACGAAAGGTTGCGAGTACAATTCTTGGTGCAGGCCTGTACCACTAAAGTCGTATTTTCGGATTTATTTATGGATCTCTAATTATCACTTGCTCAACATCGTGATGTTGTCCAAGAAAATTCATTTACGAAAGACGAGCAGTCCACCGCATTAGGCCAGCGAACATTAGCCCATCGAAACTCGATGGGGATTTTACGCCATAGTCCACCAGGACTATCCCCATCGAGTTTCGAAGAGAGGCCCGTGCCCCTCGGATGAGACGTATATAGGCTGGTAAAAAAAACATAAAGTAACCCAATTGTGGTCTCAAAAAAAAACGGGTTGCACTCCGGGAGTGCCAGCAGAAGTGAAAACTTGAACGTATATTCCTTGTTCCTTGTTTTCACTTCACCCTCCGTCTTACGAATTTTCGATCAGGGTCACGTGGCACTGATGCGAGTTTAACATTTTTTACCCATCCATAAAGTGCACAACGCCGCTAAAGAAGTTTTAACTTCAAAAATTTTTGTTTCTGTACAATTTAATGTCGTGAAGTGTAGGCAGGCCGTCGTGTGAATCGCGTCACGGGAGCCGCGCGTGGCGTTACGAATACTGCTGCGATGCGCTACAGTTGCCTCTGTTTGGAAGTCAAGCTTCAGTTGGCACACCACTAATGAAAGTCATTCCTCTGTAGACTGTACCTTGTAGTCTCCTAAAGAACGTAAGTACTTGGCACTGTTTAGAATTTCGGTTGTCTTTTTTTAACCGACTTCAAATAAGGAGGAGGTTCTATGTTCGACTGTATGTATTTTTTTTATGTATGTTCACCGATTTTTCTGCCAATTATGGACTGATTTTCAAAATATTTTTTGTTCGAAAAACTTAAAATTATCTATGACACAAAAAAAAACTAAACGAAAATCGGTTCATCCGTTTGGGAGCTACGATACCACAGGCAGATACACAGACAGACACGTTAAACTTATAACACCCCTCTCTTTTTGCGTCGGGGGTTAAAAATAAGTTCCTAGCATTGTTGCAATAGATTAAGAACTTGTAAATAAAATATTTGTGTATTATTATTAAATACAGAATATATACAGGGCTGTAGATATCTCTCTTTCAACCACTCGGGTGGTTAATCAATAAATGAAACTGAACAACTTTCCCAAGGAACATAGGTCAAAATATGAAAAAAAAATGTTGAATTCCCATACAAACTTCATCAGCATATAGCGCATTTTGTATGGGACATCAAAATATTTTTTTCGTATTTTGACCTATGTTCCTTGGGAAAGTTGTTCAGTTTCATGGACTGATTAACCACCTGAGAGGTTGAAAGAGAGATACCTAAAGCCCTGTATATATTTTTTTATTTAATAAACGGATGAACCGATTTTCGTTTAGTTTTTTTTTGTGTCATAGATAATTTTATCCCGAGTGTTCTTAGCCATGTTTCATGAAAATCTGTTCAGCCGTTCAAAAGTTATAAGCAATAAAAATGTCGGGGGTGATTCAAAATTTTAATTTAAGTGTTATTTTAACTTATCAGTATAAGCCTCATAGATCAGCTCACCACTCGGCACTACTCGGTGTCGTTCCGGAAGAGAGCGCTGCAATCACTGTCCCGCGACATCCCACGAGTTCAACCGGCGAATTTGGCCATTGTTCAAAGAGAACAGCCTTATTAGCGCTAGATAACTTTAACCTCTTTCTTGGCGGGTACCTAAACGGCTATTGAAAAAAAATTGTGTGTACTTAGAAAATAATTGGTTGTGGTTCGGCAAATTTTGTATTTCGAATAAATGGATTTTTATAAGACAAGAACAGATAGACACTGACACTGTTTGCCGAGAGACATTTAAGAAAATAAAAGACTTAAGAAAATGTAGAAAAATGATTTTTACCATTGCCCCTCGAAAAAGGGTCCCTTATTCTTCAAAAACAGTGAATAAAACGCTGTTTATTTCACTGAGAGAATAAAACATTTTGAATTTGGAACATGAGCGAATATACGGATTAATATTAATCAAGAGTTACTTTTAATCACCAAGGCACCGTCCAACCTTCGTCCAACAAAGACACGTAAAAATTAGTGTTGCCAAATAATATTTTAATTTCTAACATATAGTGTCTTATTGTAAAGATGCGAATATAACCTTAATGTTTTCTTGATTAGTAGCGATTAAAAGGAAAAATGAGGCTCTTGCTTATTTTATTCTGTACATTTTAATCAAACGTAATGGATATACGTCCAGGAATGTATAAAGCGGATCCCCCACGCGCGTTGGCTTTAGGCGGCGCATGTCTTGTCAGGTCAGAGAATCCAGAGATAACGTAGAGAGTTATAGAGATATACTAATGTGGTTCTTATTCAAGACGTTTATATCCAAAACAGGGGATTTCTCACAGTAGAAGATACTTTTGCGAGGGACAGTAAATGTATTCATAGCATCGTCTAGCCGCGAAAAGACATAAATGTAATGCCGTTTGTCCAGACATTGCTTTTCTTATGAATTTTAAATTACTTAGGTGCTTTATATTTTCGATGAAAATATAAGCAATTTTTACCGACTTTAAAAAAAGGAGGAGGTACATACTATGTTCGACTATATGTATTTTTTTTAATGTATGTTCACTGATGTCTCCGCCAATTATGGACTAATTTTCAAAATTCTTTTTTTGTTCGATAGAGTATACTCCAGAAGTGGTCCCGTATAAATTTTATCGAAAATGATTCTGTGCTTTTAAAAAAATCAACAAAAACAAAAAAATACTACAAACCAGAACATCATCTAAATAAATGAGTGACATTTTCGAACTGTTGTTGGGATTGAAGTCCGTGACTCATACGTTTTTATAACGTGGAAAATTATACAAGGTGTTTAAAAAAAAACCCAAAAAATAATAATAATTCAAAATTAATTAAAATTTAGCTTATTGCACAGCTCTATTACAAATATGACAAGCATGTCATATGAATTATATGAAACTTTCATTTTGTAGATGTCAAACCGTGCAACTGATTACTAGAGTTGCGACTATTTCACTTTTAAAATTAAATTTTGTTTTTTTTTTGGGTTTTTTTGAAACACCTTGTATACTTAGTAAAAAAGCCTGTTGGATTTCTGTTAAGTAGAAATCAATGGAGATTTGACATTTGCATTCGCTAGAAAATATTATTTCCACCAATCAATGGTAGGTACACATTGACAAAGAAGTGTCAATATTAAATTAAATATTCTGAGAATGTGGTGCGAGCGTGGAAACTGCGCTAACCGAATGGATGGTAACATTTCACACGGCACTTTCCAATTAGCCCTTTTAGCACTACGACAAATTGGCAGGCGTAAGAAAATCATTGAAAGGAGTTAGCTAAATTTTTGTCACCTAATTTCACCTTATTTGAAAATTGATAAATTGTTTTTTAGTTGCACGTACCTCTCAAATATGTTAACGAGTAGGACTTTGGGAAAACTATGTAGCCTATATGTTATTCTGATGTCAAGCTATATTACTTTATTTTTATTATAAGATGGGTTAACTCTTGACCTCAATCTTGACCATAAAGTTCAAAGATTAGGTCGACGAATGGAGCGAGTTAACCCAGAAAATGCCTATATTATCTGAGGAAATAGAGCCTAAATATTTAAAAGAAAACGAAATTGGAGCTTAAAAACTTTAAGAATAAAATTGACGATGGAACGAGTTTTCCCCATTCGTAAACTATTTTAGTTCATCCTTTCTTAATATTAGAAATGTAAAAGTAACTCTGTCTGTCTGTCCGTCTTTCGCGCCTAAACTACTGAACCGATTTTGATGAAATTTGGTACAGGGATAGATTAGAGCCTGGGAAAGACATAGGTTCCATTTTATCCCACAGTTTGGCACGATATATCCAGTAATCCACGTGGGCGGAAAGCTAGTTAAATTATAAGGAATTTTACTAGTGCATTCATAAACAACAATAATTCACAGAATTTGATTGACAGAATCATTAAACTAATTAGTCAATATGATTGCACCAATAGCTTGTTCCTAATGATTGGAACTGTACGTGTAATCAATCTTCTAGAACATTCTAGACAGATGTAGAACCATCTAGAGCCGGGTAATTTATTACAAGTGATACAATTCGGGTGAATGACTCGATGGTTATACATTCTTAGATGTATAGTCGACAAATATTGTCTATTTCTGTGAAGGATAAGGGAGGAAAACTAACTTATTATGGCGTAAAAATAATGTAATAAAAGGAAAATAATATACAATTTAAGAAGAACAACCGAAACCTAACCCGAATGACAAAACTGAACGTCAAGACCAAAGACAAAAAGAGTAAAAATACTATCATGCCAGCCTGTCGGCGACATAGCCCTCCCCGTGATGCAATGCATCACCAACAAACTGAACGACGACAGACTGACTGAACAACATAAATAAAATTATTTCTTAAGTTAATGTAGTACATATACATACCTACGTCTAAATTACGTCTAAACGTATTAATTTCCGGCAAGGACGCCGAAGCGTTCCGCCAGAAGTTGCAACATCCGCCACCCTTACAATATTATCTTTGCCGGGATAAGTAGCCACAATGCGGCCTTTAGGCCACACACCCCTTGGAAAATGTTCGTCAATGATTATGACAATATCTCCCACAGAAAAATTTGAGTATCTATTATTATGGCCCTCCTGACGTCGAGGTATCAACACCGGCAGGTACTCGCGCAGCCATCTTGACTTGATGAGAGTGTATGATCCTTTGGGTCTCTTAGCACCTTTAGTCACGAAAGGTAAGATTCTTTTTCAAAAGACTTGGTTAACAGTTTCTGGTTGGGATGATCAGTTACCACATGATCAGTGTAAACAGTGGCATGAATGGTATGAATGGATTACATTGGTTCAATCGCTTCGTATTCCGCGTTGGTATGCCAGGCAGAATGATGTTGTTGTTAGGGAGCTTCATGTCTTTACTGACGCAAGCGCTGAAGCTTACGCTTGCTGTGCTTATTGGCGCTTTACCTTTTCTGACGGGTCTATAAGACTTGCTTTTATTATGAGTAAAACTCGCGTTGCTCCTTTAAAACCAGTTTCCATTCCTAGGCTAGAACTGCTTGGTGCTTTAATAGGCGCACGTTTAGCCAGCACGATTTGCAAGGAAATTAAGAAAAAGTCTGATAAAACTTTCTTTTGGTCTGATTCTCGAACTGTCCTCTCGTGGATCAGACGTGACCCACGTACCTTTAAGGTTTTCGTTGCAAATCGTGTAGGTGAAATCCAGGAGCTTTCAAACATTACTGATTGGCGTTGGCTTCCTTCCGCGCTAAATGTCTCAGACGACGCTACTAGACTAGAGAGTAAGGATTTTTCCTTAACTAGGTGGTTGTCAGGGCCGACTTTTTTGCTTGGTCCATCAGACCAATGGCCTTCGGAACCCACTGAACCTATGTAACGAGATAGGCGTAATTCGAAATCAGATGCCATTTAATCTCGTTCCTATTGCTCAGCACTTCAGTTCATGGCACCGCCTTCTGCGGGTCACCGCGAGAGCCCATCAATTTATCCGCCTTTTGAGGGTTCGCGTTTCGGTTTCCGATTCCCGCATTCAGCGCCGTCAACATCCGCTACCTACTCCTGTTTGTAAGTCTGCACACCCACTTCTTGCCCAGGACTTCAAGAATGCAGAATTACATCTCCTAAGGCAAAGCCAGGTTGATCACTTCGACAATATTTGCAGCCAGAAGAACGTTACAGTGAAACTCTCCGCAGATGGTCTTTTAAGAGTTGACAGCAGAATTTCAGCAGCTTCGGCTGTCAATGAAGATTTTAAGTACCCCATAATCCTCGATGGACGGAGTCATATAGTCAGATTGTTAGTACAATGGTACCACATTTGGGCAAGTCATGGCAGTAACGAAACTGTGGTTAACGAGTTGCGTCAGAGATTCTTTATCTTGAGACTGAGGCCCATTGTTCGCAGTGTCGCCGCTAGATGTAGAGCGTGCCATTTGAAAAAGGCTACTGCACGCGTTCCCCCGACTGGAGATTTACCGGAAGAAAGGATTTTACCCCATCACCGACCTTTCACCTTTTGTGGAGTCGATTACTTTGGACCAATAGACGTCGCAGTGGGGCGACGAAGAGAAAAACGCTACGTAGCTCTGTTTACTTGTTTTTCCACTCGGGCTATTCATTTGGAGATCGTAAGCAATCTGAGTGCAGATGCCGCCATCATGGCTATTCGAAGATTTATAGCGCGTCGTGGTTGTCCAGCAAGAATTTATTCCGACAACGGAACGGCCTTCGTTGGTGCTAACAAAGAGATCCGGACCCAAATTTTAGACTTCGCCGCAAGTAAAAAGATAGAGTGGCATTTTATTCCCCCAGCCTCTCCATTTATGGGCGGGGTTTGGGAACGTCTTATCGGATCCGTAAAGCGCGCCTTGAGTTGGACCTTGGTGAACAAAGCGCCACAAGAGGAGATCCTGACAACCTTGTTAGCTGAGGCAGAACACTTAGTTAATTCTCGTCCATTGACTCACGTTCCTGTTGGCTCTGATGATGAACCCGCTCTAACACCGAATCA